>JAAAKD020000207.1:6562639-6595629 GCA_010014825.2 Danaus melanippus | reverse complement strand
TCAGCACCGTAGACCACATCCATACTGTTCGGCAGATTATACAGAAAACTGAAGAGTACAATCAGCCGCTGTGTCTGGCTTTTGTGGATTACGAGAAAGCCTTCGACTCCATCGAAACTTGGGCGGTCCTAGACGCTCTACAACGATGTGGTATAGATTGGCGATACATCGAGGTGCTGAGAAGCTTATATGACACCGCCACCATGACCGTCCAGCTCCATAAGATCAACTCCATCGAGCTGCGTCGGGAGGTGAGACAAGGGGATGTTATATCCCCGAAGCTATTCACCAACGCACTTGAGGACGTCTTTAAGACTCTGGACTGGGCTGGACAGGGTATAAACGTGAACGGTGAGCACATTTCGCACCTTCGGTTTGCCGACGACATCGTCATAGTAGCAGAGTCGCTGGGACAGTTAAGCAGGATGCTACGTAGCCTTAATGAAGCCTCACGACGGGTTGGTCAATCCACTTTTCTCCGGGTCTGCTCTGTAAATCTAATATTTAATGAAATATTTAGTTAATTCTCGCTCCTGGTCTTCATTGAAAACACGATTGTGTGCTTTATACCCCATAGGTTCATCGTCTTTGCCGAACGAATCTCGCTTTCGTATGTATCTTAACAGTTAACAGGAAACAGTGATTTTTACCATGCTTGCCCGCGGCTTTCCATAATGAATCTCCAGCTTTTACCTCCTCCTTCTAGAAGAAGAAGACGCATTACTATAGCTCGACAAGCTAATTTCTCCTCTGGAAGTCTGCCAAGTCTTGTTTCAACCGTACCCACAAAAATTGTTTCAACTGTCCCCAACACTACTTTTGGTAAAATATTCTTTATAGTTACTACAATAATAATAACACATCAAAAATAGTCACTATCCCTCCTTCTACAAGCTTCATAATAATCACAAACACACACTCAATACATACATTTAAAAAGAACAGATAATATAAGCGTTAATTTCAAAAGAAAAATACTTACTTTTGGGTACTAAAAAACAACTCGACGTCCTGCATACAACAACAACGCGCGAGGAGCGGTATGGCACGAAATTAGTGTTTGGACCTATCGTCTGCTTCGTTTTGTCCTTAAAACCCTCACTCCCGCGCACCCGTTTACAAGATATTTGCTCTGTTTCAACCGTCCTTTCTTTCAACCGAACCCAGTCTACCCTACTTTCAATAGTTAGTAGTTTCTTGAGGAAAAGTTCGAAAAATACTTGAGGGGGAATCTTTCACCATTGATTAAAATGTTTCCTCTATATGAAATATTCAAATATTAATTAACATTTATATTAAAATTTGAATGATGCCATATCAATATGTTATCTGGAGAATTGGTTAATTGTTCGATCTGAGAAAATTATAGAGAAGGTATGAAATCATTTTCCGTATACCTAATACAAGTATTTGTGATTCCTCGCAAAAAGTCCGCAATGATATTCACCTAACAGTTATAGTTTAAGCCCCAATAATAAATTTGTATAAACTATCAAGTTCATATATGAGTGAAACTACTAGCAGAGGTATTGGTATTATGATATTAATCGATGTAAATTAAAATAATTTAATAATTAATGTTGATAATGAACATGCATAAACTGTTTTAAATTATTCTGATTGGAATTCTTTAAAGAGGATGTACGTAACGTGTTAAAAAAATAATTATAACTTAACAATTAATTCTTATAAAGAAAATTGAATTAGAAAATTGTTTTAATTCAAGAGAATTAAAATATTAAAAAAAAGTTAAAAATCTAATTTCAAATGCTACTTATATAAAAAGAATTACAAAAAAACAAATCCAATAGAGATAACAGATTAATTGGATAGCATTTTATTCGAATAAAGTTTGACAGTTAGAAAACGCTCGTTTTAATTTACCAAAAATATATTTTGCAATAAAGCTAACGAACTGTAGTAATATTATTAAGTAATGAAAAAGGACGACTTCACAGAGACTGTAATAGTCCTATGGAATTAGGAAAGATTTGGGTATAATGCTTTCAAATACAATACCATTACACCTTTAACAATTGCTTTGTTCTGAGAAATTAAAATTACGTTTAGGAGCTCTATGCGAACAAGATTACTTTTAAATTATAGCGTTCGCAGATATTTTTTCGATCACCTTGCAATTTGCATTTCCAATCGTTTGGTATAATGAAAAAAATACTAAAATCATAATCGTTCACGAGTTTCACTCACTTAAATACCAGAGTAGTTTAATTGTCTAAGTCTGATTGTTTAAAAATATAACACTGAAGAAATCTGTAACATCGAATGTTTACTAAAACAAATGTAACACTCATGTAATAGTCAACTTTTTTAATAAACTTTACTTATCATTTCACACGAAACACTGCATATTTGAAGAAAATAATTTTGTTTGCTTGAAACTGATATTATTCGGATTACGAGATTTGAATGTTTGTCAGTTGGTCTTGTTATTTATCATCTACCGTCAAGCATTTCTTAATTATCTGGCGTACCGCTCTGGATGTCGGCAGAATGCGCTTACGGTGTCACGAGGAGTCTTCGTATGCCCGTAATCAAGGTTGCTGAAAATTAACCGAAAGGTCGGGAGTAGGTAGTTTTAAAATAATAAAATAAGCGTAGTAATCCGAATAATATTCGTTTCTTTTAAATGAATACTCGTGAAAATTTTAGACCTCAATTCTGATTGCACTTTATCATTTCCATATAGATCGTATTTTATTTACAAATATATTCCACAATTAATCAATTATTGTATCAGTTAGGTGAGTACTGAGTGATAATTAAATATATACATATATACATGCTACCTTTTGTAACATGAAACCTAACATATAATAAGTGTCAAGAACTCACCCCTTTGTAGAAGAAATGCCAGCCCACAGCTAAGCATTCCTCATGTAATGACAATACTTCTTCACCACTGTAATCTATCGAGAGAGCACGAAGCGGAATTTCTGCTAAAACATCCGGCACTTGACGCGCCATTAACAATAAGGCAGGCGCTTCTTGAATCATATAAGCTCGTTCCGCGGTCACGTTGGATACTAAAAACATTTAAAAAGTACGAGTACATTTAAATTACTATCGGCTCATACAGCATCTTAAAGATTCATATAAGCAAGTTTTTAACATCATAAAAACAAAATCGTATAGAGATTTATAAACTTGTCTTTTGATTTTAATTAGTGCCCAAGAGTCTATAATATTTTTAGCTTATCGTTGAAACAAGTATAAATTAGATTATTATAGTGTGTGCGCTTCTTTAGAATTCAGTGAAAATTAAGTAGTACATTCAGACTATGGCCTTAGCTTTTTCTGTTTAAATCAACATATTTTAACAGCAACTTCTATAAAATATACGGGAAATAACTTACTTAATTTATAAGTTTCAAATAGAACTACTCATTAGCCCTCTTCATGTTGTTACTTTGCAAGGATTTCGAAACTTGGATCTTATATGACGTTTAGTCAGAACTTAATAACTTTCTCAAAGCGTAGGTAAGTTATGGAGCAAAATTGTATCACTGTTAAGATTATTAGTACTTACTACTTAGTATTTTAATTTATTAGCTAAAAACTTATTATAAAAACTACTTTAGAGACTACTTAGTTATTTAATGAAATTTATTAAGACTCCAAAAGTAATAACGTCTGAATAATCTGCACCGTTGCCCCTTTTTTAATATGTTTTAACTTCAAGTAGGAACTTACCTTTCGGGAGTCATCTAAATTAATTTAAAAAATATATTTTTAATAGCATAACAATAGGGCGCTTATTGAGTTTGATACTTTCAATTTATTTATCTAACAATTGTAAATCACATTCTTAGATGAAGCATTAATAACGATTATTTTTATCAATTCTGTTAGGAATACCGATTATGTTATAAAATGTTACGTCGCCAAAGTTCAGATGTCAATAATAATTAACATGCGTGCAATTAATTCTGGATCCTAAAAAAAAATATTTTACAAATAAACAGAAAAAGAAATAATTTTAAATTACTTATTATTAAATTGACACAACAGTTTACGCACGTACATACGCTTAACATAAATATATCTTGGCAAAGTTTTTCTAATACAAATATTTCTATTTCGGTATGGAACGTATTCCACATCTAAAATAAAAATTTAAATTTTTAAAATAACCTAGAATAGTCTAGAAATGTTTTAAAATAATCTAGAAGTGTTCAGGCTAGGCTATGTAAACGTTAATGTTATCTCAATTTTGACTTAATCATTTGTGACATATATTAGGTAATTCCATTTCTTAAGTAACTTTAATAAGTCAAATTGATTGAAGGTTTAAATATAATTTGAAAAATTTCTCGTTGAGTGGAAATAATATAATATGATTTCAAATAAAAGAAAATTGTAAAAACGCTATATTTCTTTAGTTCGTTATTACAAGGCACATCTTATACTGAATCTTCAGTAATAATAAAGTATGAACCACTCGTTATTTTCATAAAATTCTGTAGCAGAATTCCCTCAACTACATCTTTCGTCGAAATTTATATTCGATAAAATAGAAGAATTTCATAATAAGACTTCTATTCATATAAACTCACTCGCATATCAAATATTTCAATTACAGCCCTCTTGTCAGTTTTGAGCAGATCATGTACAAAGTTGAAAGTAGGTACTTTATTCAATTGCTTTATGATACTCATAGAAAGGGTAACCCCGTAGTTATTCACATTTTATTTTGTATTATTAAAAATCAATTTATATTATTTATGAGATCAAAAATTATTAAAAAAAATAAAAATAAATAAAACATTGTAAACTTGGACTCACCTACGTTACACTAAGTTTTCTGTTTTTTTTTAAAAAGCAACAGAAATAAATAAATGTTATTAAATTATAAACTACATTAACCAAAACATTTAAGAAAGAGAATCTGTAGAAACCAGTAATAATTGTAATGGCAAGAGACCTCAGCCACGTTTATTAACGGTGCTGTGAGCAAGTCAGATAATCTTCATTGGATTTAATACTCACGTTTGGGTATGATTATCTTTTTAACTTGCACTCTAATGCCGCGTCGCGGGTGTCTATAAAACGTTGCGGAGATCACATTGATAGGGCGAGTGTCGTGGTATGGGACTGCCGGGTTCACGACGCAAACAGCCGCTGTTAGCACCGCAGTACGAGATACGAGAATGCCCATACAAATGCCGCGATAGTAGGACAAGAAGTACACCTATCAAATTAATGATATTAATACTAGGAATAATCATAAGTAGAAAAAAAGTCTTACTGCTACGACGTGCAAAACAGTAGTTAGAGTGATGAACATGTGAGTTGCATTTCCCTGCCACGTAAAAATATAATTTTAAAAATAAGTTAGCTTTATATAGCATTCAAAGTAGAAGTATTTGACGTAGGTAATTTTAGAGATCACTAATGGTTATAGGACCGACGTAACTATGAGGGACAGAAGTGGTAAAAATATACATACAGCGACTAGTTTTATTGCTTGTTACGTCCTTTTAATCATAAGCTTGATAAGTATACCTACATGTTGTACATGTAATATAGGTACTGATTAAGAACATACATTTATGTAATGATTTCAACATTTCACAGTGAGATAATACTATGATTAGTAATTAGACAACTGCTGCTATTAACAGTTAATGTGTTTCTAATTCAGATAGGTTAATTGATTAAATAAGGGATCTAATGTAGTAAATGTGTTGTCTAATATAATTACTAGTCGAATTATTCAAGCACATAATAGGGCTTCCCGGCTTGCGTTGGTGATCGTAAAATATACATTGGACTAGATGTTTTATATATAAAATGGGAAACGCAACTTCACTACAGATAATAAGGATTCGGAATTTACACTTATTTTTATTATTTAAAAATATAGGTTATTCTCATTACTTATAAAATTAAAAAATATAATTAACCAATTTCCCTCATAACAAAGATAAGTTAAAGATACATTGAATACTTAAACCAGAAAGCATGCTACAATCTTAGTGGCTTCATAATTTTTGTATTGAGAGAGGACTTAAAACGTATTACGAATATTATGGAAAAGGTTACGGAATTGAAATGCTGGTATTTTATATGAGCTGCAAACTAATCACATCCAAAAAATTACCTTCTAATAGACAAAAAGCTATATTTACACTTCTCTAAATATAAACTTAAGTCACTAAGATAATTGACATTTCGTTATATTTTTTGGTCTACGGCATAGTTGTCTCTCTGTTAATGCATATCTCTAATGGATTTTAAGTGTAGATACAAGCGCAACATTTAATAACATTCTTTGATTACAAAACAAAACTTTTATTTCGCGATTTGTTTAAATTTTTGCACCTGTGATAACAATCTCCATGTTTGATTTTTTTTTAATCACAAACGTTAATCTTTTGTTTAATTGGTGCGTATTTTAATGGTTTAATTGCACTATTTTAATAAAATGCCCATAATATTATTATCATTCAGTATAGTTTTATGGTCGAAAGAAATGTTTTTATAACCGTCATTTTTATAATTATAATTAACACATGTAACTATATACTGAAATAAAAATCCTGGAGGGATTTTTTCTATTGTCTAAATTAATGTAAAGAAAATCAATAAGTTTTAAATTAAGAGCCTCTCAGTCGTTAGTCCTGTACTCAAAGACTTATGTTCTCGGAGAAGATAATTATTATGCTACATAACTTATTCCGTTGCATTGATAACTAAATCCTCCTAACTCTATGTTAAATAGAATGACTTTGAATTTTCTTTAAAAAATATAAATATTTACAGTTACTTCGGACATAATTATTTTAAACAATATTTTTTCGTATTATCTATTACAAAACACATTATGGATAATTTTTAAATACATTTATTCAATTCATGATATCCGATTAAAATGTAAAACCCAACACTTCCATTTTTGGTTCCAGATATTTTTTATATTCTTTTGTTTTTTTTATTTTATATCTTAAAAAATACATAATAATGGTATGTGTGCAATGGTTTCTAAAAGAAAAAAAAACCATATTTGGATTATTCTATTGAATTATTATTATATTGGTACTACCTGTTTTAGTGATTTTACGTATGTAAAGAAACTTAAATGGTTTCCTATGTAAATAATTTGAACTCTCTTCTTGCATTTATATAACAATCTTACCATAAAAGGCACCGATCCTTCTCGGGGTTTGAAAGGTTCTCTCCCGTGACACAACATGAACCATCCTTGAATAAAAGCATTATATTCCTCAGTAAAAATAAGATTTTTGTTCCCATATCAAATATAATTTTATGAAATATAAATCCTTAGAACGAAAAATATCATAACAAAAATACTACATCAAAAGCGCATGAAAGCATTAAATGGATTAATATTAAAAAAAAATATTCACCCAAAACAAAGAACATATATTTTTTCATCGCAATGTGAAAAGCAAACTAGCGAGTAATCAACAGAGAGAGAAAGGTTCGTTAAAATTTAACCAAAGCATGACTAAGAAAATAATATGAAGGTGTTACTGATTAATACTCAGTTACTGTTTTTTATATTTACAACTCTTTATAAATGGTTAACTAGCTTTTGACAATAACTTCATCCGTATATATTTAATTTATTTTATCTCGTCCCGGACACAAGTTTTTATAGTTATAAAAATTTGTTAACTCCATGAATCGGTGTTCTTGTATGGGTTTAAAATTTTTGTTTTTATATAAAGCCTGCTTTAAAAAGAGATAATAAAATAAAAATATCAAATAAACACATATAGCATCGTTAACGAGCAAAATTTAAAAAAATTAAGTAAGTTACTACAATCTACAGAAATAAAATAAAATAAAATAATAACTTTATTTCATTATTTTCATCTTACCACTCAACCTTATAGATAACTTATTCCGTTATACAAATAGCAAATGGATTTAATTTATAATTTAAATGAAAACTGGGTCTTACAAATATTGGTTCATAGAAACCTAAATTAACGACGACTTCAAAGACCTTATACATAGGAATTTCTCTAGTAATCGGAATACTAACATCCCGGGTAAAGCTTCCGTTTATTAATTGAACCTGGTTTATTTGCGATCAATATACTATTCATCTTATATAAATTTAGTATCTGCACTTCATCCGCGTAGTAGGTATATTCTAAGAGAAATTATTAAATAAATAAGTTAAATTGTATTATTTAGCCAGTACTTATTTTGATTAGTAAATCTCTGATTACTGGCTCATTTTTTAGAATATTTTTTTGTTACAACTAATAAACTTATTATAGGAAACTTAGCTAAACTGAACACTATCTTAGAGGTAATAACTTAAAATCTCAGGAAACTGAATAGAACTATTAAAATTATTTCATTTCTCTTTTCTAAGTTGTAAAAATATATTCTTGCAAATCGATTTCTCGTAAAAATATCGATTGACGGGACATTTATCTTCTAAATAAATACCGCACAGTATCGCTACCTGTTTATATACATGCTGTTAACAAACTAATTAAATCTTACTTCATTTCTATTGTCGAAAGTTGTTACTGTCGTATATATTGCATTTGACTTACATAATTGCGTGGTAGACTCTAAAAACGAAAAAAGAATATATTTATAAAGGAATAAAAATATATAATAATATGCCTGATAAATTCATATTACAAAACGTATTTCTGTATTAGTAAATTCGTTTATATTGAATGCAATATCGGTTTATTGAAACTGTGAGAGCTTTGAAACACACTCCATTTTCATTTCGTTAATTTAGATCGCTTAAATATATTTTATAAATGGATATTTCATCTGAAAATTATTTAATTTTACATATTTTATTGATATTAATATTTACTATTTTCTTATCTACTCATGAGAATTAGTGTGTTAAAAGTCGGTATAAAGCACATGAGGAAAAAAGATATGATAATACAGATAAATACATAAATACACGTAAAGATGTCCGAAGTTCATTGGTGATATTTAGTAGCTTTTGGAGATGAATAAAAAATAGCTGTCAGAAGTTACGTCTTGTATATTGTGTAAATTTGATTTGAATTAAGAAAAACTGTCTTTAAAACTTTATTTAAATAAAATAAGATTTCTTTTTATTCATACGAAACGTACCAAACAAAAAGTTGAGTGAAAAAATTTTAAATAACAAATATAAGGATTACACGTCTCCATTCTATTGCTGGGCTTGGCTTCCGGATATTTTGAAACGTGGTAAATCCTCTGTAGATCATTTCTGTTCCTCTTTTATATTATATTGATACATACTCATAATATTTTATAAATATATGTAATTATCAGGAAATATATGTATCAAATATGTCGAACTCTCGCTAATCATATTGTTTTGATATATTAAAGAAGACGGTCTTAAATATGGCTTCAATCATTTTGAAAAGAAATTTAGCGTCGTATGCACAAACGAAAAAATCAAATTTTTATGGAATAAAAAGTTATCTTTCATAGCTACAAAAATTTTAACATATAAAAATTATGATATTTATTCACCTTATGCTAATGTAAAATAAACTATTAAAATAAACAGTCTCAAAACAAAAGAAAACTATTTAGTCAATGACTGATAGTTACTTTTTAATTATCCACTTGTATTTGTTTTATTTAACAGACAAACATCCATTTACATTTTTCATTTACTTTATCTAAAACAATGTTATAATGTCATCGAATGGAAATGAAACAAAGATAAATATCGAGAAACTGAATAGTAACAGAAGAAAAAGCAAAGCAACTTCATCGGTAAGGAAATCCGGTCATCGGGAAAGGCTATAAATTTTGCCTGGCTGCAGGGATCGAGCTTAAGGGCGGGGGCGTGTGCAAAAAGGACCGAGAGGCATCCCGTCAGATCGATAGGGGAGCCAGCGCCACTTGCGACTCGATCTCTGAAGTGATCGCACGCTTCGCAGACCGCTTCTCCGCTTCTCAGTATACTTCGACGCTCTAAGGGATCAGTTATGGAGGTGAGTGGTATTTACATTAAGCTCGCTTCGCGCGTCATTATTGTTTCAGTTTGATTACCTACAATTTACTTTTTGAGTTAAATTATTTATTAAAATATCGTTGTACATTGTATTAGCTTTTCAATTATTTTACAATTCTATTTTTTCATATTTTAGCATCGTTTTAGAATTATAACTTTCATAGATTAAAAAAAATAAAATATTTTTTTTATGATGATATTACGCAGATAAAACATAAATATTTACAGATTCTCCTTTGAACATATGTCTCCCCTTGTTTCTAGTTTCTATAGGGCATTGATAGATTAAATGCCATGTGTTCCTAGTCAGCGTTAATAGGCAACGCATTTAAATTATTTTTTTTTTTCGAAGCAAATCGATAACTTCTTCGTGAGATGTTTGTTTGTAGTTAGCTCTCGTGTTTATAATGTTCACTCTTTGTTAGAAGTAAATAGGTCAGGGGTCGTTTTATCTGATGGCTCACAAATACCGTCCCTTTTTTAATTTAAACGAATAATTAATTTGTAATTTTTCTCGTTTAATTTTATTTTAACAGCCCAAGTTTCTTGAAGGAAGCAATAATTGTTCGCGTTACCGATTTCTAAATCCGATTATAAAATTAAGTATAATTTATTAAATAACTCGTATTTAATATGCTTTATATTGTTTCGTACAAATATATGTAGGTTTGAGTTAAATTGAAAAAGTAATATTCCTTAAAGTAGAAAGTCGTGGTACTGACGGATGTAACGAACTCTGTACCGGTAGGCCCTCACTTCCTCTGTCAACAATAATGAGTGTTATAACAATAATAAGACACAAACCCACAATACCATGTAATAAAATAACAAACAGCTGGCTGCTGGACAGACGTTATCGCCATTTGAACTCCAGTTCTCTGTCTATTTTAGTAATGGCGCCGGTTTAAGGATGACGACACAAGAAAGATATGAAATATAACAACATAAATTTAAACATATTAAGTGACGAAATACTTATTTCAATAAAAAAAATATGTATAAACAATAGCTACACTTGCATTATTATTTGTAAATACATCAAAAAAATTATGTTGGAATTTTTCTAAAAATATTATTGGAATTTTTTAATTTAAACCTAATCAATTCATATTTATATAATAATTTAAAGGAATCAGTAAATGAAATTTTAAATATAATGTATTGCTTTGTGTGTCCGTTGCCCTAAAACAAAATGTCGTTGACTGCACATTTATTTTTATTTTATTATCTGCATGTGAACTTTTATCTCAACGGCAAGGCTATATAAATAGTGTGTGTTTAAAATATATGTTTGCGTCTAAAAAAAAGGCAACTAAAAATGTAATTTATTTACTTTCCCCTATAATTAACGGTTTTGTTGCTGGGGTGAAACTGCGAGTATTTTTTACAGAAATTGTATTAAGAATACATTTATATGTATTTTTATTTTTAGTTATGTAAATTAAATAAACTTTGATCCTTTTATCCCCTTAATAATATAACACCATTTGGTACTCTCATACTAAATATCGAAAGTTCAATATCAAATTATAATATTTAACTATAAAAACTAATCCAACTACAAATGTATTTTTTCCATTAAATGTCTTTAAGAATTTTCGTCATTTTAGAGTTAAATACTAATATATTTAATATCCTATCCTATCCTAATTACATTTTTGGTCCGATGTCAATTCAGCAAATGCAAGACTAAAAGAATCGTCAATTTGAAAACATCAAAAGATCTTTTTCATTTTTATTTTAACGATTCATGAGTCAAATTAATTTCAAAGTTATTCATGTTGAGTTCATTAAAAAATAGACACTCAAGAGAAAAAGAGGTTCTTGTTATATGTCTCAGTGAATAAACACATCAATAATAAAAATTAACACTCTACAAGCGTAGTAGAAGTGGAGCCAAGCCATACAAGTATATAAACAATCAAGTAAAATCTTTTTATTCGTACTTTGTTTCCCGTAAACGGGGAATCATTTGTTAGTAAGTAATTAATACTATTACAAAATATGTATTATTCAAACAAATAAAGTAATGCAGTGCGATTCCATTAATGCCAGGCGAAAATTACATATACTTCTTTGCAATGTGTTAGTAACAGCGAAAGCGTGTCCAATAATTTAGAAAAAAACACATGTGGAGTTAAATAACAAAATATGATATTGATACATAAATAATAACTAACATTGCATTGTTTTCACAGTGCTTTAACAATGAATTAATTACTTATATAGTTACTACGAACCGGTTTGTTACTTAATTTTATGAAAATACTTAAATAGTTTTTATGAGTGAGTAAAAAATATTATAATTCGGATTTGTAATCAGAGCGTACTTATGTTATTAATATTAAATAATAACGTAATAAATATTGCGTAAAATTGTCTGGTCTACTAGTTTTTACAAAAAAAAGATATGTATTGGAGTACAGTCTTAACAAAAATTAACAATTTAGAAAGTATTTTTAAGTTTTAATAGGTATTCATTTCATGTATTTATTTAGTATAATCGTTGGTGGCTGATGATGGTGGCGCTGGTGGTGGTATCGGTCTCGCTGTCTCTGGCCGAGCCTCGGTCCGACCATGAGCTCGTACGTACCGAACGTGGCGCTAAAAATAAAGGTTAGTGGCTGAACCTATTGATATCTTGGCATGTTATCTTATGGTTTATTATTCGGTACAACGTATACCAGTTACCATTATATATAGAGTTGCAGAAACTTATTGAGCCAACCACAATTTCATTTTACCATGTAATAGCTAACATTAGGAAGTTAAGATGACATTACGGCAAGTTTCAAGGCTCAATTGAAAGCACTGTTTCACCTCAACAGCTTGTGAAGTTTGCTTTATAGTTTCATGCAGTATAATATGTCATTTAACTCATATTACTTATAAAATATATTACATTCAGTTTTAATAATAAAAATTTGTCATATACTTAGAACTCATAGGTTGATAGAAGCTTAACATTATTTGTTTTAAGTTATTAACTGAAATGTTCAGTAATGGCTATAAAAAAAACTAAAAACGTGTTTAAAATCACTATTTAAAATATTAGTGTATAGCACAGGCACTTTGCTTGTGTAGAAAGCCCTTCTGTGACAGGCTAAAAGTGTCGTTGACACACCACATATAAATAAAAGGGTTCGTTATGGAGATTCCTGGTCCAAATTAGAGCGAAGCTTTACTTTTTGCATCTTCGTGCTGTTGCCTCTTAATCCCTTTTTATAATTATTATTATAAGAAGTGTCTATTTTGTTTATACTTCTATGAAGTATACAAGCAATTTTTTTAACAAAGCATGAAATTATTATGTGTATAAAATCTTCATGTATTCAAAGCTGAGCTTAGAAATTTACTTCTAAATAATACTTAGAAAATTATTTTTCTAATTATCTGGTTCCCTATGTCCAAACAGATTTTACCTTTACCATATCTTATCTTTTTCGTATTTATAAAAAATAGTTTTTTTACATTGATATTTTATAAACTTTGATAAAATTGTTTTATATTACCTGTGTACAAAGTTTATTGACTTTATGTCAACACAAAGATATTGATCACTTTTCTTGTTAGAATTCATTTAAAAAGATTGAGTTTTAAAGGAATCTTATGAGATTTTTTGGTCCCACAGCAATATAAGAGTCTGACATCTATATAGGTTTAAGGTTTTCAGACGAATAGATGAATAGATTATGAATTGTTAAAAATTATTTAGTTATTTTATATGTAAAATCCTAAGCGTTATGGTATAAACAGTTCTACAGGATAAATTAACGTCCTTTAACACTTCAATAAAACTTGCAGCAAAAACCCTTATAGTTTAGGAAGCCCCCCGGCCATCTCTTTGCCTTTGAGTCTTTAAGATGTCAAAGAAAAACAGTAACTGCTTATTTATAATAGATTTTAATGTTTAACTTTTTAAAATTATATTTCCTACGATATACATTTTTAAACTATTAAGGAAAAATATTTTCAATTTACATCATTTCACATTTTTCTCCACCTGTCACGTCGAATTACAGCTGATGCAGACTAGTAGTATTTGCAGATTATAGTAGCATTAATTACTGGCATCTTCATGCCTTCTGCCATGTATTTATTTGTATTCCTCACTTCAATAAGCAGATTGAATTAAAATTTTTAAAGTACTCTTGAATTCTCACTGTCAATCACATTTATCTATTATTGAGTTAAAATTAAAAACACTATTTCAAACTTTGAGTAGAATATTTTTTCCAATAATAATGCGTAGGATCTGATAAAAAGATTCACTTCGACCCTAGTTTTATAACCACTTTTTTTATTCTCAAGATAGTCCTCGCGTTAGTCTAGTACTAGCTATTCTTGTCATCTCCTGAACTGTGTGAAGGTTTAGATGGAAGAGGTAAACATATGTTAATCTAATACATTCTACCATTGATCTCCGCGATAACTTTTTGATTTGATTGCTTCTAATGCACACGGTAGAATTAAAATCTTATCCAATCTGCACGTCCATGAGAAATAAAAAATGTTAATTACTATTCCCCTGTTTTCACTAAAAGGCTATCAAGGACCTTATGGTAACGTGGTAAAAATAAATAACAAATAATAAAATAGAGGGAAAGACTTACATGTTCTGTTAATGCATGATATGATGATCTTTGATTTCCAACGTTTAATTCCATTTAATTTTTCAATTAGAAATTCCAAAATTCCATTATAAATGTCAATAAAAAAACATTTCCTGCGTGTCAGAGTATACCTTTGTTGGACAGTAAAATTTCAATTATCAGAAGATTGTTTCTTGAATTTACTCTACGAACATAGCAAAATTGAATCGCCAACGATTATTTTTAGAGTAAAATGATTTACAGCTTGAACAATATTTTAAATAACTTATTGAGATCCATATTATTATAACTTTTATATGTCTATTTACATAATATCATATAAAAAAAATTGTTATAATGCAGTCGAAAACAACCATTCATTGAATTAAAAGCGTGAAAATTATAATTTATTTAAAAAAATAAAGTTATAGTTTTGTAGAATAATTTTTAATAATGCCCTGACAGTCACGATATACCTTTAAGTGTCAGATTTTGAAAACATAAATTCCGACGGTCGTGGTTTATTTTGCCGGCAATTCCAGCGATCTCAAAATAAATAATTAGTTTGTTACACATGTACACTCTAAACCGTCCTCATTATATTCAGTGAATATATATATATATATATATATATATATTACATAAACTCTTTTTACTGCGAATATATCATATATAAATATTGTCTTCTTTTCGAGTGAAATCTTACAATTCATTTTTGAAACAGATGACTTCAATTGATACAGGTACAAAAAATGAAGTTATGCAGCTTATTTTGTGACATCATTTTTAATCAAATCAAACGAGACCCACTCGATTAAGAATAATGTAAATGTAATTAAGTACCTACTTGGATGTAATTTCAAGCTAGAAATTATATTATGACGTTTCAAGTAGCAGGAACAACTATTTTTTTATGTTATTTTATAATATAAAAATTATGATGTGAGTAAAACGTTATTAATTGATTGTTGTTTAAATGTCCGTCCATTAGAGACCTGCCGCTACGTTCGCGGAGCGTGGTCCGAATGTGACCCCAAGACGAATGTGCGTTCACGTACTCTTACTCTCAAAAAAGGAGACCCTATCAACTGTGAACGCGCTAAAACCATACAGAAAAAGTGTAAAAAAGGTAACCTGAACTATTTACATAACACCAAACTGTTTGAAAATGTGGTGAAAAAATGTGACAAATGTATTTTATTTTAGTCATAACCTGGTGTTAAGGGCTTATATATAAATAAAACTTACCAAGGCCATCTCATAATAAGTACACCGAAGCACTCTTGTCTCGCTCAGTAAAGAGCCAAAGAGGGCACTATAATTTATACAATCTAAAATGCCTTAGGTGCCTAGTCACAGCTTTTTAGTCTTTAAATCATGAACCGCTTTACCTTGCACTGCGCTCATGTCATAAGTGCCGTAGGGCCAACAGTTACATAAAGCCATTTCAAAAAATAATTGTTTCCTTTTAATGCTTCAAAACCTTAAACATTTATGACAACATAATAGTTAGTTCAAAAATATTCTTTTCATAGCTTGTCGTTATGAAAAGTCTTCATGGAGCGAGTGTAGCCCCAATGGCGAAATGTCTCGGACGGATATGCTGAAGAATAACAGTGACCCAACTTGTGACACCAGCAGACGCGTCACAAAGAAATGCAACAAGAATAAGCAGCTCAAGTCCACCAAGGACAAGGGTAAGTTTACAAAGAGAGAAAATAGAAAGAAATATTTTATAAGAGTAACATTGTCGCCAGTTTAAGTAACCTATACACTTATTTTTTAATTGAAGATCTTAAAATTTTATTCTTTAAATTATTTAATGTGACACTTTTTAGTATGTCTGTAAACAACGTATTTCTTGTAAGTAGTTGCTTCCTTTGATCACATATGCGATATTTTGTAGGAAACTAATTCTTCAAATTTTGTTACAGGTCGCCGAAATCGTCAGTAAATTTCTCAACACATTCACTTTAGTAAAATAAAATTCACATCGTTAATTCGATAGTGTCTGTTCGATGGCTCTAATTTATGTCATAGTGCCAAATAGTATCAGTGGTTGTCTTTCTTTCTAATTTGCATTATATTTAATAGACGTAATTTAGCTACAACGTTACAGTACAATCTATCTTTAAATTTTCTTCCTTTAAATATGTACTAGCCACAATTTCATTTTATTACTATATGTAAGTTGGATATTGGATATTAATAAAGGAGTACTTAAAATTATCTTTTATTTATTACCCAAATTCTTATTGATATCTGGTTTCAAACTATATTTTAATCAAATAATACACGTCTTTATTATTTTCTAAATAATACCATTTTATATACATATACTTATTCATATTAAAAACACCATTTTAAGACTATGGTTTTCATAAAATTATATAAAAATTATTAAGCAACTTTGAAACACAAAACTGTTCTTAAAGATTTTCTTAATATTTTTGTAAATAGCACCTCAACCTCCAATTGCTTTCTTGTCAGTATTACAGTCTGCTCGACTGCACGTAGTATCTAAAATTTAGTCTAAAATTTAGTCCCAATTTGTCATTTAAAATAGACAGATTTTAATAACTTTTACGTCTCTTAACGACTGAATGTATAAGAGCATTAATAAAAGATGTCACAACAAGCATTAGCTTCTACTAATTTCCCTACATTTTATAAATTCTAAAATAAAACAATCTAAATCAATACAACATAATTGAAAAAGATAATGTTAATCCTCTTACGTTCCAACATAAACTAAAAATTCATAATTCGCCGAGTAATTAAGTACTATGTTTAGCACTAAATTGTGAATATTGATTGTGATCTTCAAACTGTAATTAATTCTGCTGTTCCAAAAGTTCTCTTAAATCTGTAATCTTCTAAAGAATGAACTTTATTTGTAGTGTAAAAAAATATATACATTCCGATTCTTCCCGTGTATTAAAAAGAAGAGAAGAAGAGTATAAAGAAAAGCATTACGTAAAATATAGGCTAGGATTTTGAAAGACATCTACAGTGACATGGCCATTCGAAAGCTTGGCCTACCTTATGTAGGAAGCAAGTAGTATGTAGTTTTACAATAAGAAAATACGCGTAGTATAATTCGAAAAGTATTAATTTCACTCTATATAATATTATCTGGTAACCACTGTAAATTCATTAACATTTAATATAATAGACATAACAATTTAACAATGCTATAAAGCAATAATACATATAGATATACCTGATATTGTTATCCAGCTGTAAATAAATAAACACAATTAATTCATCTGGTTTACAATTTACCACATTTTCAGATACTAAAGAATAGTATAAGCTTTTCAGCGTTTTACAGTACAGAGTGAGTGAAGCAATATTTTTAAAAGTGAAGAAAAAATTTAAAACTAAAATGATATATTTCTTAACAAAACAAAAACACTAAAGCTAAAATTTATCTTAACCCTAAAAGTACCAATCTAAGTAGAAATAATGTTTTCTTAAATATTTATCTATTAGATAAAATAAAAAATAAAACAAAATTCTCTTAATGCCGTTGGGAGGCAAAATAATTAATAATATCTTTTTTTTTACAATCAAAGAAATAGTTAATTGTTTGGGTTGATACTGTTTAAAGTCTTTCAGGGTTTCATTATTTTTAAAGTGTTTTAGGATTTTGAAAACATTTTTTCATAACACATAACATATGTTTTGAGTAAGATATCGTAACTTTAAATTTATAAGCAAACTTAAATAACGTTTGTTATGTTACTGAGATATGTATTATTAAACATCTTAAAATTAAACACGTTCTCATTATTTTGGACATCTTGGAAATGGACTTCGGCATTTGAGACTAAACAAACTAACTATAGCCTAAAGAAATTGTTCTTTCATTTGATCTGTTGTCTTCTTGGTCCTAGAATGATTCACCAACCATCAATTCTGGTCAGAAAAGTTGGACGGAATTCAATTTCACCCTTATCATTTTGCTATTTAAAAAACCTGCTTCTATTTTTCTTAACTTAGAGATTTTTTTAACTTGTTTAACCATTACGAGTATATTACCACAAGATAAAAATGTTTATATGACAATATACTGCGGTAAGGAAAATACACGCAAAAGTTTGAGTGCTATGGTGCCGAAAAGATAGACGAAGACAATTAAAATTATATTTTGACCAATAAATACTTGTAAGATTAATTTTTTTCTAATAATTTCATTCAGAAAAATTGTGTCTCTTTGATCCCATTGATTCTTGAGAGAATAAAGTATTGGACCACATTTCCCAAATCTGTTAATTTTTTAATTACGTACTTTTTTCTGTAATTAGATATAAATAGACATAAATTAGATCCAGTACAGTAATAACACATTCTGAGAAATAATTCCGATTTCACAGTTGGAAAATCAACCAAAGATTTTGAATTTTCAAGGAATTTATTTTTAATATATGTATTAAAAATTAAAGACCTTATATAATGTAGGTTATAAATCGCCAATCCGCTTTGCAGCAATTTAGCAAACGTGGTGATAATGCTCTATCCTTCTCTATGTGAGAAGAGGCCTTTGCTCAGGAGTGGGCTCCGATAGGGTGCTGCTGCTGATGATGATAATATTTGAAAATAATGAGAAAGTAACAAATGGTGTAATTACTACCTCACCAAATCGATCTTGATGACATAAAAGTTGTATGATATGATTAACTATGATGTAAAACTTTCAATTTGACAATTTACAGTAAATAATACTAGCTATGGTCCTGGATACTGATATTATGCTGTTAATGTCTATTGTATGATTATTTTGATGAAAATTTATAAGTGAACATAATTAATATACAAGCAAGTCTTCAGATGACGGAAATTGCATGACGCGTGAAATAAAATATCATAACCATTTTACCTTCAATCCCGATATATACTTAAAAACGTATAAATTGAATGGTTAATTAATATGTGAAAAATAACAGCAACAAAGTAAGATTGGTTTTTAAACCATATTTTGTGTTAATTTATTATTTAATACTTAATACTATTCGCATATCTACTGAAACATACAATGAATAGATATATATGAGTATGCCGACACCGAAGATATTTTGACAGTGAAAATGTAAATTCATCTAATATTTGCGTCAGGCTTAGTACTAGCTTAAAATTCTGTCTATAAAATATTTAGTTAGAGTACTCCTAAAAAGTATCTGACAAACAGTGTTGCCCAAAATCGGTCTTGGTCTTGTCTAGTCTACCAAGACTGCAAGACCAAGACCAAAATCAAGATCAAGACCGGGTAATTTTAGTACGACCCGACCAAGACTGACTGTGGAAGATTTAAGCAAGACCAAGCATGCAAGACTTTTGTGTCTTGCAGTTAGGATTGAGAGTAGTTTTAAGGAGTAAAAATAGGAGTTCGGGGTATATGCTTAGGGACTCTATGAGACGCAAAACATATATAATATTTTTGGAAAATTGGACGTATGCTAATTACGAACACAAGGTACTATAAACAAACGTACATAGCGAATGAAAATATCCATCAAAAGTAAAAAGAGTGCATCCCTAGTTTTGATCATCGGCATTGTGTGAAATTGTGAGCGGTGCCTTGTCAGCATCATCAAAGGTCTGGAGTACCCGACCCCGACTTAGGTCAATGGACCTCTCATAGAAATTTTGCAATTATTCGGAAGTAAGTCAAGATACAAGCGCATAATATTTTACACGGTTTGATTGCCGCCACAGAGTACAAGTGTTCGAAAGAATAAAATACGTTTTCAGATGCTTAGAATGGACATGGATACATTACGCTGATCTGTTCTGTGTGGTTTTCAAACACAAAGTCACCCCTTTAATAGATATTTTAGACGTGTATATGACACTACGAAACTAAAAATTTTCTAAAATAGTAATCGAATAATATAAAAAGCGTTCTATAAGATTTATGTACTGTTTGGGAGTCGAAATATAACTGTTAAAATAAATAAATGTATATATTGACTGTTGCATCACAACATATTTTTGCAAGTATTCAGTTACATGTAAAATACACTCAAGTACTTTAAAATACAGTCAAGTTAATGTCATTAATTTGTTTTCTATATGTTTTAATCATATTTTAGTACAGTGAAGATTATTATGCGGAAAGCGGAGGACCAGGTATTGTGGCGCGAATTTAGAGAGGCCTATGTCCAGCAGTCGACCCAGATTGGCTAATTGGTTGATTGATTGAAGATTATTAAATGTAAATGATTATTAAGAAACTGACTGACTCCAGGGGGACGCAGTTGATAGCTCAGTTGGTTAGTTAGAGCATTGGCACTGATCGCTAAGGTCGTGGGTTCAAACCCCAATGTCAGTTGATTTTTTAATATCTCATGAAATTTATAGACATTTATTTATTTGGTTAGTTTTTACCATGGCTATGTTAATTCAAGCTTAAAATGTACTTACTCTATTGCGTTGTTCTAATATCTAGAGCAATGTTTAATATACTATTATATATTAAACATTGCTCAATTGCCAGTCTATTGACAGACAATTGCCAGACTCTTGCTGCAAGAAGAAAAAAAAGACAAAGACTAGGAGTGCAAGACCAAGATCAAGACCAAGACCAGGTGTGTTGATGCAAGACCAAGACCAAGACCGGCCAAGTCTCGTCTTGTTCTTGCATTTGGGCAACACTACTGACAAACGCAATAATTTTATTAAAGTAAATAAAAATATAAACTTGACATATAAATTTAAAATTAATTATTATGCATAAAAAATTGACAATATATAGAAAATTAAATTAAAGCATAAGAAAGAAGAAACCACACGATAAACAAAAGAAACATTACCTGAACAAAAAACGATAACCACTTTGAGGTTTTCCTAAGAGTAGTCGAAATTTTTATGCAAAACCAGGAACCAAAAAGGTTTTCTCATCATTGCTGTACAATAGGGAACAAAACAATAATAATAACCCTTTTCAATCGACACTCGCTATGTTTCCCCATATAAAACCTTACTGAGCTGAGTGGATGGTCATTTACTAAAGTCGCAACTCTTGCTGCCTCTTAATTTATGAAATGCAGGTAAGAAATCATCATTTTTCATTGAATTGCTTTTGTATTTTAATATTAAAATTTGAGTAACAACTCTTTTAATAAAATCGCTAATGTAAAGGATAATTAGATTTTTAAGCAAGAATATTAAAATTTTTGTCGGTATATTTAGCTAATATTTTAAACTTTTAAATTTATTCACTCGGTTGAATTAAAAAATAAAAATTGTTGAATGCTTATTAAAAAGTGAAATTAAATACTTTATACATAAACTTAGAGCTGTTTATCTTATATAAAGGTCAATTGTTACTTGTTTTATAGATTTGTAATTAGAGAATTTCCCTTTATGTATGTTCAATTTTTCGATGAGTGCCATCTCATCCTTCATATTAGAAATAAATTATATAAAAAATTATAGAAATAAAAGAAAATGATGATAATTGCATATATATTGTAAAAATACAAAAAGAAAAGCTGACCAGTCGACGTCGATTCGCCGTCCAGCTCTTTATTAGTGCACCTATATTTATGTCTCCCAACTGGATGGCGTGCCGACGTGAAGGACGCTTTATTCTAACTCTACAATAAATATCAATTATAAATAACAGAACTGTTGCATTTACTACATCGTTATTGCGTTTTATCACAGGTCAGAGTCACGTGATAAGCACGTAGTTAGTAAGTGGATTTCACGCGATTGGAACGCCGGCATTGAACTATTTGAATAGCTGCTTCGCGTACAACCATATGCGAAAGAAGTATTCGTCTCTCCGCAAAAGTGATCCTCGCGCGTACGAACGGATGTCGGCGTCCATGTTGTGTTCGCGTAACCACGAGGATGTCGGCTGGCTGAAGGATGTGGGTTCAGTTCCCGCTGTCATTTCACTAAACTCGCTGGCTTCCGCACGAGAATCTGTGAAATCGTGATAGCAAAATATAGAAATTATGGATCGTAGAAAACAATAAAACTTATTAATACCTCTACTATACTATGTATATATTATACGTATAAATGGTGAAAACTCTAGTTAAAGAATATCTTTATGAAAATGAGGGCCACCCACCTTCACAAGGTAGTACTCTTAAGGGTTCGATTGGTTCTAGAGGTTCACTTAATCCAATCTCATTTCGGGCATATATTCGGATCAGGTAGGTGTGGTCCTCTCCCAGATCTCGAATATTAAACTTGAGCACACCAGCGTCAACTTTGCCTACTTCCATCCACATGGTTTTAGTGACGTCCCGGATCGCAATGTTATAGCCAAGAAGTGGCGAGCCACCGTCCCACTCCGGCGTTCCCCAGGAGCATGTGATATTGGTTCCCAACATTCGAATTTCTAATGGCCCGGTTGGCGGCGAGGGAACGGCTGGAAGAGTATAAGTATAGATTATTACATAAAATGAGAAAAATAATGAAAAAAAGGCCTTTCAAGTAAAGTTAAATATTGTTTGAAAGCCGAATGACTTGACTATAAAGGACTTTCCATGAATTTAACGACAACGTCGATAAATAACACTCACTGGCATGTTTTTCTAATCTAACGCTTTCTGATTCCGTGGGTGGTCCAACTCCAATAGCGTTTTCAGCTGACACTCTAAAGATAAGGTCGTCCTTGTGTTTTAAATGTTCCACGCAATGTTGCACCACTCCAGATGAAACCGTCACAACTTTAGACCACTTTATTTTGGATGTCCTGCATTCTATTATATAATCTGTTCAAAGAGATACCATAAATTTAAAATAAACGACAAGCATATTCAATAAATAACGACTGGTTGATTTTAGAAATCTTAATTAGTTTTCCTAAAAATCAAAAAACAAAATAAATTATATTCTAAAGGTAACTCTGATTACATTATGTTATATATTAATATCATTTACATTATATGTTATTATTTAAACATAAAAATCTTTTTTAAATGAACATATTAAAGGAGATTTCTAAACACTATGCAGTTCTAAATTCTTTACGTACTTGTAAGCGGTGAACCTCCATCGCTTGCAGGCGGAGTCCAGCGGAGCGTCACAGATCGGGAAGTGACTTCGCTCGCTCGTACAGACTGCGGTTGTCCTGGGGCGGCTAAGATAGACAAAAAAAATTATATTTAAATGAAACTAAATTATATCCTTGTAGTTGTAAAAATAATATGCATAGGTTCATTACTTTGCATAGCTATTTCTTTTACAATGCAAGTAAAATAAAAAGAATATATTTTTAATGTAACATTTATATATTTTTAATGATTTGTCAGTTTCGTTTTAATTAAGAATTGGTTAAATATTTTTCATTATTCAAGAAAATTATTAAATTATCGAATCCACAGAACGCTCTTGTTTCAATGAAACTCAATGGTATTTATTTTGTCTTAAAAAAGTCTTACAAATCGTCTTACATAGAAAGGTGATGAAAAATATAAAGAGCACTCACTAGCTGTTTTACCGATGGTGATCTTCTCATCGGATATATACGGCAGGCTTGTACCTATTTCATTTCTCGCACTAATCCTAAATTGATAGGTTGAATTCTTTTTAAGTTTGGAAATTGTAGCAAAACTGTTTATTGAAGTAGCAATGAAACGCCACTGAGCATCATCTTCCTGAATCTCGATAGAGTAGTCTATTATAGCTGACCCACCGTTCCTTTCAGGAGGATACCATGAAATCGTAACCCCATCAATTTCCATACCATAAATACCAAGAGGACCAAGTGGTGGCGAGGGTACGTCTGTAATTTAATTTAATGTATTGCTTAATATTTTTTAATTGTTCAAACTCTATAAATAAAACCAATAGACAGATGGGTAAAAAATAGACATATAACTAAAAAAGAAATGATGTATTAAAACATACGAACCCAAAGCATTCTTAATAATGATGGGATCGCTTTCTAAAGCTTCGGAAATCCCAACGGGGTTTTGGGCGAGAATACGGAACATGTATTCGCAGTTATCACTGAGTCTTTGTATACAATATGATTCTATGTTTTTGTCTACATCAGCTACTTTAACCCATTGATTAAGTTCTGGTTCCAGTTTTTCAATCGCATATTTGATCAGTTCAAGTCCACCATCATCTAATGGCGGCTTCCACTCTATTGTCACTGATTCACGGCTTATCTCTCGCATTACCACCGGCCCTTCTGGTTGACTAGGTTTATCTGTAAAAATAACGCTTTAAGTAAATTGAATGAATACAATGAGCCGAGTCTTAGTTAATACTTTCATAATTAACTAAATAAATTTGATATAATTAAAACTTTTTACTGAACGAAGAGATATGTTATTTTGTATGAAAAAGAACTACTTATTCCCCTTACCATAAACTTTGAGCATTGCATCCATGGAAGTAGAACCAGCGTAATTACTAGCTGTGATTGTGTATCTCCCGGAATGCCTTCTTTGCAATTGCTTTATCCTTATAATACTTGTGTTCCCATCCGTTATCACTTCTACTTCCTCGTCAATCCCAATACTGTCTTTGGACCAATTGATATCAGGACTTGGAATGCCATTAATAAATGCAGAAACACACCAGTCTTCGCCAACTACGTGTTTTTGTTTAATTTCCTCCTCTAATATGGTAATAATAGGTTTCTGTCTTATCTGTAGTATACAACTAGTACTAATTTCACCTTCCGTATTTGATGCAACACATTTGTAACTACCTTCTGTTGTTTTGCTTGCTGTTACTAACAATGATGCAACTCGATGAATGTAAGTTGCTTTTGCTGTTTTTAATTGTTTTCCATTTCTATACCAAACCACTTTGGGTTCGGGAATACCTCCGAAAATGCAAGTTAATTCGACTTCATCATTCGGTTCTCCGATAACATCTATTAATGTTTTTACGACAGTAGGTGGCTGTAGTTTGATAAACTTCTTTATGAGGATGTAATCAGTAAGTTCTGAAGTGTCACTCACTCCAACTTCGTTTACTGCAAATACTCTAAATCTATAAGATGAATTTGTTTTAAGATTCTCGATGCAGTACTGTGTCTTTTTAATGTTTTCAATAGATGTCCACCTGGAAATAATTGTAGTGTTGTATGTAACGAGATTTTAATAATGACATTTATAAAAAATTAAAATAGCTGTTATGTCTATAATGCCTCACTAAGTTAACGAAAATTACAGAAAAACTCAACATGTTTATAGCTTTAGGTAGATCGGTATTTTTTGCAATTTTAGGAGTTAAAGAGTAAAAAGTAAATTTTGCTGAAAAACATGTCATTGTCAGACCTCGGCATTCAAGCGAAAAACGAAATTGTAATCAGCCACTCACTCTATTGTATTCTCCTCCTGGTACTCTAGAATGTAGCATTCTATGCTGGAGCCGCCGAGGTCTTTAGGTTGGGACCAGAAAACATTTACACTCGTATCACCTATCTCCAAAATAACAAGTTTCTCAGGAGGAGATGGTATATCTGGAATAAGAAAAAAATATATAATCACTTCTATTTATCCTCTTTTTACATAACTATATATTCTTTAAAAAAATTTTTTTAGCGTTGACAGTTAAATTATTATATTGAATATTACCACAAAAGCCTTCCTCTTAAGCAATAGGGAAGACGACAATTAAGAAATAATATTTATAATTATAGGAAAAAATTAAAAGATATATTTTAAATAAAATATTACCAATAACGATAACGTCTATATCAACAGTAGCCGTTCCAATGTTGTTTGTTAAAGTAAGTGAGTATTTTCCGGTGTGAGTGGTATCGATCTTATTCAGGGTAAGGGAAGCCGAGTCGGGCAATAAAGATGACCGTGATAACTTAGACCGTTTAACGGGTATGTCCTCTTTAGTCCAGCTATCATGAGGTGGAGGATGTGCTGCATAAACCACCTCAATTTTGACGTTACCACCCCGACGGATTCTATAAGTTGGCTCGTAAGAGATGATCTTAGGTGCAAACTCGATTACTGTTTTAACATTAAGACAGAGTTAGAAACTATTATAAAAATGAAAATTAAAAAAAAAAATATATAGTATTAACAATTTGTTGTATACGTACCTTCCACCTTTAGTTTTGTCGTGCACTTGGTGTCTAGTAGCTGACATGAGTAGTCAGATTGATCTTCTTCAAAACATTTCCGTATGATAAGGGTTCGTTTTCTGCCATCGGATATAAGTGTGAACTTTTCCGAATCCTCGATTACTGTCTTACGTCTGTACCACACAACAGTTAGAGCATCGTGTGGAAGCTCTACCGTTAGATGTGCGTCTGTATTAGCTTGTACAACTATAACTTCGGGAAGCCTTAAAGTGAAATCAACTGTGGGTTCATCTACAATAAGTTTAGCAGTGCAACGATCATTTCCAACCTCACACGAGTAGTCACCAGCATCGCTATTGTCACAATTGTATATTTTAAGTTTTTGTTTTTTGCCATCTATAGTAAGTTGCATGTGATTTGAAAGTTGTATTTCATATCCATCTTTTAACCATCTCACAAGAGCATCACCTTTAGTTAATTCTATTTCAAACGTTGCTTTGTTTCCTTTGTTAACCCTTTGGTTTTGCAGTCTTGATATAATTTCTGGAGGTAGTTCCACTACCGTAACCTCAGCAGAACAAGCATCATTTTGTAATTTACAAATATATTCACCTTCATCGTGAACAGAAGTGTTTCTGATGAATAGTTTTCTAATGTTTCCTCGTTTTTCCAGTTCATATTTGTTCTTTTTCGGCTTTATGGTTTGTCCATCTTTTTCCCAAATTACATCAGCGTTCTCCGAACTAATTTCTACTTCTAGTATAGCAATATCTCGTTCTTTAACCTCGAAATCTTGAAGTTTACGTAAGAATTCGGGGATAGTTTCATCAACAAGGAGTTGAGTTTGGGTTTCTTGATCTTTGACAATGCATTTAAATATTCCTTTGTCGGAAAGTTTTGTTTTCTTTATTCTCAATTTATGAATGCGACCTTCTTGAATAATTTCTCTATGATCCATGCCACTGAGTTCGTTATCATTGTGATACCACTTTGTAGAGACCGTGTGTGATGTTTCACATTCTAAAATAACTGTTTGACCTTCCTTTGTTACATGTTGGTGTTTTAAGTTTTTAATAAAAGTTACTCTTTCTACATCAATAGTAACGCGAGCACCATGAGATGCTTTACCAGCAGGGTTAGCTGCCACACATTTATAATCCCCAGAATCTACTTCCGAGTCAACGTTTCTAATAATTAAGCAGATGTTTTCACCGTCAAAGTTTTGTGATACTCTTTCATTTGGTATGATGATCTGATTATTTCTGTACCAAGTGATTGTTGGTACTGGATTACCTGTAACTTTAGCGAGTAGTTTTATAGTTCCCTTTTCTTTCACAGTTATTTCTTGGAATCTGTTGATAAATAGAGGTGGTTCTGCATTTTCTTCCGTAGGTTCTGCAAAAAGTACACGTTAAAAAATAAAATATGTTATATATACATATATCATTATAAATATGTATGAAGTGCAGCAGTGAACCACAATTATTTGAAAAAAATATTTTTTTATATAGAATAATCTTAAATATAGTACCTTCTATTGTTATAACTGCACTTGTTTCGACCGATCCCTCGGAGTTAATAGCTTTCAGGGAATATACACCGTCATCTTTTCCTTTTACAGGTTTAACGAGTGTTATAGTATGAATATCGCCATCTGACTTTAGAGACAATGATTTAACAGGTTTATTATTCTTAAACCAAGTCACTTTAGGTTCTGGGTTTCCTACTACTTGTGTCGAAAGAACAACGCTATCACCTTCTCTTATAGTCATGCTCTTTAATGGTTCTATAACTTGGGGTTTCTCCTTTTCACCAGTTCTTATTTTAAGAACAATAGGCAAGTTTGCTTCACCTTCTCTATTAACGGCTAAAACTGTGTATGTCCCTTCCTGGAATTTCTTAACATTTTCTATTTTTAAGACACTACAATACATGTGCATATCAGATTCTGTGGTTACAGAGACGGAATCATTCGGTATGACCTCTTCACCTTTAAAGAACCAAGCGATATCTGGTTCTGGAATAGCAACTAATCTACATTCCAAGATTATATTTGAACCTTTGTCAACGTACTGGGCCTTAGGTCGTTTAGAAAAAGTTGGAGGTATGCCTTCGAGTATGTCCGCCAACGATGATTCACGGGAGAGACTTTTGCGAGAAAGAACTGTCATTTCTGAGCCATGATCTGAAAGCGGTGCCTCAACTGTTAGTTCAGCTGTACTAGATGCAAAACCGGCTGCATTCTTTGCAACACAAGTAAAAGTCCCTGCATCTTCCGGGAATACCTCACGGATAACAAGAGTAGCCACATTGTCATCGTCGTAATACATTTGGAAATCTTGAGAAGGTTTAATTATTGCTGTTTGTCTGAACCACGTAATCTGTGGTCTTGGATAGCCCCCAACTTGACACTCAAATTGTACCGTCGACCCATCAGGTGTATGTTTTGGGCGAAGTTTTTCGACAAATATCGGAGCTATGGCCTGTTCTTCAGATGCTGGTTCTAAAATAAAAGTTTCAAATGAAATAACAATATAACAAGTTCCTATATACTTTTTGTTTGAATCAATTCTGTAGAATTCGATTTTAAACGACAAGGCAACAGAATGTATATAATTTTAATAATTTTACTATCCTTAATAACAGGACTTAATATACGAACTTCTAAATGTTGCTCATATTTTTACAACGTATTATTTATAACAGTGCGAAATAAATAAACGAAAACATCCAGTGCCTTAATTGCAAATCTAAATTAAAAAATAATTATTATTTAACTACAAAATATCCTCTTCATTATAATAATTAATTAAAATAGATAGTAATAGCTTACTCTCGAATACTGGCAGCTTATCAATTTTTTCATTCAACTTCTTTTGCAGATATAGAGTGTAATTGGCTTCATCCATCAAATATTGAGCAGGAACCCATCCCTTTTCTTCGGTGAGATGTTTACGAACAAACCACCAATCTTGATTCGTGGTTTCTAACATAATAATAATTGTTATATGAAAAACACTTTGTTGAATAAAAAAACAACACACAATAATGTTATTTATTTATATGTCATTATTATTTCTACTTCTTTAATAGGGTTCTATTTATATGAATATTTAATTCTATCCGTAAAACATATTTTTTTATTATTACAATTAACAAAAACCTTTTTATAAATAAGCTTTTCTTTTCATTTTATGAGACCTACGTTAATACCTCTTGTACCAAGTTTGACTAGGATATCTGTGCATGAATATTCCGTTAAATATCGTTTTTAATATTAATTGTTTAATTCAACATAAGTTAAATTTGAATATGCTTACCTAAAATATAAAGTCTTTCTCCTTCAACTAAATTAATAGCCTCTTCAGTTTCAGCAACATACGAATAAACCGCGAAGACAGTATCACCACATCGCACATTAACAGGGGTATCTGGACGAAAAAAATTCATAATGTAAAATAAGACAACACGAAGATGATACATCGGAGGATAAAAATTATAAAAGTACGTTTCGTACCTGGAAATTCTTGCTCTTTGGCTATACTAATAGATACTTCAGCTTCTGAAAATTACAAGGACATATTAGAGTGACGAATAATAAAATATTAAGTGGAATATTTGTAAAGTAAAAAAAAATTATTACCCTGAACTTTTAAATGTTTCTGAGGTTTGCGTTTTGTTGATATGGTCACTTGCTCACCCTCGAAAGTTTCACAAGAAGGCTTTTTGGGTCTTAAATCTACATTTAATTCTTCTACTTCATTCACTTCATACTTTTGTTTCGAGGGTTTTCTTTTAATGACCATTTCAACATTGCTTTCAATTTCCTCATCGCTTAAAATAACTTCATCCGCATGTGCGTCTGACTGAATTTCCTTTTCAATTACAATCGAAGTTGTATCGCCTGCCTCAGAAATTGTAGGTTTTCTTTTGGCAGATAATTTAATATTACTCGACAAATTAACTTCTTGTTGCATCAAAGCTTCTGTTTGCTGTCTTATGTCAAACGAAATTTCTTGGTCATCGGAAACATATTGCCTTTGCTTTCCTAAATCGAACGTTACGTCTTCGAAAAATTCTGTTTTCTGTTGGACTGGTTTGGGTTTTGGAACAGTAACGTTTGAATTTATTTCGTCGGTATTTTTAATAAATGGTTTTTTCAAAGGTATTACGAAATCATTGTTATCTTCTTTATCAATGTCATCAATTATTTCTACTATTTCAACGCCTTCTTTTAACTTTTCCTCATAAAACTGAATGGAAGTTTCATCTGCTTCTTCAGTAAATGTTGGCTGTCTTTGTTGTTTGAGTTTGACTTTACTCGACATCGATATTTCTTCCTCTGCATAAGAATCCAGCTGAATATTAAATTCTTGTTCAACATCCTCCTTAGTTTTAGTTACTTTTGGTCTAAAAGTTACTTCCTCGGGTTCAGTTACTTCAGTCACAGTAACAGATGATTTTCGAACTGGTTTAAGTTTCTTTTTTATGGTTATTTCATCGACTACCTCTTCTACTTTTTTAACACTGGGCCTCCGAGGCGTAACTGTAAAGTTCTCTGGTTCTTCCATTAAGGAGTTATCTTGGAGTTCATCAAACAAATCATTTTGTTTTTCATCTAATCTACTTTCCATAACACTATCAGCTATTTCATTGGTGGCTTTTTTCGGTTGATTACGACTATCTACTATATCCGAGTGTGTAAATAAAGGTTTTTCAAGTTCAGTTTTCACTAACTCCGGTAAATTAACTGACTTAATCACTTTTTTCCGTAATTTGGCAGCTTCTTTCATGTTTCTTGACAGTTCTCCGTTTTGACGCACACTTCCCAAAGATGTAACAATAGGAGTTATCTCGATTGGAGGCCAATCGGTAATAAACTTAATACGACTTTTTAATTGAAATTTGGGTAAAATAACGGTAGACGGTTCTGCTTTAGGCTTAATCGTAGGCTTCTTTAATTTAATTTTAGAGAATTGGGGCTGAATGGACTCCTCTGCAAATTTAGCTTCGTCTATTTTCAGCTCGATTCGCTCGATTTTCTCAGGTTTTAATAGTTTTTTAGGTTTTTTCGTCTCAGTAATCTTATCTCTAATTTCTTTGTCGGCCTCGTCCTCTGTGACTTCCTTCGTCGGGTGATGTTTCTTTTTCATAGCTGTTTTTCGTTCAACAACTTGTATATTTTCAGGGATATCTGAAACAAAAATAACTTTTTAAAAAGCATCCAACGAGTTTTAATTACAGGTAATTGCATTAATATTATCATATCTTGCTTCTTATAGTTCACGTAGACGTCTTCACGGCAATGTGCATCTAATTTGAAACTACCTTTTTCATAACATATCATTGGCGGTCTTCTAATACTTACTAATATATGTGCGTCCTACTCCCCTTAGTTATACTTTATACCTAAGTAAATTAGTAGATTCTGGTCTATTCCTGATGACCAGTTTCGTAGTTTTATAAGATTTGGATGGTATAACACCAAAAACCAATTCCTTTAACTTCCTTTTACGCATCGATTCGAAAAGTAGGACTAATTCGTGTGTAAAATAATGTGGTGAGTAATGTTAAATCGAGTGCTTTGTGATCCCCTTGTCATGTTATTATTATTATGCATTCAACCTTAAGACCTACCTTTTTCTTGATAATGTAATTTGTAATTTCCTGATGCTTCGGCTTACCTTCGGCAGTTTCAATTTCCTCAATAGTGACCTCCTCTGGCAATTCGACTATATCAACCGGTTTCACTTGTTCATCTCTCGGTGTTTCTTCTTCTGTCACGGAAACTGTTGTGACGGGATGTTCCCCCTCTTTCTCCTCGGGTGTTATCTCTGTCACTTCCTGCTCAGGTCCCTGCCTATTCTTAATGACCCGTTTAGTCGTTTTGACCTTTCGGACATCGCCAGTTTCCGTTTTCACTTCGGTGATTTTAACTTCTTCTGGCAGCTCTTCGACTACGTTTGCCGCCTCGGGTGTGTCGAGTGTTTCAAGAGGTGTGAGTGTTTCATCAGTGAGTGTGTGTGAGGTGTGTACTGTGATAATAGGTGTTTTGTCATCTTCTTGTTCTGTTGTGATTTGTGTGGTTTCTACATTAGGACCTACCTTCTTTTGGATAATGCGTTTAGTGATTTTCTTTTGCTTCGGCTTACCTTCGGGAGTTTCAAACTCCTCAACAGTGACCTCCTCTGGCAATTCTACCATTTCAACCGGTTTCACTTGTTCTTCTCTCGGTGTTTGTTCTTCTGTCACGGAAACTGTTGTGACGGGATGTTCACCCTCTTTCTCCTCGGGTGTTATCTCTGTCACTTCCTGCTCAGGTCCCTGCCTATTCTTAATGACCCGTTTAGTCGTTTTGACCTTTCGGACATCGCCAGTTTCC
>JAAAKD020000207.1:6540156-6554878 GCA_010014825.2 Danaus melanippus | reverse complement strand
GTGTTGCTGTTTCGTCTGTGTATTCTTCTGTTTTGTGTACAGTGGTGACAGGTTTTTCGTCATCGTCTTGTTCGGTGGTTATTTGTGTAGTTTCGACCTTAGGTCCTACGCGTTTTTTAATGACGCGCTTGGTGATTTTCTTATGTTTAGTCTTACCTTCTGGAGTTTCCGTTTCCTCTACAGTAGTCTCTTCCGGTAGTTCAACAATTTCAACTGGTTTGAGAACTTCTTCCTCTTCTGGAATCTTCTCCTCCGTGACGGTTACGGTAGTAACAGGCTTTTCATCATCTTTTTCGACTGTGACTATTTCTGTTACCTCTTGCTTTTTGCCCTGCTTCTTCTTAATGACACGTTTAGTGGTTTTGACTTTCTGCGTGTCGCCAGTCTCAGTTTTCACTTCCGTAACTTTCACTTCTTCCGGAACCTCTTCAATTACTTCTGCTGTATCAGGTTTGAGTAATGAATCGAGTGGTGTTGCTGTTTCGTCTGTGTATTCTTCTGTTTTGTGTACAGTGGTGACAGGTTTTTCGTTATCGTCTTGTTCGGTGGTTATTTGTGTAGTTTCGACCTTAGGTCCTACGCGTTTTTTAATGACGCGCTTGGTGATTTTCTTATGTTTAGTCTTACCTTCTGGAGTTTCCGTTTCCTTTACAGTAGTCTCTTCCGGTAGTTCAACAATTTCAACTGGTTTGAGAACTTCTTCCTCTTCTGGAATCTTCTCCTCCGTGACGGTTACGGTAGTAACAGGCTTTTCATCATCTTTTTCGACTGTGACTATTTCTGTTACCTCTTGCTTTTTGCCTTGCTTCTTCTTAATGACACGTTTAGTTGTTTTGACTTTCTGCGTGTCGCCAGTCTCAGTTTTCACTTCCGTAACTTTCACTTCTTCCGGAACCTCTTCAATTACTTCTGCTGTATCAGGTTTGAGTAATGATTCGAGTGGTGTTGCTGTTTCGTCTGTGTATTCTTCTGTTTTGTGTACAGTGGTGACAGGTTTTTCGTCATCGTCTTGTTCGGTGGTTATTTGTGTAGTTTCGACCTTAGGTCCTACGCGTTTTTTAATGACGCGCTTGGTGATTTTCTTATGTTTAGTCTTACCTTCTGGAGTTTCCGTTTCCTCTACAGTAGTCTCTTTCGGTAGTTCAACAATTTCAACTGGTTTGAGAATTTCTTCCTGTTCAGGAATCTTCTCCTCCATGACGGTTACGGTAGTAACAGGCTTTTCATCATCTTTTTCGACTGTGACTATTTCTGATACCACTTGCTTTTTCTTTATTACATTTTTAACGGTTTTTACTTTTTGAATGTCCCTTGCCTCAATTTCCTTCACTTTTATATCCTCTACTTTTTCTTCAGTTATTTCCCTTACTTTTTCACTTTTTTTATCTGTTACATCTTCTATACTCATACGGGATTTTAATGTCGGGAAATCAAATTGTTCCTCTGGTAACTCAACTAAGCCGTTATGATTAGTTTCCGTTGAATCCAAGCCTTCATACTCTTCAATTTGAACGTCATGTGTAAGACGTTGAATTGTTTTATCCTTATTGTCATCCTCCATTGTTTCTTCAATTACTATGTCACCTTCTATTTTACTATCATTTTCAGATTTGCTTTTCTTTTTTATTATCGTCCGTTTCGTTCTTATTTTTATAGGTTCCTTGTTACCTGGAGCTTGCATAAATTTGGTTACTATTTCTTCAGATTCTTCAATGTCTGATGATTTAGATGATAATGAATAACGTCTTGTATCTTCTGAAAGAAATCATAATAACATGAAAAAATTGGTATTGGATATTACATTAACTTTTAAATCAATTAAAAACCATTCCTTTTTGATATTTTTTCATTTGTTACATTGTTTATTGGATTATTTTTTAAAATACTGTGATATTCTTAGATTTATTTAATTTAAACATTTATGGTTTTGTAAAATACTTTCAACAAAATATTTATTTTAAATGTAAATTGTTAACATTTATACATGTCTACAATTTGTATTTATTCATAAACAACAGACTATAAACGATAAAGTAGTGGTTTTTGACAAAAAAAAATGAAAAAGTATGCATCTCCGCCATTTATAGATGCCGTTTCATAAATTTACAAAGTTACAATTGAGTGAACAAAACTACCTTTTTTGCAAAAAATCTTTTACATTATGTATCCTTGTTAAAATGTTCTATTATTAACCGTTTCCCTTTTAAATTTGAAATACAGAGTATCATTATTTTTTTAAACATACTTAAAACGTTTGCTACCTGACATATTACACATTTTTGCTACTATAATATATGTTATTTATAAATTTTAAAATGGAACATAAAATAGTATTCCATACAATATTTATTCTTAACTAATAAATTACCAACTAATCACTAGAATTACTGGTATTCTAAATAAAGTAAATACCATTACCTAATATCTCTATGTCCTCTTGTAAGACTGTTTTGTCTACCACTGGTTCTTCAAAACATTGAATTTCTTCTTTTGTAATAGATACTTCTTCATTTAAAACTGAAGCTATTTGCTTTTTATTTATATCAAATTCTGGAACGTCAAAGTCTTGGATATCTTCTCCTAATACAATTTCGCTTTGGTTGATACTCTTTAATTCAATAATATGTTCATCAGCTACTTTAGGAATTTCTTTTTGAGAAATTATTTTTTCAATAGAGTCGTCAATGACGTATTCTTCAGTTAAATATGACTTGTTTACCTCTAAATCATAGTTGGCAGATGCTGAGTACGGTATACATATTTCAGGCAATGATGTTATACCTTCCACGACCTCAGGCAACACAGTCAACAAAACTTCGTCATTAACAGTCGGCGCAATAGATATTGTTTCCTTCTTTGACAAAGTTTCTTTTCTTTCTTGCAGCGAATCAAAAACATTATCGAACATTGCTTCTGTTTGCTCTACAGCATTCAGACAATAGATATTTTCTTGTGCACTGTTACTTTGTGGCTTTGTTAGAGGGATAAGTTCTTCGACGCTTTCTATTATTTGATCTTCTCTTTCACTTAAAGATTCTTTAAAGACATAAGTTGTAACCGCATTTGCTTGTTCGTTTATCTCATTTTCTAGTTTTGAGCTATCTTCAATTGCTACTGTTTCACAGATTGTCAGATGATTGGTTGTATTGATATTCATATCTTGATTTAAAACTGATTTATCAACAAATTTATTGTAAAATTCTTTTTCCTTATCTTGGATTAACATATCTGTTACTGTAATATGTTCGTGAGATTCTAAATCAAGCGAAGCATGTTCTTGTTTAGGAGCACTTTTTAAAGTCAAATCCTTTTCCGACTCCCTCGTCATAACCTCATTTACCTCAAGTGATGGTCTTAAATCAAATAAAGACTTAGCTGATTGCGAATTATCAATAGACCTAATTTCAATTCCCTGGCCGATTTCTAATGGTTGAAGTTCGAGCACTGTAATTGTGTGATTTTCTTCTTTAATGTTAGGTAATAAACTTTCGGGTTCTTGTTGATAAACTTCATCCAACGTTTCTCCCATTTCCAATGGAGTTATTTGTTGAATATTAAGATGATCTTCTTTTTTAAAAACAACAAATGAATTTACGGCATTATTTTTGGAATCGCTTAAGAAATGTTCTACATGTTCTTCACTTCTTACATCAGTGACATGAAGTGGTTTTATGTAATCTAGGATATAATCTTTTTTTTCTTCTACTTTGTTAATTTTCTTCAGATTACTCGCACTTTCTGAAACTTGATATTCCTCGACATTCAAATGATGATATGCGTCTATATTGATTTCACTAATAGACTTATTTATAGGTTTTTCTAAAATTAATTTGCCTTCTTTATCTGCTGCAATATCTTCTGATACATCAAGAGGGTGAATTCTATCAAGAGATAAAATAGCTTGAAGATGGTTTGGTTCCTTTTGATTTAATACGTTTTCCTGTTCAATGACTACTGTTTCAGATGTTCCAATTGATGATAAAATTGATATATTTTGCTCTGGGTTAAGATTAACCTTTTCTGGCAACATATTACTTATAAAAATATCTTCAAATTCACTTGTTGTAACTTCTGAAACGTCTATAGCTTTCCGCGTCTCCATAATTTCTGTTAATGTTTTAGATTCAGGCTTACCTGAAACCTTGTTTATATATTCAGCTTCAGTGGCCGTGACAACTTCTGTTCCTAAAATACTGCTGTGAGGAATAACCTTAAGAGAAGCATCCCTAACAGGAATATCTACATCACTTTCAAATTCTTTTTCTTTTTCATTAATACTTGTTAAAGTTTGAATTAGAGCTTCAGATTCAACAATTTTCGGTGTTATATTGGACTCTAAAGGTTTTTGGTCATTGAACAAACTTTCTTTTTCTGCCGTTACTGTTTCTGTTTGTTCTATATTAAATAATTCTAAAGGGTTAATTTTAGGTTGTTGTTCTAAAACACGTGTCTTAAGTTCTTGCGTTGTTTGAATAATGTTAATTTCATCAATATTTGGGACTTTACCATATACATTATCCATTTTTGTAATTGCGTTTCTGTTAGATGTTAGTAAGTGACTAATATCACATAGGGTTTCGGATTGAGATAATATTTCACTAGTTTCCAGGCTTTGATTTTCTATTATTTTTATACTCACTTTTTGTTCTCCCGGTAATTTCAAGGGAGAAAGTTGTTTTTCTTTTTCGACCAAGGTATTTTCCTGAAATTCTGGTGCTTTTAAACCAGAGACTGAAATAACAGCGCTTTTCTCAGAATCTTTACCTTTTTGATCGAGTTTCTGCTCAGAGGTATGAACGAAGGTTTCCTCTTGTAATATCGCTTCGCATAACACTGATTGAGGTGTTACTTCAACTTTATTAAATTTGTTTTCAGAATTAAGATTTGAAGGTTTTATTTCCGCTACAGTTTCATCTACAACAACAGCCTCATTCGAATTCATATCAAGTGTAGCTTCTTCGTATTTTGTTTTTTTCGAAATCATCAAACTCTCCTTCTCATTACAAAGTATAGATGAAACTATAACTTCTTTTAATGGAATATTTTGAACATTTGCAACTTTTGTTTCTGCTGTATCAGTGAGATCAAATGTGTTGATATGAGTATTTTCTGTTACTTCCAATGTTGAAGCTACAGGTCTACAAACAACGTTTTCGAAAACATTACACATTTGCTTAAATTCCTTATTTTGCTCGTATTCTCGTTCTTTTTCGTTAACCATTATTTCTGATATATTAAGTGATTCTTCAACAGTCACAACATCAGGTATTATAGTTTTTGAATTGGGTTTGGGCATGTTATCAAAAATATCTTGACTTTCCAATGTTTTATTCTCTGAAACCGTTAAAGGGTATATAACATTCGGTTTCAGTTCAGCTTCTTGACGCTTCAATGGAATCTCTTTTAATTGACTTAGAGAATGAGGTAAGTTATTTTCGAGTACAACTGCAACTTTATGTTCCATATCTATTTTGACTTCAACATTATCGGAAGATTTCTCCTCTATTATTAAATTTGCTTCTACACAGCTAGGTATGGTTTCTGTTATATTTAAACTTTCATTTTCTTTAAAAGATATTTTTGCATTTAATGCACGTTCTAAATTAAGAACAAAATTTTGAACTTGATCTTCTACTATTGGTTGAAGGACTGTTACTTCTGTTTGTAAATCTCTTTTTTCTGAAGCATATTTGTCGTTATTTACTTGTTCATCGAATATATCAATCTGATCGGCTGTGGTAATTTCGTGACAGATATGTGTTTTTAGATTATGAGTTAAAATTGGTCTGGTATTTGCCACTTCAGGCATTTTGTCAGTATGTAAATTGGTTTCAGATTCTGGACAATTCAATTCAAGAACGGATAGTGAATTTATAGGTATAAGTGAAACGGAAACATTTTCAAGAGTTGCATCATAATTTTTGGATTTAATTTCTTGATCGTGAATAAAAGGTGAAGTAACTATTCTTGCATGTTCTGTTATTAAAGTTTCATTGGCAATTTTATTAGGAACGACTTCTGATGTTTTCAAGTCTTCGGTAGTTATTAAATATGTGGGTGCTGAAGTAATTATACTCTCAGATGATTTAACATCAATATTAGCTTTTGCTGGAGTCTTGAATTCTTCGAAATGTAACTCATGCTCTCTTTCATGAATATTTACCTGTTCAACTATATTTTTATCTAAAACGGAAATAGTTACTTGAGCAGTATTTTGTTGCGTTGGCCCTTTTTGCAGTAAAGTATTTTCAGAATCCATTACATTTGTTTCTGTATCATATTTGTGGTGATGTTCATTAAAAGTGATATCTGCACATTTCTCTTCAGTTACTTTCGGAGAAAATTCTTTTTCTTTAACGTGAGTTGTTGTCACAAAATTTTCAAGGCTAGAATGTAATAGAATGTCTTCTTGAATTTGTATCTCTGTCGGAAGGTCTGTTTTATCTATTAAACCTTCTTTTTCGCGAACGTCACTTGTATATACTAAGATACTATTTTCAGATGGTATATTAACATTTACCTCCTGTGGAGGTGGCATCTTTAATTTAGGAAATGGACCCTCCTTCTCTTGTATTTCTTGCATCTCCGTAATAACTTGGTTTGAAACCAAAATATCCCTTTTAGCCACTTCAGTAGGAACTATCAATTCTGGATAGTATTTCCCTGATTTATCCTCAACAAAAATTTCTTGTACGAGTAATGGTTCTAAAATATCATATTGTGGGTTTGGAGGTATAGATATTTCATTATTTTGTTTATGAAATTCAGCTTCTTTACTACCTTCATTAACTTCAGTAACTTTAAGTTCTAATAATGGTGTTACTGATACTGATGCAAAAGAGGTAGATAGCTGGCTATCTTTCAAGGGAGATTCTTTAGATGATACTACCTCTTCTGTAGTGTTATAAGCGTTTTGAAGAGTAAATGAGCTTTTAGCTGTTCTAATATCTTGTGAACCTACAATCAACTCGGTTACAGATAAGTTAATAAGTGTTTCCGTAGTTATAAGACCTTCTGCCTGTACAGTACCTGTGTGTACTTTATTATCGAGTTTTATTTTTTCTGCTTCATACTCCTCAACCACTGATTCAGCCTCAATTTCAGTGACTTGTAATGATTCAAGTTCATTAAATATTTTTTTAACCATTTTACCAGCTTCTTTATCTTTCACTCGAAGTTGGTCTTCTTTATCGTGTGTTTCTTGAATATTACTAACAAGAGGATAATTGGTATCGAATTTAATTTTGGCGGTCGCATCTCGTATTTTCTCTTGAGGCATAATATGTGTAACTTCACTACCAGATACTATTTCAATTCTACTGTCATATGTTTCAGTTGGGAGCATGGACTTATAACTTAAACTTTCAATTTCAAAAACATTAACGTTTTCTTCTTGTAAACATTCACTTGTTTGTGCGGGGAATATTTTTGATTTCTTTTTTTTCAATAACACATCCTCTTCTATTGTCTCTTCATCAAAATCTATCCTTTGATTTTTACATTGTTTGTGTTTGTTATTTTCTTTATTGTCTGTGAAATCACAGAATAATAATTACAATATTCAATTTTTCAATACTTTATTATTTTAAACGCATAATAACAGCAAGCATTACTTTTCATCCAGCCATTGCTTCTTGTTAACACGTGTTTTGTAAGTTTTGCGTTTATTTTACAATAGCTTTTTAAGTAAGTCATTTACAACTACTTACATAAATTAATTACTACATATATACTATAAATGCAACTAATAAACGGACTTAAAAATAAAAAATGTTAACTTATTGTATTAGCCAGTATAATAAAAGCTAAAAATAATAAAATACTCAGTTAATTTAAATTATACATACTAAGCATTAATAAATTATATCTTATAAATAAGATGCTTTTTACATAATGAGCACATTATTATAAATAATATTTTGTAGCAACTACAGAACTTCCATTAATTTTTTATCATTGTTAGAGCTAAGTATTTCAGCAGAGGTCTGCTAAATTAAAATACTAAATTGAGAACAGTTTCTGCACTTTAGAATGCATTTTTCATAACCCTCATATACAATATGGTTTTATATAAGTAAAGCGAAGACGAATATTAAGTCTACATTATAAGTGGATTACTTTAATGACCACAACATCTAACTCACCGACTTTTTGAAGTCTTCCCTTCTCTGAAGTTTTCTGTGTATCTGTAAAATATTTATCGTCCAAATTAATATTATTAAAACTTAAAAAAAAATGTTTTATGTTTCAAAAACTAAATTATTATTGTAAAATGTATAAGGTATTTGATTTTATTCATAAACTTACCTTCCAACACAAGTATAGACGATTGCGTGGCAAGGTTTTTTGCGGGAGATTTTACCACAACCTGTAAATTGTAAGCGCATTTACAGAAATAAAGAACTTGAATTTATCACCCAAGGTAAAGGCAAGAAAAAAACAGAAAATAGATAGGTATATCGTTTTAGGTATTCCCTATACCTAATGAGATCTAAGACTTTCACGATTTTTAATCATTTAAATGAAAGTAATATTTTTTGGATATACTACGGGTGCTTTAAAATCTACATATTCCCGACGTTTAGGTTACTTTTCAGCAGCCGTGATCACGTTACCACCCCATTTTCCTCCCGTGGGTGTCGTAAAAGGCGACTAAGGGAATAAAAACCGGATGACGGGCAACAGCGTCATCCGAGTACAGTTTAAATCTGACTGCGATCGCCAACCCGCCTGTCAAGCGTAACGATTATGGCAAAAACCCCCCCAACATGCACAACACGAAGTTGAGATCCTTGGGGGAGGCCTATGTCCTGCAGTGGACGTCTTTCGGCTGATGATGAAGATCACGGGCAGGCGAGATGTGAATATCTGTCACTTGGACCTGTTATTTATCATCTACCGTCATCGATTTCTTAATTTTCTGGCGTACCGCTCTGGAGGCCGGCAGAATGCGCTCATCTTATCCAGAAAATTAGGAAATCGATGACGGTAGATAAATAACAAGACCAACTGACAGATACTCACGATTGCTAAAAAGTAGTCGAAACGTCGGAAATATGTAATTGTTTACAAAAATAAAAGCACTCGTAATATATCCGAAAAATATTACTTTCATTTAAATTCCCTATACCTATAAATCATTTTAATTATAGAAAAAATACATGAGTATCCATAAGTATATATGTAGTTGATTTACTTAGTATAAATTTGGTTGCTTACTAAATTATTAAACTTTCTCCCCTCTTTCTAACCATTTTTTTTTATTGTTTTATAATCTAAAAAAACTTGCATTTACCTCTTGAGCTTCTTTCTCTTCCCAGGAGCGGGCTTCAAAGTCCTGAGGGTAAAGATGAGAGATGACTTCTTCAACGGTGGCATGCCTCAGCTCGACCATATTCATAAAAGCCTTGAAACCAACCTTCGAAGCAATAACATCCTCTTCTTGAACTGTCTCTTGGGTGAAAACATTAGTTATGAGTGCACTGTGACCTTCCCTTTCTACTAATTGTACCAACGCAGCTTGAGATTGAGGCATTCTTAGAGCTGGAAAATATTCCGAATCATACAATGTCTCGATTTGTTCTGTTGTTACTCCGCTTCGCAACATGTAACCTATTTTAGCTAGCTCCCGTAATGTTGATTCTCCTGGACCAAACTCTTTGGCATTCAATACTTCAAGCAATTCATTTATTTCGGCAACCATATTTGTACTTTCTTCAACTGTTTTTATGATTGCCTTTTGATTGTCATAAACGAATTTATCTAACGGTTGTACCATTTCGTCTTTCTGTTGTTCGGAAGAAATTAAATATTTACTTGGTACGACAACGGGTTCTACATTGCGTGAGGATTGCTCTTTAATTTTTATACCGTGTTCAACCTTTTTTAATGTTGCTATATCTGTAATTTTAACGTAATCAGCCTCAATTAGTGTAGATGAAGTTGTCTCGGGCCTTGTTGAATCCTTTCTCGAAGGTTGAACGCTTTCCCTTTCAATTTCTTCTGTTTGTATCTCTGATTTTAAGTTTTCCTCACTAGTTTTTATTACCTCTTCTTTTTTAAGTACTTCGGTTTTAGTTCTTTGTGCAATATTTTTTTCAACCTTTTCTTCTGATTCGAATACTTGTAAATTAGCTTTAGTTATAGCCATACCTATATCACTAAAAGCCTTGCATTTGTAGATACCCTCCAATTCTTTTTTGACTTTTGGTATTTTGCAAATAGTCAACTTATCTTTATATTCTATCAAATAATTTTCATTAGTTTTTATAACTTCGTCGTCCTTGTACCACACAATTTCTAAAAAAAGCGACATTTTAAAATTCAAAATAATAGAAAAGTCGACACAAGTTGATTATAACATTGGTTTTTGATTATAAAAAATTTTTTATGGGTTTTAACAGGACTGTATACCAACCTGGTATCGGATTACCACTGTAAGTAGCTTCAAATACTACCGATTCTCCTTCCTTAACTCTATCTCCTATAATTTGCTTAATAAAAGTGGGCCCTGCCTGTGTTGCTGTAATTTTACAATTTCCCATAATTAAAAAATGCCAATCAATATTTATAGGATTATTTCTATATCATTTAAATAATTATATGAAATCATTCACCTTTCAAAGAAGCTTGCAAATCTTCCATGTGTATTACCCATTCGGGTTTGCGGTACTCTTTTGTTCCAACGATACCTTGTAAATAAGTAAAATAATAAATATATTTTTCAGTTTATGATATTTTAAAATTTTAAATAAACAATTTATTATTTATTTAAAATTTTAATATTTCTTTATTACTTAATTCAAAGCGTGGTAAAATTTTAGAGTAATTTTGTAATTTTTGTGATGTATAATATAAGGAAAAATATAATACATAAAAGGAAGGGATTAAAGGATTTATTTTGGATTGGTTGTATTCACTTCTTGAAGCGCCTGAAATTACACTCATAGTTATGAATAGCTGTTCAAAATATTGATTTTCCAAGGTCAGTTACATTTAAATTTCCGAAACAACCTTTTAAGTCTGAATGTCGCAAGTAAAAGCAACAACTTTACTCTTCTTACTTTCGACGGAAAGAGCTGCAATAGTGGACGTAACACCAAGATAGTTATGAGCTTCAAAAGAAATTTCTCCTGTGTCGTCTTGATATACTTCAGGTAAAATTAATATAGAAGTTCCATCTTCCAACTCTTCAATTTGATACTCTTGCGACTGATTAATTTCTTTACCTTGTTTAAGCCATCTAATTTCCGGCTTAGGCATACCAATTGCTTTAGCTTCCAGTCTGTAAATTTCAAGACATGTATTGAGCTAAGCAAAATGGTTTATTAAAAACAAAATTTTATAGTAATAGTTTGTTTTCCGAAAATCCTATAATAACCTTGTCAAATCCCCTTCAGACGTTGTCACTACCGTTGGTAAAGCTTTTACGATTATAGGAGCAAACTCTTCAATATCGCTTGCCTTCTGGAAAAATTAAAAAAAGTTCAATTAAAAATTTAACATTAACAAACACAACATTTTCTGAGTTCTTCAGAACCACTTACGTCGTCACTTAGGACGTCTTCTTCAGAGGCACTCGGTACGTACTCATATGCTGAAATCAAAAACAATTTATGTTGTTATAAAAAACTGAACATATTTAAATATAGTGGTTTTATTTATTAATTTGTATGACCTGCGTCTGAAATATGCCGTTTAAGTGTGTTTGTCTAAGTAAGGAGCATGTTTAAGTTATGCAATAAAAGTTACAATTGCCTATAAGTAATTTTATAGTTAAATTAAATGCAAGCTTCTTGATCTCAAAAATAACAGTAAACTTTAATAGTGTAAGCATTAGTTTTTTTTACCAAAATTAACCACGGATGTACGGCAAGTTGGTAAAGCATGTCTATACCTTAAAGACAAAGAGAATGATGGGTGATGGAATGGAAGTCGTGCAGTTGGTCTTAAATGGCTTTATTATTCATTGACAAACTATTTATTAAAACATGCATTCAGACACTTAGGACTGTTCTGCTACCTTCCACAGTGACAACACATTCAGAGCTGCTAGTTCCAAAATTATTTGCAGCTACACAGCTGTAATTGCCTGACATTTCAGGAAATGCTTCTTTTATGCAAATTTCGTTTAACCCAGATTTCTGACGACCAATTACTATATCTCTTGCCCATTCAATCAACTTTCCATTGTGGTACCAATTAACTTTGGGAAAGGGATCTCCTTTTAGCGTACACTGAAGTAATATTGGATCGCCATCCATAACAACCGTAGGTTTAAGATGTGACAAGAATTTTGGAGCCTGTCCTATTGTGTCATCATCATCTTTCATCAAATATAATGACGAAGAACATGCTACTGATCCACCAAAATTTTCTGCCCTGCATGTTATTATTCCAAATAATTCTTGTCTCATATTTTCTATACAAAGACATGATACGTTTTCTTTATTTGTAATATAAATATTGTGTACTTTATTTTCTTTTGTATAGCTTATTATATCTTTATTACCAATGAACCACTGAAATGACGCCAAAGGTTGTGATATTACTTCAATTTCCAATAGAACTATATCGCCTAAACGAACCCCCGTAGGTGCTAGGACTTTAATAAAAATTGGAGGTTCTACCAGTTCATTCTTCGATTGGAATAGTTTAATGCTGCTTGCCGATTTGACTATATTATCACCCTTTTCGATCACTACTTCGTATTTGCCTACTTTCTTTTTATCCACCTTAGAAATTTTTATTTTGGATTTTCCATTTTCTGTGCTAATATAACAGTCACCACTTTGCTCAAGTTTTTGATTATTATGATACCAAGTAATCTTATCTATTACGTCTGGTTTAAATGCAACGTCAAGTTCAAATTCATTATTATCTAATACTGTGATGGCTTTAAGGGGCTGTATTATTTTAGGTCCATCTTCTTCTGTAAAATATGTTTTTGTTAATCTTTATGCCTTTTGTTAGTTATTATAACATATAAATGATATAATACATAAACGAATATTATACATATTTAACGAGTAAACATATTACTTGCAAGCCTCAAGTATTTAATATCAAGGGTTAAAACATCGTTAATACGAACAAAGAAATTTAGCTGTTTTATACTCTTTATATACATCAAACCAAAATAACGTAACAAACCTGTGCAAGATTAAACAATCAACTAATAACTGCTCGATTTAATTAACACATTAAAAATAACCTTAACTTGGACTATTTTGCCATGCATCCGTTTTAAATTATTTGTCTACTATAAACCTGTTTTGGGGTCAAACGTTAAAAAAATATTTTTTAAAATTGGAACTTACCAGTTTTAACAGTGCTTTCATTTTTTTTCGAACGCTTTTTAATTTTTCTTTCAGATGATATCGAAATAACACTGCAGCTTTCTTCAATTGCAGCAGTTTCTATTTCATTCTTGTTAATTTCCAAGGGCTCTATAATCCTATAATTTTCATCAGGTTCCACCTTCTCTTTACGTTTATCTTTCTTAACAGGTTTAAGTTTAACTTGATCTGGTTTTTCTTCTTCTGGTTTCTCTTGCTGTTGTTGAGGTTTAATTTCTTCGTCTTCAACTGGCACTTCTTCTCTAGGTCGTCTTTTACCAGACCGCCAAGATACCGCTTCGGGTTTTTTATCCTCTTGAGGTTTCTCTTTTATCACAGGCTGAAGAATAACTTTCTCTGGCTTCACTTCTTTCTGTCCTTTTTGCTCCGATATAGGCATAAGAGCGACCTCTTCAACTGGGTGTTCTTCTTTTGGCCGCCTTTTACCCGTAGGCCATTTTATTTCTTTGGGTTGGACCTCCTCTTCACGTTTATCTTTCTTTACAGGTTTAAGTTTAACTTCCTCTGGTTTTTCTTCTTCTGGTTTGTCTTGCTGTTGTTGAGGTTTAATTTCTTCGTCTTCAAGTGGCACTTCTTCTCTAGGTCGTCTTTTACCAGACCGCCAAGATACCGCTTCGGGTTTTTTATCCTCTTGAGGTTTCTCTTTTTTCACAGGCTGAAGAGTAACTTCCTCCGGCTTCACTTCTTCCTGTACTTTTTGCTTCGGTATAGGCTTAAGAACGACCTCTTCAACTGGGTGTTCTTCTTTTGGCCGCCTTTTACCCGTAGGCCATTTTATTTCTTCGGGTTGGACCTCCTCTTCACGTTTATCTTTCTTTACAGGTTTAAGTTTAACTTCCTCTGGTTTTTCTTCTTCTGGTTTGACATGCTGTTGTTGAGGTTTAATTTCTTCGTCTTCAAGTGGCACTTCTTCTCTAGGTCGTCTTTTACCAGACCGCCAAGATACCGCTTCGGGTTTTCTATCCTCTTGAGGTTTCTCTTTTTTCACAGGCTCAAGAATAACTTCCTCTGGCTTCACTTCTTCCTGTCCTTTTTGCTTCGGTATAGGCTTAAGAACGACCTCTTCAACTGGGTGTTCTTCTTTTGGCCGCCTCTTACCTGTAGGCCATTTTATTTCTTCGGGTTGGACCTCCTCTTGACGTTTATCTTTCTTTACAGGTTTAAGTTTAACTTCCTCTGGTTTTTCTTCTTCTGGTCTCTCTTGCTGTTGTTGAGGTTTAATTTCTTCGTCTTCAACTGGCACTTCTTCTCTAGGTCGTCTTTTACCAGACCGCCAAGATACCGCTTCGGGTTTTCTATCCTCTTGAGGTTTCTCTTTTTTCACAGGCTCAAGAATAACTTCCTCTGGCTTCACTTCTTCCTGT
>JAAAKD020000207.1:6417541-6538301 GCA_010014825.2 Danaus melanippus | reverse complement strand
ACGATGTTTTCCTTCACCGTATGTCAGTGGTGTCTAAATACTCTTAGAAAGTACATATGACTCGGAAAAATCACATTGGTACTTGCCGGGATTCGAACCCGCGCCCTCATGCATGAGAGGCGGGCCTATTTACATATTTATAATAAAATATATTTAAATTTCACGGTGAATATTGTTAAAATAAAAATAACATCTTTGTACTACACTACTTATTAGAATATTTTGAGTTTTATACTAAATCCTTAAGGGAATATGTTTTTAGAACTAATATGAAAAAAAAAACAATATTTACAACAAACACTATCACGATGCACTTTTCTAACCCAAAAATATGTGCTAAATTGTGAAATGTGTTTTAGAAGTAAATAATAAAAATAATATTGTCCTAGACAGTAATTTTTGCTATAAGTACAAACATTCTACTTAATGAAGTAAAGTAGTAAAAATGACAGCCACTGAAAGGAACCTAGTTAAAAATAAGGGATCTATACAGAGCACTGGATATTACTACAATGGTTGTTTTTTTTATAGCTCTGTATATAAATCTACAAAAAAATCTACGCAATTGACGACAAGGTAAGAGAAAAAATTAAATTATCGTAAAGATGTCAGTCACACAATAATGTAGAAAAATTAAAAATGCAGTTTTGTTTGAAAAACTGAACCTTTTTCAAAGTATTTTTTTTACATCCAGGTATTCTGTTACTTGTACAAAAATAATTATCGATCATAACTGCAGTATATTAAATTAAACTTACAATACTTTTATTTATTATCTGTCTTAAAACTAGTCCAGAATAAGGTTATTATTAATGGTCAGATTAAGTTACAAAGAATAATACTTTTATTTTATTTAAAAACTATTTATCTGTTACGTCTAAAAATGACTTGTTGGGTAAAAAGTGATAAATCCAAGGCCTTTTGATGTAACTCATTTTTAAGGTGATAAGAATAATGACTCATTCGTTATTTAAACGAAAACCAATATTTTTCTGAATTTAAATCGTTTGTATATTTTTATGGAAGGCTTTTTTTTAATTTTAATTTTATAACAACTGTTTAATGAGGAAACAGAAGAATATTTAAATTAAAAGGATTTCTCATTGAAATCCTGTCAGAGAAGTGGTATTTAAAAAAAATGGTTATCGTTAGGGTCAACTGATGATATAAAATAATGAATTATGTAATTTTAAGTAGGTATGATCTTGTAATAGAAAAAAATATATATTCAAGATATTTTGCAATTTGCACATAAAGCAGTTGTACGCAATCTAATGACATATAATTTTCCATAAATATATACATTAGATGAGGATGCGTAGTTACTGATGGAACGTCATAATAAACCAGATAGCCTTTCAAGGCTTGTTAATAAATTTGAATATAATCTTTTCACTGAAATGATAACTCTATTTTTAATAATTATCTAAAGTAGGTGAATCGTAAACGGCCGATTACTCTTCAAGGGATAAGCCAAATTAATAGATTTTTATTACAGATATTTAAATATTTTGTGGAATTATGTATATAAAAATCTTTTACCCATAAACCCTTTCAAAGTTTATTCGATATACCGATTATAAAATACGAGATTATCAAATTTAAAAATTCGTTACATTAGAGATAACAAAATATTTGCTATATACATATATGCATGAGTTACTCATTTCCTCACATCTTAAATCAAAATCTTTGACTATAGAGATCTACTGCATAGAACTGCAATTTCCATAATACTTAAATTTTTGGACTGTGAAAAGAAACTACTATCCTTCAAGCAAAACTAAGCGTACGCTTTAAATTTTCCTACTGACAATACTCATTCTTATTGCTCTACGAAAAGTTAAATAAGTTGAATAGCCTTATTTTCTCATATATGTATTTGATTTTTAACCATGAAGTCTCTACGTGAAATGCCTGTTTATCATAAAATGAACTCTTTTTGATTTTAATTTTCTGTCTGATTTACTGTTTGCCCGTACAAAAATTTTCTATTTATAGTAGTAGTAATTAAAAGACATTATGTTTTATAGCAGTTGCATCTTCCGTCTCCAGACGACTCTTTTACTTACGACAACTCTTTTAAAGCAAAAACCCCAGCTTTCTACTAACAAATAGATTTGCACGAAAATTTTAGTTTAGTATTAATCGGGATATTTTAACATTCGTGAGTTATATATATACATATATAATAATGTGAATTTAGTATTTCGGGTATTATGAACAATAAACACATATAATAAATGTTATATAAGTAGCTTTTACATATTATTGTTATGTTTTCAGATCACTGTATATGTCTCTTGTTTAGTATATTTTTGTTGCTATTTTTTACTGAATTTCTATTACTGCTTTTATATTTATTTTCGAAGAGGAGGTTTTTTTTTTATTTCTATCTGATTTTTGTTATAAATTATTGTCAAGTAAGGGGAAATATTACCTTCATTTACAAGTACTTTCGTTCAGTTTCACTTAAAAAAAAAGTCGACATTTTACAGAACTATTTACTAATTTCAAAACACACCACGTAAGAATCTCGTTCACAGTTCAAAAGCCTACGTCTAAAAAGACCCTGACCAAATGATTTGTGACAAAAACCTTAGAAAATTAGCTCTCGGAACTTAATAATGACTCCTTACATTCACGGTTGAGTTATATTGAAGATAAATTATACAAATATATGTATATGTATATAAATATATATAAATATATATATATGTTTATGATCTTTACTTGCTTTATGGTTAATGGTTAATTTGTAATTTTGTTTAATCGTCAAGTTATTGATGGTAACAATAAGTTTAAAAAATATTTTCTACCCAAACATCATAAAATTTTGTCATTAATGCTACTCTGATTAGTTTAATGCAGTGCACAATTCTAATAATTTTTTGGAAATGATCTTTATGAGGTATTATACTTATCGTATATTTTTCACGCAGTTTCGTAAAGCTGTTAGGATAATTACGTAAAAAAATATAACGTAAATTGATTCAGAATGAGTGATGAAGACTATGAGGCTTAGAATATATTTAATATTATTATTTGTTCAAACAAATTATACCATCTAATACTTACTTTAAACTATATTTAAATGTTTCGTAAACTATCATAATAAAATTCTCAGAGTAAGTAAAAGTTTGAGTTTTTTACATTTTAGTAATATTTTAAACCTAATTTATTAATATCTATTTGTAATAAAAAAATATACATCTATATTTTAAGATAATTGTTTAAATACTATAAAGTAGCTAAAGACGGGACAAAACAAAATATGCTTAATGATATCAAGATTTTTGGATGTTTTCGTTAACACTACAAATTGTGTCATTTAAAAGTTTTTGACGTAATTTTAACAGCAATATAATTAAAAACTTGTATTATGACAAAACAACGTTCGTTTATCTATGAAAATGAGTAGAAAGTAGTAGTTAAATTTCATCTTCAAGTAAAACCATTCGATATTAAAAACAACCTTATTTGAAATTGTTATACGTATTCTTTCATTCCTATCCATGTTTTTTTTCCTATATTTATATTCTTTTTAATAATGTTTTCACTAAAATTCATCACTTTGTTCTTACCTCGTACATAATACTTACTAAATTTATTTGACGACATGCAGTATTGTATAATCTCTGACCGAGAATTCTCGTTCACTGAATAGTTCATAAGTTTGTATAGTGTATACTGTATCCATGAACACTTGTTAGAAATACCTCTAGTCTTATATTTTAAAAATATTTGACAATTTTATGAAATGAAATAGAAATTACAACCAAGGACATTTCTATCCTGTAAATTAGTTCACATGAATCTATCTATGGTAAAGTACTAACAAAACTGTATTAGGATAAAGTTAACTGTTTAGTTACAACAGTAGCAAAGAAAAAACTAGAGTATATTAAAAATAAAATTCTCAACAATAATGGCATGAATAGAATAGAGGTTTAGGTAGAGGAGCGCCAGTCGATGGAATAAGCAACTGTAGTGACCTCGCTATCCATCAATATCAATGCAATATTGTCGCAAGAATATTAATTGTCATGTCTAGATGGACATTTGATGGACAGTTTTGGCACTAGATGTAAGTTTGAGTGCATTGTGTAGGTAATCGTAAACGGTATTATTTGTAGTGACAGTCCAGTATTGAATAATACCACTGTATTGTGATATTCGGAATGAATATTCTAACCCGTGTTTTTTGTGTGTAGAATAAGGCGAAATGATTAATTTATAGCATTTATTAAACATTTTTCACATTAAGGTAACATAAACATTTTTGTCATAAATATTAAATATGGATAGGTAATCTCTAATAATATTAAATGGTAAAGTACTGTCACGCCTAATAACTTATTACAATTAGGTGAAAAATAAAACACAATTTAATTTTAACAATATCGTGCACTTAAAACAAACTAAGTTAAAGTGAAATGTGACGTTAAACTATAAAAAAAATCTCATTCAATTCGGATTTGTACTTGCAGAAAACATTAATAAGGTCATCAACATCGGCAGTGATTGTCAAAACATAGAAACTGGCAAGGCAAGTAGTGCGTGCGTTCTGTAACTTAGTGCTGCGGCGCGCCCTTTGCTATTGACATTATACTGTTATGTTTCTTTGTAGAAAGTTGACAGCGCTATGTAATTAAACTAGTGAAACGCGGTAAGTAACTTTTAAGTAAATTATGTTTAAAACAACGATCCACTTAAAACCCGCGGCAACTATTACGCTCAATTTTTAGCCGTGTACCTAACGCATGTGACATGACGTGATGTGACTTTGGCAAGTTAGTTATAGCAGATACATGACATTAAACAACGGCCAAACAAATCGTAGCGGGTAGCCTGCGTGCAAAATGTTATTTGAATAGATTTTAATAGTGAATTAAAGTGGACTATTTAAGAACGGTTCATGCTAAAGGTTAAAGTTGAAACGAGGACTTGATAACAATACTAATGTAAAATCTTGTGCATTTTTTTCATTAAAAAATTAAAAGTGGCTACTTACTAAAGGTTTTTCAAGTCCTACTTCATTGAGTTCTTGGCACTTTGTTAACATAAATGAAATAGTGTAGGACCTCGTTGGTTGTTGCAAAATTGAAATCATTGATAGTAATTTGCAAATAAATCTCGATAAAACACATGAAGCATGAGATCGTTTTATGCATACATATTTTTTTGTTAATAAGGCCGAATAAAACAAAGCGCAGGCTTACATCACGATAGAGTATTGGGTGAAAAATACATTTGACGTCTCATCGTGAGACGCGCATTTAGAATTACGCAATCTGTTCTTTTTTTTTTAAATATTTGATAACAAATACGTTTAGTAAACATCGTAGCGGTAAAGCAAAACAAAACAATTGTAGAAACTCTAATGTGGCCATGTTAATCACATGTTACGTGTGTCCATTTAAAATATACAGAAGCTCCTCGATGACCCACGCTGCCAGGTGTCGCCTGCATCGATGACTGACTAGACTATTTACACAAAAAGCTTTTATTATGTACAGCAATGTTAGATGCAGATTCGCGCAATTATTACTATCAAGTTATTTTTAAATATTGTATTCACTAGCAAATTTTGTTAGAAGTGCGCGTTCAAAGATCAAATGTTCAAATATTTGTATTTACAATAATGACAGTAAAAGTTTTGAATATTTGTTATATATTCGATGTGCACTCAAAAATGAATGCCTCATATTGTCACAAATGAACGCCACACATTACACGAGGTATTTATGAAGTGGGTGGAATCGTTTCTAACGGAACCGCTACGATTTTGTAATGCCGTTTTTTAATGTACTTTATATATCGCTTGTCAACTAAGAATACAGTAGTTTTCACCCGATCTCATTGAGGTATAGAGATGAAACAAAGAAACACTACATTAATGGATTAAGAGTGCGCGACGCGAGCTCGCTGCCTGTATCTATGTCTTACTTTTGACGACTAGCTTAGCCGAGGTCTCGACCTGGCCGGCGGCTGTGGTAGCACGACAAGTGAAGATACCGGTGTCTTCTTCGTAGGTATTGCCGATCAGTAGAACGGCATTTGTACCTTCATGGATCATCTAAAATGAAAGGTTAGCCATGTTATTCGATTTCATGTAATAAAGAATTCATTTCACATTAAGTTACTCTAACTTACTTGAAAATCGGGAGTCTCAGGTATAAGAGCACCTTCCCGAAGCCACTGAATAGTCGGCTTTACTTTACTAGTAATATGCGTTTTGAACTGAGCAGGCTGGCCTTCATACACGACAATGTCACGAAGAGGAGTAAGATTTGGTAAATCCTCTGCTTGATCTGGCTGAGTAACCTTAAGTTTTGCGGAAACAGTCACTCTTCCGGCAGAATTATAAGCAACACACTTATAATCACCTTCATCCTCAGGGAAAGCCTCGGATATTCGTAATGTGTAATCATCCGCAGTCCGAGACATTTGGAAATACTTCGAGGGTTTTATTAATTTATCTCCTTTATACCATTGTACTGTAGGAATAGGTTTGCCTACGATTTTACAACTAAATTCAACCGCTTGTCCTTCAGTGACAATTTTATCTTTCAGTGGCTCAATAACTTCAGGTGAAGCATTCACTGACTTTGTTTGAGATATTGGTTTTTCTTTTGTAGCTGGCGTATTTACTGTACATTCAGCGTCACATCTTGCTTCTCCAGCGTTATTAATTGCGACGCATTCGTATTTTCCCGAATCTTGAGGAAAGGCTTCTAAAATAAGAAGGGTGTAGGTTCCATCTTCTTCTAATATTTTGTTTCTTATATCTGGTTGAAGTTTCTTTCCGTTTTTTAACCAATAAACGTCAATAGGTTTCGTTCCAGAAACTTTAGTATCAAATCGTACAAGTTGACCAGATGTAACATTTACATTTTGTGCAGTCAATGTAAAGCTTGGTGGTATTACACCTCCTCTTCCTTGACGCCTACGCTCTTCGACAACTAAGTTTGCACTACATTTGGCAGTGCCGCCCCTATTTTCTGCAACAGCGGCAAATACAGCTGAATCCTCAATGAAAACTTGCCTTATAATAAGGATAGATTTTGTACTAAAAGTATGAATTTGGAAGTCAGGCGAATTTTTAATTGGAAAGTTCTCGCGATACCATTTTATAGTTGGTAATGGATCGCCATCGAATTCAACTTCGAATCTTGCTTGTTCATGTTCAAATACACGGCAAGGTTGCATTTTCTTTGTGAATACCGGAGGGTTTGATGGTTTTACAGGACCTTCTACAACTCTTTCTTGTGTTTGTGATTTATGTTCAACTTCCGTGGTCTCAGTCGATGTAATTTTGCGAGTGATTTCTGTATCACCAACAACTTCTTTTTGTATTTGTTTCTGCTTAGCTATATGTACCTCTTTACCATGAACAGTTGATTCAGATGGTCCAGGTATTCTTGGCTTTTGAATTTTCGTCTGCTTCACTGTTTGATTCTCAATCATTTCTTCAGACTGGTCTCTGAAATATTTTTATTTGTTTACGAAACTATTTTAAACTCAAAATTTATTTTAAAAATCCTATAACGTTTATCTCAACCATGTTAACTTTTTGCCTTTGTGACTGAAAAGAAAACTTAAATGTTGTATAAAAAGTACTTACAAGCTTTTTTCATACTTCTGAGCCATACTTCTAGCAACAGACGAACTCGTTACTTTTTCACCGGGTATAGCATATTGATGGGATGATTCTCGAAGTCGGCTCTCTTTCACTATCTGTTCTTGTTCTAACTCCTGAAGTTTATTGTAGTATTCTTCGTTCTTCTTCTTCTTAACTGTTTGTTGCCATTCAGTGTCACTTTCCTTAAGATTTCTTTGTTTAAGGTCTGGTTTGTAATCAATTGCTCCCTGACGTTGCATAGCTTGCCTTTCTTCGAATGTTTTTTCTAACTCAGTTTCGGTTCTCTGGTATTGAGATACTTCATCATACCAAGCTGTTAATAAAATACATTAAACTCGTGAATATCTTACGATCTTTTCAATCCCCACTTTGATTATAAAAACATACCTTTTAGAATCCGTTGATAAGCTGATAGAAGCAGGAGATTAGCAGCACTCCTTCGCAAGGGTAAAACAGGGATTCAAGGAAGTAAGGAAAGAGTGCTAAAGCAGCGATGTGCAGTGTGCGAAACATTGTGGATATGGTGTGTTAGTGCAGAGTAGTAATATAAGCGTAACATTTTTCAAATCCTTTTATATTTGTAGCGAATTTAATTGTAAGCTTTTAATTGGCATCTGTTTTTTTAATATGATGTACTTACGTCTCGGGGCATTTTTGAGTACACCTCTATAATCATCGTGTCTTGGTATAACTTTTAACTCGGTCGTTGCTAAAGCCTCTCCTACAGAGCTTCTTGCAATAACTTCAATTTTACCAGTATCATACTGCCTTGTTTTTGGTATATCGAGGTGGTACATTCCATCATATGTCAACTTATATCTAGACCCCTAAATATAATAATATAATTTTATTGACAAGCATATAAATTTCAAGACACTGTTAAAAATATTAATCTTACATTAACAATAGTATTTCCATTTATTAGCCACATTACGCGAGGCTTTGGATGTCCTGTGACACGGCAGCAAAATCTGGCCCATTCCCCTTCCTCAACTGTTACGGGTTCAGGTCGGCTGACAAATAATGGGGCCGAACGTGGTTTTGTTTCTTCAACGACTTGTTCTGGTACTCTATACAGATAAGTATTATTAAGAACCTGAAATATAAAAATAAAAGAAAAGACCTCCCCTTCTAACACTTACACTTGCCAAGAAGCTTCCATCTCTCTAATACGTTCAATACTCTTCATATGTTTAGGTAACTGAGAATCGTACACAATGCCGGGTTTTCCGGTGGTCTTTATGACAGCTCTTGTTTCATCCATTCCATATAAATTGGTAGCCCGACAAAGGTACTCCCCACTATCTTCAGGGTAAACCCAACCGAAATTCATAGCAACATATCCGAAATCATAGATCGGTGTAAAGCGATTTTCTGAAATAAATATGCAAACAATAATTACTCATGTACATTTTTAATGGTCCTCCATAAAGATATTAACTTTGGTAATTTTAAAATTGTATATTTGAAGGAAACTTCATAATTAATACGTACTATGCAAGAGCGGCTTTCCGTTAAAGAACCATTCCACTTTCATATTAGGATCCCCCACAGGTGCCAGCTGACACTCAAATTTAGTTGTTTCCATTTCCATCAACTTCGTTTGACTTTGTATTTGAGTTACAAAACGTGGCGGCTGCTTTTTATCGACGTCGTACAAATCATCTTCAGTTAAAAATACTTCCGAAGTGTATTTCTTTATAGTAGCTTCCATTTGGGTTAAGGCTTCAGATCTTTTCATTCCCTTTGGTACTTGATTTTGTAGAATGATATCGGGAAGTTCTATATTATAAAAAAAAAAATAAAACAATATATTTTACCTAAAAATAATAACTAAGAAATTAAGCAAAATTACACTTACTTTTGCACGATACGGTAGCCTTGGTAAAATCTTCACCGAAGTCGTTAACAGCTCGACATACATATTCACCTGAGTCTTCAGCATACACGTAAAGAATATCTAATGAAACAAATCCCATATCATAGACGGTACGGAATCTGTGCCCTGTAGGCAATAACTTTCCATTCCGATACCACTCGATACGTAACTTGGGATCCTCTTTTGGTTCAACGCGGCACTCAAATCGCACAGACTCTGATTCTTCAATGGTATGTGACTGTATTTGTGTAATAAATTTAGGTGGTGAGGTTATTATTGACTCCTCTTTAGGTATTTCACTTACACGACCTTTTTCCAACTCTTTTATCTTTTCACCGCTCATTCCTTGAGGTAGTTGCGACTCCAAAACAATATCTCGTTTAGTGCTGCATGTAACCTTAGCGGTAGTTGTGGCAGAACCCCATTTATTAGTTGCTCTACATGTATATTCTCCAACATCCCGTGTGTAAATATAATCTATGTCTAAAGCAACGAAGCCGAAATCATTTAACATGTGAACACGAGATCCTGTAGCGAAAGGTCTACCGTTATGGAACCAATCAATTCTCATAGTTGGATCTCCCACGGGCTCCACACGACAGTCAAAGTGAATTGGTCCACCCTCAGAAACATCAAGGTTATCCTTGATTTCGACTGTAAACCGTGGCGGATTTGGTTTTTCGTCTTCAATAGTTATTTCCTCCCTTTTATGTAAAGTTTCTTCCAATTTTTGTATGCTTTCAGTTCCAGATTTAAAATGTGATGGAAGTTGTGGCTCTAAGATTATACCTTGCCTACCTTTAACTTGAAGTTTGCAAGATACTGTGGCTTCACCATGGCGGTTTGTAGCTTTACAGGTATAAAGTCCAGCATCACGTTGATAAACACCTCCAATTTCTAATATAACAAATCCGAAATCATTAATAGTTTTGACGCGAGAACCAGTAAGCAAGGGTTTACCATTGTGAAACCACTCAACTATCATACTGGAATCGTTAATTGGGACTAATCTGCATTCGAAGTGCGCAGACGAATTTTCGGTAAGAATTTGATCAGACGGTGTTGTTAAAAATTCTGGCGGCTTTCCGCTTTCAGTTTCTGGTGTTAATGGTTCGGAAGTTCCAGTGTAACCCTCCAGAGCAGCTATTTTATCAATAGTACCTTCCATTCCTTTCGGCAATTGAGATTCTAATATAATATTTCTCTTTCCTTGTACTTTCATTGAAGCTGTGGTTACAGCTTCACCATAATTGTTAAAGGCTCTGCATAAATATTCACCAGAATCTTCTGGATACGTCGGTGATATTTCAAGAATTACAAAACCAAAGTCACAGAATGTTCTAAATCTTGATCCTGCTTTTAATGATTTACCGTTCCAATACCACTCCACCTGTAGTTTAAAAAAAGAAATCAAAATATTATAAATAAGTAAAACCTACTTTACCTGAACAACTTGAATCGATGATTTTACCTTTAGATTAGGATCATCAGTAGGTGTGAGACGAGCTTCAAAATGAGCATTTTCACCTTCCCTTAAATTATCAATATTTGACAATGGGACCGTAAAGACCGGAGCTTTACCACGTTTCTCTTCAATTTCTGTATCTTTCCGACGTATCATAGAATCCTCCAGAGTTTGCAGTTTCTCTAACCCCCCTTCCATGCCCTATTCAATTTAAACGTAAATTTGGTTGAGAATCAATTATTATCAATGGGTAAAAGTATTAATAAACATTTTGCTTGAGTTATAAGAAAAGTAAGTAATATTAGTATTAAAATTTTGTTGTTTATCAATTAAAACTTACCCGCGGTAGTTGCGAGTCCAAGATTAAATTCTCTTTTGATGTACACTTCAATACAGCTTTCGTTGAATCGCTGCCTAACTTATTAGTTGCAACGCATTCATATTCTCCAGAGTTTTCTTCGTAGCAATATAGTATATCCAAAATAACTATGCCAAAGTCATGGAAAGTTCTATACCTGTGCCCATGGGGTAATTTTTTGCCGTTGTAGAACCATTCCACTTTTAAATCGGGATCGTCTACAGGAATAAGTCTTGCTTCAAAGTGCGCGCTTTGTCCTTCAACTAGTTTAGTTACGTTTTCTATTTGCGTAATAAACTTAGGTGGTACGGATGCAGCGGGTATTGGTGCTTGCTGTTGAATTCCTTGTAAGCTTTCTAATTCTCTTATTTTAGCTAGTGATTCTGGTTGTAAACTATCTAAAAACACCCCACTTCTACCGTAGCAAGAAATTGTAGCTTTAGTAAAATCTTCACCATATTTATTATGAGCGCGGCAAACATATTCACCTGAGTCATGATTCTGAGTATAAGCTATATCAAGAACAACAAACCCGAAATCAGATATTGTTTTTATCCTAGTAGAGTGACGCAAAAGATGGCCGTTATGATACCATTCAATTTTCATATCCGGATCATCCACGGGTACCACAGTACATTCAAAGTGGGCAGATTGACCATCTTTAAGACCCTCGATATTTTGTATATGAGTAGTAAACCTTGGTTTCTGGCCCTTGGTCTTATCCACACAGTCCAGTTTGACACTTATTTCCGCTTTTCCCCATCTATTAGTGGCACAGCAGGAATATATTCCAGAATCATTAATTTTCGTCCCAAGAATCTCAAGTACTACCATACCAAAGGCATAAACTGTGCGTATTCTGTGACTGGCTTCTATTGTTTTGCCATTGTAGAACCATTCAATAACCATACTTTGATCACCAGTGGGTATAAGGGATGCTTCATAATGGGCTATTTGCCCTTCACTAATGTCAGTAATATCTTGGAATAATGTTATAAATTCAGGTGGTCTTCCTGTGTCATCATCTGCTTTTTGTCCAGATTCACGACGGAGGGATTCTTCAAGATTTTGAATTTTCTCCAAACCTTCTGTACCTTTAGGATGTTGGGTTCTCTCTATAAGGTTTTCCTTACTAAGGCAGTATATGGTAGAGGAAGTAAAGGCTTCGCCTTTCCTATTATAAGCCTTGCATGTATAAATACCACTATCTCTTTCATAGACATCTGTTACGTCTAATGTTACAAAGCCAAAATCACTAGATAGTTTAAATCGAGATCCTTGTTCAAGGACTTTACCGTTGAAATACCATTCGATCTTTAGATCAGGATCGTTCTTTGGTTCAACTTGGCCTTCAAGATGTAGAGACTGTCCTTCTATTAACTGTAGTTCCGCATTTACCGGCACAACCCACTCAGGTTTCGGATATTCAGTCTCTGGAACTGAGAGTCTACGGCCCTTGGTAAGTCTGGCTTCTTCAGCCTGTTCTACAGCTTCTAAGCCAGCCTTGCCTTGAGGATGTTGCGTATCAAGATATATATGTTTGTCTCCAGTGCATCTTAAGCTTCCGGATGTTGTAGCAAAACCTTTACTGTTTGTTGCTTTACATGTATAAATACCTGAATCCTCCTCATAAGTATGAGTTACATCTAATGATACGTATCCGAAATCATGAGTGCTTTTGTATCTAGTGCCCGAGGGTAAGGGCTTATTATTAAAGAACCATTCTATTTTTAAGGTTGGGTCTCTTGATGGCTCCACATTGCACTCAAAGTGAATGTTATCACCCTCCTTACATATTATGTTATTGAGGTGAGAAATGAAAACAGGTGTTTCATACACTGGCTCTGGCGACTCAGGTTTACCTGGTTTTGGTTGTTCTAAAACTCCAATGCGATCTAAAGATTGTGGATGAAGACTGTCTCCAAGTAACCAATGACGGTCTTCAATTTTAATTGATGCAGTTGAAACTGCTTCACCCATCAAATTAGTGGCTTTGCATGTATATATACCAGAGTCATCGATTCTTATTGAATTTATAGAAAGCGTAACCAAACCAAAGTCAAATGTACTCTTTAGTCTTGAACCTGTAGTTAAAGACACACTGTTCTTAAACCATTCAATTCTTAGATTGGGGTCGGTGCGAGGCTCAACTTGGGCTTCCAAATAAACATGCTGTCCTTCAACAAGCTTATCGTAACTCTTAAGATGTGTTGTGAAAATAGGCGCTTGTTGCACCCCAGTATCAACAAACATCTCTGGAACTTTATTCATAGCGGCTTCTTTTAATTGAATTTGCTGCCAAGATTCTGGTCTCATAGCTTCGTCGACAATAGTTGACTTAGTTTTGACTTTGAGTGAAGTGGATGAAACAGTGCTTCCGGCTCTATTAATAGCTTTACACATGTATACGCCGGCGTCATTGGCTACTACCGAATTAATGTCTAATGTTACGAAACCAAAATCATGCGTTGTGCGGAATCGTGAGCCTGAAAAAATAATTACATTAATACATCTCTTCCTAATCGTTTTAAAACATAAGTATAATGAGTTGTCAAGATACTTTATAAAATAAAAACGTAAATTATGTATGACATACCCATTTTCAGTTCAACACCGTTAATATACCATTCAAATCTTAGACTAGGGTCGCCCACTGGCACGACACGGGCTTCATAATGAGCATGTTGTCCCTCCCATAATTCTGATGGACCAGTAAGTACTTGAGTAAAAATAGGCTTTTCAAATTCACGCTCTGGTTCCTCTGTTTTCCTTGATAGAGGCTCCTCTAATTTCTGAATTTTCTTCATACCCTCGGGATGTTGCGTATCCATTTGAATTGCGGCTTTAGCTAAAATCAAACATATTTTATGTTATTATCAATTGAAAACACAATATTTTATTAAAATCACTTAAAGTTTAGAAATTATTACTTTTTATTCTCATTGCCGCTGTAGTCACTGCTTCTCCAAGTAAATTGGATGCTCTACACATGTATACACCCTCATCTTCATCTCGAACGTGAGAAATTATCATGGAAACATATCCAAAATCATGAGTTTTAGTTATTCTGGAACTATCTTCTATTAACTTTTCGTTTCTAAACCATTCAACTTTTAGGGTCGGATCTCCGACAGGAATTAATCTACAATCAAAATGTGCTGTTTGTCCTTCTTGTATGTTATCGATATTCTGAAGAGGCTGTGTAAATACAGGCCTTTGCCTTGTGACAGGCTCCGGAATTTCAGGTCGTTTAAATGGTTCTGCTGATTCCAGTTCTCGGATTTTCTCGAGACCTTCGGGACGTTGAGATTCCGATATAATACTACCTTTTGCAGTTACTGTCATTGATATTGAAGAAGTACACTGACCAAGTGCATTTATGGCTTTTACAGAGTATTCTCCAGCATCTTCGGGTACACAATGTTGTATATCTAATGACACATAACCAAAATCAAAAGTGATATGGAACCGTGATGCGGATTGCAGAGCTTTACCATTGTGATAAAATTCAATACGTAAATTGGAGTCATGAACTGGCTCAACTTGACATTCGAAGTGTGCAGTTTCACCTTCTAAGACATGTTTAGTTCCCCTGAGTTCTGTAACGAATCTCGGAGCGTAAATTTGTGGCTCCTCCACTTCGATTCTAGTCTGATGACCTTGTGCCTCAAGTTGTCTAATTTTTTCTAAACCATTGGGATGTTGAGTATCCAAAATTATGCTACGGTGGCCTGTGAAGAACATTGATTATTATTATATTTTATTCACTATGCGTTAAACCTACTCAACTTCAGAATAGATCCCTGAAAACTTACTTGCAACCTTCAACGTGCACGTATTTACAGCTTCTCCGAGATTATTGGTAGCTTTACACATATAAGTTCCGGAATCTTCTGCATATGAATATAATATATCTAAGGCAACGTATCCGAAATCATGGGTTGTTCGGAATCTATGCCCTGTTTTAATTTTTTGACCATTGATGAACCATTCAATTTTGAGATATGGGTCATTTATTGGTTCGACTCTACATTCAAAGTGAGCGCGGTCACCTTCTTTCAAGTTTTCTATACTTGTCAGAGCAGTTAAAAACACTGGCCTCTGGCCTGGTTTTTCCTCTTCAACAGCTTTAGGTCTCTCATATTGTTCTAACTCTTTAATCTTCTTCAATCTCTGTTCATCCAGCGTATCAAGATATAGTGAAGCATTAGCTGAAATCATAAATTTCGTTTAATACCAGAATGTATAAATAATAATATATAGAATCCGATTCCTATTGAAAATTAAGAAAATTAATTAACTTAATAAATATATTTTTTTATTTACCATCCACATTCACTGAACTAGTAGTTATAGCTTCTCCCAAAGCATTTGTAGCTTTGCACATGTAAGTTCCAGAATCTTCCGCATATCCATATAAAATATCTAAAGCAACATATCCAAAGTCATATGTAGTTTTAAATCTATGTCCTTGCTGAATTGGCCTTCCATTGCAGTACCATTCAACACGCATAGTGTGATCATTGACAGGAGTTAAAGTGGCTTCCAAATGTACTGGTTGACCTTCAGGAACATGAACATTCTTCAAAGGTTTGCCAAACTGAGGTTTCTCCGCAATGAATCCTTCTTCCCGTACAACACGTTTATGTCGGCTATCATCTTCGAGATATTGAATTTTTTCTAAAGCGCTTTCGTGTTGTGTTTCTCTTATAATTGATTCTTTTGCTAAAATTTAAATATATATATAAACATTTATATTTAATTATAGATCCCATTCTATTTGTAACATTTATTGAGGAAACTTACATTGAACATTAAGATTTACAGATGATGTCGCTTGACCTAAATTATTGATAACCTTGCAAGTGTATTCGCCAGAATCTTCCCCATATACGGTTAGTATGTCTAAAGCAGCAAATCCAAAATCGTATGCTGTGCGGTAGCGATGTCCACTCTGTAGTACTTTACCGTTAAAGTACCATTCCACGCGCATACTTGGGTCAGGATAGGGCTCAATACGGCATTCGTAGTGTGCACTCTGTCCTTCAATTAATTTTGTAGGACCATTTAATTGTGTAACAAACCTTGGAATTTGATTTATGGCCATTTCAACTTCTTCTTTTCGCTGATAACGTGTAGCATCCTCTAACTGTTGAATTTTTTGTAATGCAACTTCATGTTGCGATTCCAATTGTAATGATGCTTTAGCTAAAAATAACAAATATTTTTTATTTCAATCTAGTGAAACATTAAAATGATTTCTAATAATTTGTTATAAATGTATAGGATTGATAAAGGATTAAATTTAGTAGTAAAAGAGTCTTTGAAAGAACTTACATTGCACAAATAATGTCGAAGATGTAACAGCTTCACCCAGCTCATTGATGGCACGACAAGTATAAGTACCAGAATCTTCAGGGTTAACATACTTCATATTTAAAGCGACGTATCCAAAATCGTGCATTGTTGTAATCCGATTAGCTTAAAAAGAAAAAGTTGTTACAAAGAGACTCCTGAGTTATGAAAACTGATATATTTTTAAAGACTGTTACTTACAAGCTTCAATTGGAACTCCGTTACGCAACCATTCCACTCTTAATTTAGAATCTCCCACAGGGATAAGCCTAGCTTCAAAATGTACTGCTTGATTTTCAGCCACCCTTATATCTTTCATGGGCATAGTAAAAACAGGAGCTTGGGTTACTATTTCTTCCTGAATAGTTTGTCTGTGGTGTCTTGACAAGTCCTCTAACTGTGTAAGTCTGGGCAATGCTCCTTCGTGTTGGGACTCAAGATAGATTGATTTCTTAGAGTGTACACATGCTGTACCAGATGTGACTGCTTCTCCTAAAGCGTTTATTGCTCTACACGTGTACGTTCCAGAATCCTCTGGTAAACAAGCCATTATATCCAACGCGACGAATCCAAAGTTATTAGTTTCTGTAAACCTAGATCCACTCTTAAGGGGCTTATTATTATGATACCATTCTACTTTCATTGTTGCATCCGAAACTGGAATCAATCTACATTCAAAGTGAGCACGTTGACCTTCTTTAATTTCAACATTTTTTAAGGACGTTGTGAAGATAGGCGCTTGTGTAGTCACTTCATCGGTAACATCAGTTCTATGATATCTAGATCTATCTTCTAAAACTTGAATCTGTTCCAAACCGGCTTCATTTTGTGTTGCTCGAATTATATCAGCAGTTTCCCGACACGTTAATCTACAACTAACTTCATCAGTTCCAATAAGATTTACAGCTCTACATGTATATATTCCCGAATCTTCAGCTATAACATCGATAATATCAAGAGCCACGTAGCCAAAATCATGAATAGGTCTGAATCTATGACCAATGGTTACTGGTTGGCCATTCTTAAACCATTCCACTTTAAGGTTCGGGTCTGTCACTGGCTCTAATTTACATTCAAAGTGAACATGATTTCTTTCTCTGACATTTTCGACAGATTTAGGTTTAGTAACAAAACGTGGTTTAATATGAATAGTTTCATCGATATAATCGGATTTTTTGTATCGAGAGCTATCTTCTAAATACTGCATTTTCTCTAAACTTGAAGGATGCTGAGAATCCAAGATAAGATCTCTCTTTGCCATAACCCTTAAGGCGCATGATGTTACAGCTTCTCCTAATTGGTTAGTAGCTTGACAAGTATACACACCAGAATCCTCAGGGTATACGCTTAAAAGATCCAAAGCAACATAGTCAAACTCATAAGCTGGTCTGAATCTATGTCCTGTCTTAATCGGTCGACCGTTACAGAACCATTCAACTTTCATAGTCGGATCACCAATTGGCTGTAAACGACATTCTAGATGCACGTTTGTGCCTTCTACAGTTTCAATATTATGCAATGATCGAGAAAAATGAGGAGCTTGCATAACTGTGATATCTTCCTGTATTTGTCTGCTACGACGAGAAGCGTCTTCTAGGATCTGAATCTGTTCAACTGCTTGTTCGTTTTGTGTATCAGTCAAGATGTCGGATCTTTCAATAACACGTACCATTGCTGATGTGTGAGCAGATCCTAAATGATTAACAGCTCTTGCAGTATATTCACCCGAATCCGATGATGTTGCATGTATGATATCTAACGCAAGTAAACCAAAGTCATAGTAAGTTCTAAAGCGAGAGCCAACAGTTACTGCTCTACCATTGTGGAACCATTCGACGCGCATAGTTGGGTCGCCCATTGGTTCTAATCGACATTCAAGATGAATATTTTTACCCTCAGACACTGGCTGTGGATCTGACAAAGGCTGTACAAAAACAGGTTTGGATTTTGAAATTTCCTCTATGTGGTATATAGGTTCCACAAATTTTGATTCCTCCATTTGTCTCGTCTTTTCATATAATCCATGATGAATGCTTGAAGTGTCAATACTAGACCGTGCTAAAAATAATAAAAAAATATTTGAAACTAATTTTTATTTTCAATGTTATGTGACTAAGATAAACTCATAATTTATACGTTTTTGTGAAAATTTGTGAAAATCTTAATAATTCAAATTCTTATTACTTAAATTCAAAAAGGCATAATCTTTACAAGAAAAATACCATTTTTTTTATAAACGTAACAATGAAATAATAACAATTGATATACTTACTTTCGACCACCATGGAAGAACTCAATTGAGCTTCACCAGCACTATTACGTGCAACTACTGTATAAACTCCAGAATCTTCGGCGCGGATATTAGAAATGTCTAAAGCCACGTACCCGAAATCATAATATGTTTGAATTCGATTGGCTGACTTTATTTGCTTTCCATTAAAATACCATTCAATTGTCATAGTCAAATCACTTTGGGGTTCCACCCTGGCTTCAAAATGAGCACTTTGGCCTTCTACAATTTTATTAGTTCCTTTTAGGGGTCCCAAAAATCTTGGTTTTTGACTTATTTTAACTTCCTCTTCAGCTCTTCTAGAATATTTACTCGAGTCTTCCAAATATTGAATTTTCTCTAGTCCTCCGGGATGTTGAGATTCAGCAATTATATCTTTCTTCGTGATAATTGAAAGATTTGCACTAGTCGTTGCCTGACCTAATGCATTATAAGCCTGGCATGTATAGTGACCTGCATCAAGTGCGGTAACTGACTTAATCGTTAATGCTACGTAACCAAAATTGAAGAAAGTAGTTATTCTCGAACTAGCTTCAACAGGACGACCATCTTTAAACCATTCTACCTTTAATGTTGAGTCTCCTACCGGTTCAAGGCGAGCTTCAAAATGAGCAAAGCCACCCTCCTTTATATTTATTTGATCTTTTATTGGTGTTTTAAATTCTGGCCTCTGTGTACTTTCCGGAACTTCTTGGTAGTATTTATGGTGTTGTTTATGTTGATACGCCTCTAATTGTTCAGTTTGTTCAATATACCTTCTTTGTTCCGGTATTCCTAGATCTGAAGTAACTGTACTTCTCGATGCAACTTGAATAGTAGCGGTACTAATAGCTTCACCTAGCCTGTTCACAGCTCTCACTGTATACGAACCTGCATCTTCAGCCCGTAGGTGCATGATGTTTAGGGAGACGTAGCCGAAGTTGAAGATTGCTGTGATTCGCGAGCTTGCTGTAATGGCCTTACCATCTTTGTACCACTCTACTCTCATTGTAGGGTCACTTACAGGTGTCAGTTGTGCTTCAAAATGTGCATTTTTTCCTTCTTGTAGCTCCCCGAGATTTTGTAACGACCTAATAAACTGAGGCCGCTGTAATGTTTGTTCTTCAACAGATTCTTGGTGGTGATATTTTGAATAATCTTCCAGTTGCTGTATGTATTGTAGACTCTCTGGATGTTGACTAGTCCTCTCGATGGTTGCTCGAGGAGTCACTTGTAAAATTGCTTTTGTCTCTGCCATTCCTGTAGCACTGACAGCTCTGCAAGTGTATTCACCACTGTCTTGTATGTTAAGACTCAACATATCTAAAGAAATATATCCAAAACGGAACACGGAAGTGAATCTCGAACCTGAAATAATAAAAAAATATATACTTACATTTTGAACATAAATATTTAATACATCCTATAAATATTTAATTTCCATATATGTATTTTCTAAATAAAAGCTTAAACTTATTAAAAAAAAAAGTCTATCAGTACGTTATAATATATAACACTGCGTCTGTGTATCAAGTATTCTGACAAAAAATTTTACTCACTGGCTTCTATACTTTGTCCATTCTTCAACCATTCAATTTTCATCGAAGGATCACCAACCGGTTCTATCCTTGTCTCGAAATGAATTTTTCCACCTTCCATTTGAGTTACACTCTTAAGGGGTACAATGAACTGTGGTGAAGGATAAATCCGGTCTTCCTCACCAGGAGGAACGTAAGGTCGTGCCCTTTCCACATGCCTTAAATAAATAATTTCTGGTCCCGGAGCAGGCCTAGAATCAAAAATATTGTATTTTTTAAATATTCAATCATTAAAAGATACTATCAGAAGACATTCAATAAGGTTAGAGTATGTTCACTTACTCGGGTTCAATAATTTTCGTAGGCCGCGGTAAGTGCAAACGTTTTTGCTCAGGCGCAGGCTCTTTTTGCACTTCAACATACAGCCTTGCCCGAGTAGCGGTGGATCCTGCGACATTTTGAGCCGTACATTGGTACCATGCCGCATCCGACGCCTTGGCTCGCGGTATATCTAATGTCGAGGCCCCACCTTCAGATTGAATTCGTAATTCTGGATTGGGTATAATCGGTACGCCGTCCTTCTGCCATGTGATACGCGGTGTAGGAGTGCCAACAGCACGCACACTCAGCTGTACAGGTTCTCCTTCTCTTACACTGAGTGTACTAAAACGCTTAACAAATTTTGGAGCAACAACTTGCTCTTTTTCAATAACATTTAATCGACATTGAAAAGATGATTCTCCACTTTTGTTACGCGCTATACAAGTTACTACGCCACTATCATTAAGACTGACGTTTGTAATCATAAGAGCATGATTACCCGATTCGTTTACTAGTATCTTATGATTATAATCGTCTCGAATTTGTTTATCGTTAATGAACCACGTGACTTCAGGGTAAGGTCTGCCAGTAACGCGGCAATCGAATCGCGTCATTTTGCCTTCTGTGACATCCCTATCTTGACAGACTTTTACAAATTGAGGAGCGAGAGCCTTTTCACTAATTTCTATTCTTTCAGTCTCGACTTGTTGAGTGTCTGTATATTGCGATCTTTGTTCTTGAGTATATATTTCTTGAGGAGACTCCACTACAAGATACGCCGAAGTTACAATGCAACCATTAGGATTTTCTGCTAAAAGTGTATAATGACCACAATCAGACTTGTGAATATTTCTTATTCTAAGAATTGTTTGGTTATTTGTAGTTATGATATTATGTTTGCTTGAATTTATTATTCTCTGCCCATTTTTAAACCAGGATACACGGGGTCTAGGATTTCCAGACAATTGTACCTGAAATTGAGCATCTGCACCTTCTTGAAGTTTGGAATTTCTAGGTTTCTGGGATATCTTGGGTGGCGATGCTGGTCCAAGGTTTTTATCAATTTCCGTATTTATTTGAATATCGTTTTCACCCATATACCTCTTTGTGATGCTTTCTCTGAAAGAAATCTCTCGCAAAAGCCTATATTCAAATGTATCTACTTTAAAATCTTCAGCAGATGAAAATTCCGAACCATTTGTGTACGCGTATTTTTGTGATTGATGAGTCTGCTCTGAAGTATAACCTTGAGTTCCGTATGATTTGTGTTCGACACTTTCACTGACATGTCTGTAGCTCTGTTGTTGAGCAGCTCGCTGCGTTGGAACTGGAACGCCTTCGGGTTGTATATAAACTGAACAAATCGCTTCCCCATACTGGTTTCGTGCTGTGCAAGTATATTCACCCTCATCTCCAGGTCCTATTTGCTTTATTAATAAGGACACATCTCCAGTCTGTTCATTGTAGCTCATACTATATTTATTACATTCCACTAAAGGTGCCTTCTTCCTGGTCCATGAAACCACTGGAATGGGGTTACCTCTCAGTTTCCCTTCAAATTTTGCATTTCCGCCTTGTGCAAATCTCGCATTTTTAAATATTTGCTCAAATATTGGCGGAGAAGGATCTCCTAGTCTGCCAGAAGTAATAGGTAATCGGTCTCCAACAGCGCTTTCAACTGAAACAAAAAATATCGTATAAATTATATATATCCATAAAACACCTTAAACATAATCTCTACGGGACTTAATATGTTATATGAATAACCAATGTGTATTATATCTTAACAATCGCGTAGAAATCTTTAGATTATGGAATTTGGCAACGGTTTATATAGTTTAAAGATTAATATTTTAGTTGAGGGGGTAATGGTTGACATAATATAATATTGCTCTGGGTGTTTAAACCCCGGAATATATCAGCCGTTGCTTGCGTGAGTCAGCGATGACGAGGTGGGCGAGCTCTTTTGCCCGTCTATTTTCGTTCACATACTCTCGTATCTAGTTACGATTGCCATTTTTGTAGAAATGTACACAGGTCTATTAAATTTAATACATTTTTTTAACACAATGTTGGTATTTTATACACTATGATATTAAGGTTTATTTACTTAATATTTTAGTATTTTTGGATTTAATTATTTTGATGGTTTGGAGGATATAAAATATGTTAACCCATACGTTATCACCAGTCTGCAACGTATCTATGGTCCCTCAGACCGGTTCCTTGGCTAAGCCACAACCATTTCCATCGAACTTTTTGTTATATTATTTTGAATAACGAAGTCAATCATTATATTAAATTTTCACTATACATATTTTAATATAATGCCAACGGGAGGTTTATCTATTATTTAATCTTTTGACCTTTAAGAGAAAATTGTTTTTAGTTGGATCGTAAAACTTTTATAACAACTTTCGGCTGACATCGGTATGCTGGGTGTAAACTACAAAGGCTGAAAGGTTGTTATGATACCTTATAAGGTTTGACCAACAGACAGTAACAAAACGGTCATGATAGTAAGTAGGTCAAGGTCACGATAATCTGCTAATAAAATTCGAATTTTAAGTGGGGAATTTCAAGTTAGGCTTTTGAAGTAATTTAAATAAAAAAAATGTTTCTAATATTTGTTATTAATATATAAGAGTGTAATTTAAAATTGTTTCTAAAGGAAAACCAATATCGTGTATGTTAATTTTATGAAACTGATACAACTGCGCTGCAACTGGAATTACAAAAACAACATTTTATTATGTTTCTTTATCGTTTTGCTATTTTAATTATTATGTGGGAAGATCTGGAAATCGTCCAAAATATTCGCTTTACAGTTGATATTTATTTAAAATCATAAAATCATTAGTACAGTGTAGGGTTTTGTCGTCGTCATATATATATATTGTCACTCGAGGAGATAAGAAATATATTAAAAAGATTTTTTTTCACATAATAACTTTGCTTGCATCGATTTAGCCGGATTACCTAATACTTTTAAAACTTTTACATTCCATAAGATTATAATTTATAAGATCAATAACATAATAACAATAAATAGGTTACTTAATAATTAAAAATTTAAATTATGTTATAACTATTTTTTAAATACAAATATTTAACATGATACAATTGAACGAGCCTCAAACTGAAGCAAACTATTATTTAGGAAACGGTATCGGTAATACCGCCAAGATCAGTTTTCCGTGAAATTAAAACACCACATGAAGTAATGTTACAAGAATAACAAAACTTGTGCACATTTATGATTCCCTGGCGAAATTCCGTTAATGAACAAAACGAATGAAAAATGAACCCTTTCATTTCTCGATTATTTAATAAGAAATTTTGGTCCTAATAATATATATTTTATTTGAATTAATTTTAAAACTGGAATACCATTTATACTATTTAGTAGCGTTTTAACATTCATTTTATAATAATTAATTTAATAAAACGAATTATGTACCTACTTCAAAAATATGACTGAACTTCAGTTTTACTATTGAGTGATAACCTTCATAACCAGTTCATGTAACATAACTACATTATTATGTTTCTTATACTTGAATGTGTAAGGTATAACATCGCATGCTGTTCTTAGTATAAAAGCGACATATGGTCTTTAGCCCTCCAGAGTTGAAGGTGCCAAGGTTTCTTATGTCTTTAGTTCATCGCAAATTATTTATGTACCCAACGTTTTAAAATGCTTTATTGTGATTTAATGCTTGATATTTAAGCTACATACTGCAAACGATTTATTATACAAGTTTATATGCTCAAATTAAAAAAAAACCTTCTAGGTCCAAATATAATACCCTATTAAGATGTGAAATTTATTACTAGGCATTATAAATTAAAATTGTAGTAATAAATTTATAAACTGTACTACTGACAGATGACTGATTATCTGACGTTCCGTTGAATACAGTTCTATTAACAAGCGTCAGTACAATTGAGACATAAAAAATAACAATTTTATAGACCAATAATAACTAATATTTGAAAGGGATATAAAAAGTATATGAGAAATTAATACAATAATTGAAATTAAAGGTCTTCAATGTGTCATATACATATGTGTATGTGTATAATTATAATTATTAAATATATCTCAGTTATCTATTGCTTAGCTACTGCAATGATTGATTCATAAGTTCATTTAATACAACGCTATCAGGTAAACGAGTAATCACTTTAGTCGGTCTGAACATGCAATTTAATTACTAGGTCTAACAGCATCGCTATGATCTGATCGATAACCGATACGCTTTAGTCGATTAGTTTCACTCCATCATCGATAATTATCGAACTATATTACAGCCATGCTTAATTTAATTGTCAGCTTCCATTTTTAAATTTTTCAAAAAATATATATTTGGTGAAAGTGTATATTCAATTTAAAAATGATGTTTGTGAATGAATTATAAATTAATATAATAGTTTTAAGAAAAAATATTCAACCTTTTAACCGAATACTGGCTGGGTTACTTAAATATTTAACTCCATATAGGGTTCTGTTGATAAATGCAGATTTGGTCAAGGAGACCGTGGAACACGGCCCGCCGCTTTAATAAGTGACAAAATATAAGTTCTCAAGCTGCAATAAATAAAGCGCAACACTAACAACAGTCACGAATGACAATCAATTTCTTGTTTTACAGATAACAATATTTACTGTACTCAGAACGGAAATATAACGTCGTTTTAATAGATAATTTCACCTTGGAAAAACACAAAAAGAAAGTCAGATTATTATAATAATACTATGTTATGGAGAGAAGCTTGAGATATCAATGCAAGTTAATATATAGTTTGGTGAGCCTACATTGATGACTCTACAGATTCTGAGTCTAGAAAGCGAGATTATTGTTACCGGCAATGACTTGACTCGAGGTATACGAGCTTAATATTTTGTTTTTATTTCACTTTTTTTTAAGATAAAAAAAACCCTCATATTACGTATTTTTTTTTAATTAGATTTTAGCAATTTATCGTCTTATATTTCTTAACATCTTTTTTTACCTTTGACCTAAAGTGGTTTAACACTTTCCTTTGACCCAAGGGTAGAGTTGTAGTGTGATTTTACAAGTACGTATAAAATCAATTATGACAGTTGCATTAGAATACGTCACCATCCGAACAGTAATCTGTCTGATAGGAAATAGATGTGTTCAAATTTATGTAGTACAAGGTCTGATTCCATTTAACACTAAATATATTTATGATACTATAATAACAACATTTTGATGATATTTAAAATATGGTACATGTAAAAATATAATATAACCTGAACAAAATCTCTACAACGACAGTTATTGATGACTCGTGATACTCTCGTTTTCAGTTCCTCGTTTTTCGAATGCGATTTCAGTTTAAGATTATATAACCGAATCATGACGAGGACTTCGGTGTTACGATTTGATTCGTGATGTGGGTCAATTGTCTGGCTACACGATATCTCTTTTTAGTAAGAATTACAACGCTATTGGATACTGTTAGGTTACCTTGCATAATACCTGTGAACTGTTTCTTAATAATTTTATAGATTAAGTTTGAGTGGTTTCTCTAGCATCCCTCTGTGGTCCTAAATTCTAAAGAATGCTAGGCATATTTGGGTACAAGATAAATCATAAATCATAAATACTATTTTACAAATAAGGGGCTTCGAACTAACCATGTTATTTCACTTGTCTATGAATACTTTATATTTTTCACATATCATGAAACTGCAAAGTCCGGTTAAATTTTATACCTTATATGATTTAAATTAATTAAATGTAGGTGTGTAATTTAATAAAAAAAAACCTGTAGGTATATCAATAGCTCAGAATAAATATAACGAAACACTGATTGGATCCTGTAGTGAAACTCGCATTCATTGCATCAATAGTACGTTAATATTATTTGGCTTAAGTAAATTATTTTGCACCTATTTAAAGCAGATATTTAATTTTCGTCAGTTTGTTTATATAATAATATTAATTTTATTCTTATGCAATACATATAAAATCAATTTAATAATTTATGTAAAAAATCTTTACATGTTTTAACAGGAGTTAGATATTTATCAGTTTTAACACAGCGAACTACAATTACTTACTTACTTTTACTTAAAGTAAACGGTACGGTGTGAGGTTGTGATATTCTCCGGAGATGAGATGAAAGCAAGAAGCGAGACGATCTACAGTTAAGCTGCTATGTATAATGACCAACTCGTGCCATATATCCGCGCAAGGGAATCATTTCAAGCTATGCTTTTTTTATTGGACTTTTTATGAATAACCATACAATTTATATATGCATTTCATCATTTAAATTTATTTTTTAAACTAGTATTGTTCTTATAATGCCATAATGAGGTTAATCTGGAATTGCTGTCATTAAATTTGCCTAAAACTTGAAAAATTATATGATTATAAACTTTTGAGTTTAAACTACTTCTAGTGATTAATTTATTTTTAAATTGTACAATTATGTGTTGAAAGGAATATATGATTACATATTGGTTATTACATCATAAGTTATATCGAATTACAATGTAAAAAAAACACTGTTACTTCGAACATCTGCCGCGTGTTGGAAAGTGAAAGTAGAAGGACACGAATTGGTTAGGTTAAATATGAAAGCTTTATTAGTACAAGATGGAAACGTGTTATAATATATCACTGGCGCATTCATTTTTAGAGCAATTTTTTAACTCTTTATAATAAAAACTCTCTCACTGAGATGCACTTATCAATTTGTTATTGAATATTTTTATTTGTTTGAGTGAATGCTGAGTAAAATAAGATTGTATATTTGTGATGAATGAGAGGTTTTAACGCGGTGGAAATCGAAGATAATAACTTCAAGTTTTTCTCGAAAAAAAGTTCCCATTATTCTTCGCTTCTCACTATGGAACACGATGAAATAGAAAACTATTAATTCATCACATCGCAAGAAATGTGAGCCTATAAAATCTTAGTTGCAGTCTAAGGTGTTATTAAATTGTATGTGTTTTTTTTGTGAATTTTTATTTTGTTCACTTCGTATCCTACAATTTTTTCTATAACATATATCTATAGTATTTATGTATTGTCTTTAAATAGACGAGAGAAACAAAAAGGATTTATCTAATATTTACGGAATGATAGGAACTAAACCCGAATATTTAAACTATTTGTTCGACATATATCTGATAGTATGAGTGTGCATATTGATCGTCCCAATCTTCAATCATACGAAATGTGAGTCATACTTAATGTTTACTATTTTCATTTACCGCTATGTTACGTTTCAGTTTAAACAACTGTCGCTATAACTACATCATGATATTGCTTTTCTATTACTTTGATATTAACCTCATTTTTATAATTTCTACTGTAAATCTAGCTGTTTTCTGTTATTGATGTATTATTGTAGTAATTTTGTTATAACTTTTTACTCTAGATAAGTACCTAATGTGTAACTGTTAGAGATTGAAAGAACAAGAATTCCTTTAACTTATTTTCACTTTTTACCATACTCTTACAGCTTCTGTTTACGTTATTTCCATATTTTTTATTCGACCTCATCACGCTCCACGTCAATCACGCAACACTTAAAGCAAATCAAACGATAGATTTCATTTTTCTATCGGATTTCAGATTGCAGTCATTAGTATTGTTTCTATCTGCATGTATTGTGGTTTACCATACTTGTTTAAATAAAATATTCTTTTATATTGCTTTGGTGTATGTTATAAAAATGATTTGTAAGAAATTTCTGACCCTTGTCCATTAAACCCAAATTTGAAAATTAAAAAATAATTTTAATATCTACTATTATTAATTTGTTAACGTATGTCGTGTTTCGCCGTGAAATTTTAACATATAGTTTATATTAGGCATGAATTCGCACTGCAACTTAAACGGAGAGACTAATGAGCATATTTAATATTAATATCGACTGATTTTGATCTGAACATAAGAAATAAGTAATGTATATATGTAAGAAGATCAGGTAGCATTAAATTGACACCAGCGCGGATACTATTGAACTGCTGATGTCTCTCCGTTCTCAGTAATATTAAACAATATTTAATTCGCACACATATAAATGGAGATGGAATTTTATTTCGAGTATATGAGATCATTTCGTCAAGAAATAAAACAACAAAGATGAAAAATATCCCAACGCGTTCCTGCATCCAGGCGACGGCGGACGGGAGCGTTGACGCCCACGCACGCCCCAGAATAGCCTCACTATCTCGCTCGGTGAAAAGTGCTATGCACAAATAGTGCCTTCGTCTTCGGTTTCTTTCTTTTCGTGCTTTAAATAAAGAAACCTAAGACAGTCGCACGCAGGGCGCCACCCGCACAGCCGGCCAGCGCTGTACGCTGAACGGCAAGCTTATAATGTAAGAAAATACAAGTAACAGACATATTCATGTAGGTCGCTGAAGCAGTAATTAATTAAAGCATAATAAATTACCTATCCCCGCGGTTAAATGAGGGAGCAGATGATGTTTTGTGACTAACCTTGCTGCATCGTCTGCTGCGTGAAGTGGTGCTCGGTGCGCTGTTGCTGCACTACGTGCTCGCGCCGCTCCGAGCGCTGCTCCGACCGCTGCTCCGACCGCTGCTCCGACCACCTCGACTGCTTCTCCATAGCGCCGCCGCGGCAGCACACACGAAAAAACTCTCACTCGACGCTACTAGTCCTTGAAGAGCTTTTCCAAAAGCTCTGTTGTACTAAAATAAATACACTGCGATAAACTTATACTAGTCCACGGGTTCATTTAGCAGAAGTTAAGTCATTATAACCCAAGTCCAACAACCAAGACGTCGGTCGATTGCGAATAGTTAGCGGATAGTGAGGTGCGGCGTTCGAAGCTGCGGCGCGGGCGCAACGTGCGGCTGCGGGGCAGAAGGGGGGAGTCGACCGAAATACTCAGGGTTATTTTGAGCTCCGCGCACTCCCGCGTGCCTCCAAGCTCGAAGAGATTATCCTCAAACTCCTGTATTACATATTTGATACAATATAACAACCTTATCTCACAAATATGTACATAATTCAATATTTGAGATAATTTATTTTTATAGAGGATCTTTAAAAATTCCAATAATGCCTGTATTCGGAAGGTGTGATAAACAGATTTTTGTTGTTATGTTAAACAAAAATATTGTTTTCCAAAAAACCTTACAATTATGTAGCTTAAATATTTGTAATATTTAAAGAGGTGTTGTTTAATTCGACACAGATCCTGAGTACAAACGATTGACAGTTAATTAAGGCGGTTTATCTTGGGCTTTATATAAATAGGGATATGGTTAAAAAAGTTAACCCCCCAGCGGTCACTCCAGAATACCGTCGTATAAAAAATATATATAAAAATTTTTGCAATTTTATATTATACAAGTATTTAAGAACTAACCATACGAATTAGTTTTGATTACTTTTAATAATAATAATCTTTCAAAATATGTAACTTATAAAAGACATTTAAAGTTTAATGGATATAATATATTGTATTGAAATTCCATATTATTGTTAACAAAAAGAATCTTTATTATAATTGTGAAATAGACTCTAATTGAAAAACTATCAATAAAAAAGTAGTTCATATTATATTATATAACTTGTATTATAAACTGCTATGTTATATTTTTTCTGCGTTGTTTAGACTGTTAATGTTATAGTTGTAGTAAAGTAAACTACGTAAACTCTTTGTTCGTATAATGATATTTTAATGTGCCAAAAATAGTTATTAAAAAATATTATATTTAAATGTTGTGGTAATACGATAATGGTCGGTAAACTTAAATTCAACATTAAGGTACTTTTTACCTTTTCAAATACAAAAATTGTCAAATCCTTTGGGATTCGTCTAAATCAGAGTCAGGATATTCTTAACGAATAATTATTAATAAAAATGAAAGTATTAAATAAAATTCAAAGGACTCAATAACTTTTACAAAGTCTCGTCGACGTGTAAATTCATCCTCCTCGGTGTCTTAAATCTGTAAACTTATTAATCCCTAATTCAATAATTGTTCTTGATGTCATTTTGGGTTCAGTGTGTTTCTTGATAGTTATATCGGATTTATCTCGTAACTTTGAAAATATAATATTCATAAGCAAGTAAGCCATTTTTGTTCTTATAAATATTGGCTTAATCACGAAAGCAAGCAATATTTCTGTTCAATGTTATTTTTATTAATTACTTTTAGATCTCTGTTATCTTTTCACTCCGTCATTACATTTAAGTATGTTCAATACTAAAAATGTTAGAAAAGTCGTAAGTGGAGGGAATTTCGTGTAATTTATAGTTCGAATGGTTTCAATGAGTTATAGTAGGTTTTATGCTAGATTAATTAATTATATTGTCAATCGGATTCCGGTATGACACGACCCACCGTGAAATCCTCTTTTGGAGTGTATTGAAAATTATCAACAATCTGTTTATAAATTAAGAATGTGTATTCTATGTAGTTTAATCTTTTTAAATAAGTAACATCTGTTCTTATTAAACATTTCGAAACTATTACCATAGAAATACTAAATATTCCCTTTTAATTGATTTATTTCAATTGAGTTTGGACAGATTATTAGAAATATAATTCAGACGCTTATACACAAATAAAGGAACGTTCAATATAGTCTTATTTAAACGAACTTAAACTGGAGATACATCATACATGTGGACCGCAGCGGGGGGCGCCATCCCCAACATCTAACTTAATAAAAACTGTAAAATATAATACTAAACAATATAAAATCTCCATAAGATCATAAAATTGGTTCAAATTAATAGAAGTGACTTAAAATTTTAAATTCCAAAACTTTTCTAAGGAATTCATCTGTCTTATCTTTAAACTTTAATTTTGTTTAAAATAATAAAGTCATAACTTAGTGATAATGATTTATATTCAGCGAGCATCTTAAATTTTGTTACCTTATCAATCCTAAAATTCCATTCTCAATATCAAGGAAAGATTTATTTTTTTCAGTTATCACTATCATCTGTACCTATAATATATAATCTTAAAATAACCTTCTTTAAATATTATTTCATCTACTCTACTTCTAAACATAAAATAGTATGACTAAGTTATTTTCAATAGAGAGGTATCCGTTTTTTAGATTTTGTATTTCATATTTTCGATGCATGTAATAAAATGTCTCATAACCAAAATATTTGTAATTCATGTTTTTCTATTCTATAAACATCAATATAAATACAATACAATAACATAATCATTCTAACTATATAAGGATATTTACACGACATTTTACACTTAAACATAAATTTTTTCCCGCTAATCTCCGAAACGGCTGGATGGATTTTGACGAAACTTTCACTAGATACAGCTGACGATGAGGATTTAATTAGACTACTTTCAATTATATTTTATTTTTAGTAATATAAATATTAAAAGAACGATTATTCTTTACGGAGAATATGAAAGTTGGAGCTACATACACATGTGATACGAGTATATATAAACGACAATATACAAAAAATAAATTCAAAAATCTTTTAATAATAATAATTTCGCGCCGGAAAAGCTAATAAAGCTAATGATTTCATTAAATATAAAAGGTATATTTGTATTGGTCCAGATTAGAGCGTAATGCTTTCAATTGATTTCACAACACACCCTTTCGTGTTCAATAATTAATTAATTAGTCGACATTTCATCGGCTATTTAAAACGTTTATTGATACCGACGACGTTACGTAAATCAATAAATACATTTCTGTCGATATATTATTAATTATAGAATAGCTTTTTGGAAAAAAAGAGAGAAAACATAAATTATTAGGTAACAAAAACTTTATTTTTCAAATAAGAATTGTTTTGTACATTTTATTCGACTTTCTAGTAAAAAAGTGAATTCGGTAGAGCCTTCAAATCTCTAGTAGTAATCTACATGCTTTGCTGATTTGCAGAACCTTTCACACTGACTTTAGAGATATAAAGATACATGTGTACATAACAAACATAGGTTCTATCAATTAATTCAAAGATAATCCATGAATCAGTTTAATACATAAATTGTATTACATATCCATATAAACTTTTCTTAAAACTCATCACAACATTTAAATATACATGTAATATAACAGTTATCTGTCATAATATATTTTAATTACCTACCAAGAAATATAATTTGTTGTTTCTGAACGGTGAGACAGTTGGCAGCTAGCTCAGTGGCACTCGCCTCTATGTATAGTTTTATAGGTAATCTCGTAAAAACTCTGACAATGATCCATCGCTGCCAAATCTAAATATTTGATTGCAATCTCTCAAGTGTGAAGAATATTATATTACATTTTCGTCATACCAAAATACGTTTTCCAAAAGCGGACTTATTAATAATGCTTTATAAAAATTCATTCATGAATTATAATTATTTATAAATAGAATAGTAAAACATTTGCATTAAAAACTCATAATAATTTACTTTTTCTTTAATTACATTATAATTTTATACAAACTACTAATATAAATAAGTTAATAAAACTTCATTGGTAATGAACATCAGCTTACCCGGCTTATTAGCGTGGGTGAATACAGGTGTATACGAGGTACTGTTTTAGAAAATAAGATATGAAACCGAAGGAATTCCAGGGTTTCACGTTACATGCAAAAGTCAACTAACCAATTTAGACTGGCTGAATATATATCTGAACCCATTTTTAGCTTTATTATTAAAACGAAACTAATCCATGGGTATTGTAGATATATTTACATGTGACCCCATTTCTGGACAATTTTTTAAAATGACAAGCTGCTCTAAATACTAGATTTGTTGTTTTTTTTCATTTTTCAATATAATAATAATAATTTCTATTCTATTTGACGAAGTACTTTCAAAACTGCAAAACAAAGAATTCATTAATCTACGACCCGTTTCTCTTATTGTTATTCAAAATAAACCTCTTGATTTCCGTCTGCAGGAGGCTTTAATTATTTTTCAATGGCATCCAGCTGCATTTCATAAATCTGAATAAAAAATCATGTTCGTTTACTTGACAACAAACATAATAGCATAAAAAAAGAAAAATGAAGACACTTAAACTTCTGGAATACATGTTATGTTATGTCCTAAAAATATCAGGTGTATTGCTACTTATAAATAACTCACCTGTATTACGCAAAGCATTACTCAGTCGAATACCAGCAACCGGATTCAGAGTTGAGTGGGCGGACGATGTTTTTCTGTTTTTCAGAAATATCGACCACCTACAATCTGGCAAGCTCTCCGTAACTGTTCCAATGCATTTTATATCTCACTTTTTGTAACATCCATATCATATATGCATAAAGTGTACTCGAATAGTCCGAGACTGAAAAGAAATAACTTACTACCATTCCAATATTTCCACATGCCCCATATACATATGTGAAACGATAAATTCTCACTAAATACAGCGCATGTAATTTTATATTTAAATCTTATTTTAAATCCGTAGCAATAATCCCGATTTGTTATCGCCGTCGAGATATTTGGCAAGTGACACCAACATATATTTATTATAAATGGTCTTGTTTTAATATTGTATCCATAATCCAGGAATATATTATAAAATATGGAAAAGTAATGTTGATATGAAGCCAAAATCCATAATATACATGTAAACTTAAATATTAGCATCACATTTTCAAAAGTTAAACTCAAATCAGAAGTTTCTGCAGAAAATATTTACAGGAATTCCATATTCCCTACACTTAAATTTCACTGGAAATTACAAATCAGTAAAGAGTTTTAAACATCGCTTTCCCAACCCTTCTAGATAATATATAGAATATCTTAACAAAAATTTGTGGTCTAAACAGATTTTATGAATACATATTGTACATCTTAGCAAGCTGCATGTGTAGCTTCTATAATTTACTACATAATTGCTATTTACAGGACCTATCTGACCTGGAAAGCATGCTTTCAGCGAGTTAACTAAATGGTTGGTTATAACGCTTAAATAATTTAGAATCTATTGAAATACAGCTACATCAAACTATAAAAATTATTTAAAACTGCGTACTAAATGTATCAAATTCAATCTAACTAAATATATTCTTGGATATATCGAGAAACATTATTACAAATATCTTATGTGTAATTCTGAACAGTGACTCGCATAACGTCCGAACTAGTTTAAAGTTTCCAGAATAAATGATCAAATACTGTTCAATTCTAAAATACTTTGTATTACTAGTATCATATTTCGTTGATCAAGTTCATTTCAGCTAATGTCAAAAATTTCGTAGTTAACAGTTCTGTAAACAATGGCTTATTAAACAAACGAAATACAGTAAGTAAGTATAAAACTTTTTTTATTAAGTACCACCGTTTATTTCATCAAATCCTTGTTATAAAGACGTTTAAATGTTATAAAGACGTTTAAATGTATATATCGGATTTATTACAGATTCGTTGTTTCTAAAGAGAGAGACGCCAGCCTCGCTGACGTCACTATTGTCACTTCTTTCACAAACGTTCTAGGATATTTTAAAATAAAACTTCAATTCTTCTAAATGTTACTGTATTTCTCGAAGGTTCTTCATAATCACATTTTTCAATGGTACGCACTCTCTCTCTGCTCTCATGAGTCCAGACGTCATATTTATAGTCAAATTCAAACTTAGTTCTTTTCTCCTTTTAAACAGCCTCTCATTTCATTTTACTATTAACAATAATTATGAATACCAATAAGTTTTAATAATAATTGATGACAGTCTCAATATATTTTCATGTTGCATCCGTCATTAAAGCTGATAGCGCCGATATACATATAATAATGACTGAAGTAATATTTATGTTGCTCTCTTACACAGAAAAGACTGTTAGATTATCTAGATATTATAAACAGACTTTTAATGTAAATTGATTATTTTGTCACGCCCCGTTATAAAACTATGTTATATATAATTAAAAAAGCTTCCGACTACAAGTATGTCACAGCAAGGATTCACTAATCAATGAAATAGTTGACAGTGACTATTAATATCTAATTTAGTTAACTCCCGCACTTGTGTTTCAACACTAATTAAATGAAAATAAGACACATTTAAAATCGTAAAATTATCTTTAAAAATAATAATCATATAAATTTCGTATTTTTATCACTACATTATATTTCCATTTTAATTGAGATTATTGTTAGCTAAAAAGCCTCATATTTTTTAGACAAAAACACACAGATATACATATAAAAAAAAACTGTCACCTAAAGTAGAGATTAACTTCGTTAATATTTTTCTCGTTTTAAATCACTTTAATAAATCAAACAAAAAATTATTTAACATCTTAAAAGGGAGGCAATAAAAAATGTTTTGATAATCGAAAATAAGTGTGATCTCGTTAAAAGAAACAAGCCGTCTTAATTGTTTAATGAACTCGGAATTCTTTGTATATTCGTATTATTAATGTTTTAATATTTGCAATAATTATTGTCTCACTCTTTGTATTTTGTGTGTTCTTTGTTAATATGATAACGTCAGTTTTATCATATTTCTATATACCCTGCCATACTTATTTATCTTTGATATCAACTGTATTTGTTAACTCTGATGATGACGCGAAACTGTTGTGTATGAAAAAAATTTAAGTCATTGGAATAAACTTGTGCTGTCTACCAAAAAAAAAAATATATATATATATATATATATATATATAAGTACACACCTGTGCGTACTATTTGAAATAAAAAAATAACTACAAAAAATGTTACATCAGAATAGGAAATCTAAACCGTAATTATCTTTCTAAAATACAGTCATGTTATATACATATAAGGTTTAATTTATAAATTTAAGAATGTCGCATTTTTAAGGCCGTATGAATATTCACAACAAAAAAATCACACAAATACTATACAGAATTTATTATAAATGTTTTTTTTTAATAATGATACATTGACACACTTCCACTCCTTACCCTGGTTCTTATTTCTTTGATCTAAACTTAGCTCTCCCTAACTAAACTACACGAGTCATTTCACATTTTGAATCCTAACCACTTCTTTTCAGTACTGCAAGAAGTATTACATAAAGATGCATTCCTTGAATTAAACAGATTCGTTTCTTCCTCGTTGCAGCGGCTTACAAATAACCTTGACTATTACGGAAATATTATATATAACTCTTCATTGCAAGAAAATGTATCTGTTGGAATAGGAATTGAGTTTCGTTTGTCTTCCTTTATTATTTTTACTAAAACATTAAATTTGTGGGTAACATAATTCTATACATGTACCATACAAGCATATTTATGTTATTTTACATTGATATATTCCCAACAAACAATATTATCGATTACTTTAATTACGTATATTCTGATTTTGTGATGGTAAGATGAGAGTCACTGCATAAATCAATATACCATAAAGCTCGGCTAGTAATTGCTGCAAAAACTTTGCCCTTCTGTAGAATTCTATTGTGTAGTAAGAATTAGGTATACGTGGGTATACAAGATGCATATATCCATGAGTGAAATTGTTATAAAATACATTTTCATAGCCATAATTTATAAATAAGAAAAAATCGACCAATTTCCATAATAATCTAGGAATGTAAGTACAAATGTATTAAAGTACCCGACATGTTTACCGATTACTCATTATTATCGTTTATTACGATGTCATAAAACAGAAGAATATAAAATCTTGGTTATTTCTGTGACTAATGAAAAGCGCTATTACTACCGGTACATGGTATTTTTCTAGAAGGGTGCGATAAAAGCAGAAAATTAAATTAAATATTCCTTATAAAATAAAATCTCAACTATTTATTTTAAATTAATAAAATAATACATTATTTAGGTTTATCTATCCATCACATTAATTAACTACTCTAGTTTTATACATGATTGTTTAACATTGGCCAAAGATGAAACTCCCCTGAAGGTATCGAGAATTTATAAGAACTTAATACATATTTAAATATTTCTTTTTTTATACTTGTACCTACAATAAAATTGGCTTGGACCTCTTTTATTTCACACTTTTATAAGAATAAATAGACCATGAATAGCTTTCATAGTCTATCACCGAAATACGGTTGAACAACGCAAAACGACTTGATCTTTTGCCAACTGTAAGAACTTACACTGATAGCAGAAGATTAAATCTGAAAAAAAAACAATCTGGAGTTTTTAGCCTGTATATTTTCACTCCGGCACATGTATGTAACTATATGTCAGTCCGTAGGCTGAGCGATGAAAGTTGGTTTTACATCGGTTTCTTTTGATTATAAATTACATTTTAAAAATAATTTTATGTTAAACTTAAGGCTAATCAGGTTGTTAAAATGGAGGAATATAACATTTTCTCAAGATTTTAAAGGAATAGCCAAATAGTGAATGTGTTTTTCAATATGCATGTTCAAGGGTTTTTAGTACGATAATATTTATTGAATAATTGCATAAAAGCTCTCAAGGAATATATCAATCATTCCGTCTGTCGTGTACTTGCATTTAACAATTAAGACGCAACATAAATTATTATTGTATAATTTGGGATAGAAAATATATGTATGTACATCTAAAAATACTGTATATACAGTTTACTTTTTATAAAAATCCTTTAAGGTAAATTTAATGCAGTTTATTTTAAAGACTAAACTGAAGTCTGTTATCATTATTAATTTGTAAAAACAAAAGTCAGTTAATTAGTTAGTTTTGAGTGACATAAACTTGTAAACCAACTATATTTCTTTCCATATCAAATACTACACGTTGTTTTAAAAACATTCATTTTTTACCATCCCTCACATAAAAACATTCTTTATTTTTGGTTTTCGTGGCTGGAAGTAATTTAATAATTGCCCCTCTGTAGCTTCTAGAATACACACTTAACCTCACGGTGGCCTCATCATCTTATTAAATGGCCACGGCTTTTTGCATGCTACCATGAAGCTTAAAAAGGTCATCCACTACTCCTTTTGAAATGCCTAGCGCGCCTGACTACAGGGGTCTGCAAGGATCTTGCAGCCCCCCAATTTTTTATTATGATATGATCTGATATTGTATTATATGGCACGATGCGATATTCTGGAGTCTACCCAGCGCCATGGAAGCACTTAAAAGATTCAGGGCCTGAATAGGCCCAGAAGGTCCATCGCCAGTCATGCAACTACATATACCATGCAGAACATACATATATTTTAAAGGTATCACGCTCCTTTTGAGAAAGACCTCATACTAAATATTGATTTACCCGTGAATAAAAAGAATATTTGTAGAAATAATATTCGAGTTGCCATGATAACTAGAAATTTTCAATAATGCTTTTTTCAGACGATTTTTTTTTGTCTAAATTAAGTGTGGCTGTAGTCTTCACAAGGTAAAAGAATTAATTTTAAAACCATATATTATGATATAGATTTTTATCACAAACACCTGTTTTAATTTTTTTTTTATTCATCTAGATAAATCTTCCTAAACACTTTTTGGATTATAAAAAACGATTTCAGGGATATTCTTTTCTTACTGTACATATAAGAAGGGTGTAATGAATATTAATAAAATATATATATACATTTTGCGAAATAAACTTACTTACTTACTTACTTAACAACCAATTATTTATTTAGCCTCAAGAGTTTACAATCGATTGGGATTACTGGCGAGTCTGTCATGCCGTGACAAAGAGATCTGCCAAGTCGGAGGTATAGTCTTTATACATTGGGAAAAGTTTATGAAATTTTTCTTATTACTAACAAATACAACCAATTCATATACTTACATACGAAATATAATTAACTTGAAAAGGTATTACCAACAATTTATAAAGAGTAATTGAGTATTTTAGTATTTTACCGATAATAATATGACGAAATTTCCTAAAAATGCAAAAATGTTATTCTAAATATGATTCATAAAACAATTAAAGAGGCGATATTACGAATTCATATATTTTTGTTTAAGATGTAAGCGTTAGATGTGTAAGCGACCTATATACAGCTGGAGGAGTGCCAGGGACGCAAATAGGTACACCAAGGTGACATTGGATCCGCGAAGAGACGGGGTATCACGCATGTATATTATCAAAATAGTATGAAATTAATATCCAGATTACATTCAACAGAAATAATCTATAGGATATTACAAATATGTTTTCCAAAATTAATTAATATTAAATGTATCTATGATAAGAACACATATTTGCGATGCATACACCTCTTGCTAAATGGATTTATAATCCCTTAAGATTTAAGAACAAGGATGACGATACTCCAGCCTGAAATAAAATGTATTTCTTTTTCATTAGACGAGTATTGTTTTTGGGTACTATAGTTGTTAATGTTTATTCTCATTTTATTATAAGATGAAAAAAATATTAGATATATTTCAGGATTCCTGTTAAATACATCTTAACCGTCTATTGAATACTTCTTAACTGTCACATCAAATAAGTAAGAAAAAAAATAAAACATATATACATCAGAAGGTAGATACTCGATTGTTATTATAATAAAACCAACCGTAGGAGGTGCCAGGAAACTGTGAAAAATATAAAACCTGGATTTGTTTATGAACCTGAAAACTTGTAGAACATTTGCATAGCCCTGAATAACCGCATTAATGATAATTAAAATGAAATTCCTAATACCGGCAAGCACATATATTTGCTTTATATCTACGAATACATATATATATATATATATATAAATGGGTTAATCCTAAACTATTTGAGATACTATTTTAATTATAATTATAACGCATTTTTATTTGATAACATTATAAAAAAATTATAAAAAAAAACTTAAAATCTATTTAACTTTAATATGACTTATTCAATTACATATATAAACTGTATTGTATAAAAAACCCTCAAACTCATTGTCAGCTCACAGTAATCATCGTGTATTAAATGGAACTTCAATAAAAAAAATGTGTTTTTAAAGAAAACAATAAACAAAAAATTCTATAACCTCTTAATTAATACCTTCCAACGGAGCGTCGGTATACGTTTATTTTAACATATTAATCAAAACTGCAACCTAATATCTTCAGAAAACTCGATCTAAAATGTTATTTAATAACATATTTAACCCTTTACTTTTGTTTGATAAATTTTATAGGTCTTATGAAAACATTTCTTTGGCACTCGAAATTTTATATCGAGTTATTTTAAGCAGTCCATAAGTAGTTATTTTAAGAGTTCTTTTAATAAAAATAAGCAGTAATAATAGCTGCTTATGCTGATTTGCAATTATAAAATAGAAAAAAAACTTATAAATGTGTTTAAGAAAATATAATTAATAACTTACAATGATATTGATATAAATATTGAATACATTTATAATCATCGCCTCTTATTTCTTTTGAGGGTAAATATATATATATATATATATATATAAGCTTATATATATATATATATATAAGCTTACAAACAAATGAACTCAAACAAGAAACAAAAAGAAATGTACATCAACGATTAATACAAACAATAGAGAGTAAAAACCACATTTGATCAAGAATATCGCGGCGTTATAAAATAAGCTCTAAACATAATTATTTATTTTTTATTCTAAAAGTTTATTGCAGGTGAGGTCAATTATTTATCTAACATTGAGCTTAATATCTTACAATATTTTGTACTACTTTATTAACAAATATATAAAAGGAAATAGAAAGCAAATTAAGTAACTTGAGATACACGTGAAAGTAAGAGAGATTATTATGGTAATGACAATACAAAGACATATAGCATTATTTGCATAACATTTACATCGATCATTCCTTTTTGTGTATAGTGTATACATACGTATAGTATGAATTAACTTCTATTCAAATGGCGAAAAGTATCCACAAGATTTCTTTAAAAATTCACCTATTAAATTAAAATATTCTACACTTTTTTTATTTAAGCTTAAAGTCTATTTACTCTAGTTCTAGATTTGTGCTATGCCGATTGGGTAATGTAAGATGTATTTCTATCATTAGTAACTTTTTGATTTCTTATTAAAATAGAACTTATTAAAATTTTCTAGAACTCCATTCATGGCTAGTAGCTTTAGTTATTTTTATTAATTTAAGTACAAGTATTGTGTTTATTGTTTAGCTACACTTCTATAGTACCTAAGTAATTAATTATGTTTTTCATAAAACTTCGTCAATAATATTGTCGACTAGTAATGTTATACCACTTCATTTGATTTAACTACCAAAACAAATTAATTGAAATCACAGAAGAATATATATTTCAAGACTTTTTCTCTCTTAGAAATATTATCTTATTTTACAAAAATAATATTTCAATAAGTAATTAACTACAGACTTTTTTTTTTTGATGTCACAGGGAAACTCTGTTTACGAGCCATCCAACCGGCCTTGTTGGGACCGGAAGGGATGTGTGAGACTCGGTCAGGGCAGGCCCCTACTCACTAAAACCAATGCGAAAGCCCTCGGCCACTGTGTCAGTGTACCCCGGATCTGTCAGCGACAGGGCACACCATCGACTGGCCGGTCCTGGCTAAGACCGGATTTACTTCCTCGGAGAAAGAGGGCGATCCCGGCAATTAGGATCGCCCCGACGAAGCCGAGCTTTCACAGGAGCCGGGTTACCAGATCGACCCCAGCCCGGAGAACAAGGGTGCTATTGGAGGCGTTGGAATTGCCTCCGTCGCACCCCGTCCGTCGTCTGCGGAGGGAGGGTGCAACAGACTTAACAATCTGTTCACGAGCAGACATTTTAAAGAATAAAAGAATCAGATAGAAATTACATGAATTGTTTTAAAAACTTAAACCTAATAGTCTCCTTAAAACAGTTTAAATTAAATTCTGCATTAAATGGTTAAGAACAATAAGTTAAATTAGTATCTATAAATAGTGCCTGAATCTTACAAAATTCCAGTCTGACTTAAGATCAAAGATATAAATTTTAATTATTTTTAGTATTTTAATCGATACCTATGTATATTATTTGAACAGTATTCAAAAATTATAATCGCTAGGAATGAAACTTGGCACTGTTCCTCTATAATCAAAACAACAATAAAGGTATCAATAACACACAGCTGTTGCAATTGTTTAAATTTAACATTCCCGCATACATCATATTTATTATCGTAGGCTACAGAAGTCGGATTTTGTATTATTTCAGAATTTTCCACTAACCATTTTTCATACCCCCTCAAGCTCTCTTGATTTTCAGGGATTTAGAGATTCAATAAAGTCATCTTTAAAATGTACATTACCAATGTTTTTAATATAATATGTACATACATGAACATCGAGTAAAAGAAAAACAAAGTGGCGTCATCTGTGTCTTACCCAAGTATTTTTAATAGATAAGTTAGTTATATTGAATATATGAAATCGAGCTTTGCATGTCACAAAGTAGTATCCTAATAATCCGTTAGATGTCACTATAAAAAATTAAAACTAAAAAAAATTATATTTTTTTTTGTAACGATTAGTACTAATGATAAATTACTGTTCGAATATTTGTTATTTAAGTTGTTAGATGCGGTAGAACTTTTTCTTAAAATGATGTATAAGTCTATAAGTGATTGGACATTAATAAATATTTGAATCTGAAGCCCATCGGTATAATGGGACTGCGAGTTATTCCCGGCTCAAAGAGGGGAAGGTGGTGCAGGGAGAAGGGGGGCTAGCGGAGTCAGCTCAGTGTTACGGCGCGCGCCGCCGCCGCCATGGGAAACCACTCATCCTCCCACGTCGCTCACAAGTCTAGGAAGAACGTTCACTGGAAGTCTGCAGGTGAATATCCCCTATTAGACATGCACACCTGCCATACAATACCACCCCGCCCCACTTTGCCAGTCGCTTTGGCCAAAGCCCCAGTTCACGCGGCTATTTTTAAAAGACCGCTCACAGCTATTTAGTAGCGTGGTTCACCAAAACAAATCGTAAGGCCTGGATCTGTGTAACAAATGTATGCTTCTAATTATATTGGCGTTACATGTAGTGACTCTTTTATTTAAAAGAGTTCAATATTATATTATTACATAAGAACATAAGAACTACAAAACATAGCCATAGTTCGAAATTTGCTTATAAGCACGGATTTTCATTCTTCATAGCCAAATTACTAATGTATTTATCTTAAAAACTTTCCGTTTGCAGGAAGGCCAGGGGTGCCGGGTAAGCCGGAAATCATTCCATTTCTGTCCGACGAAGAACCCAACGCTATAACTCTGAAATGGAACCCACCGAGTCACGATGGCGGGGCACCTCTACGAGGTTACCAGGTAGAATGTAACCGTTTAGGTTCACCGGATTGGGTGCGAACTGCTCCACCAGTGGTATGGCGACCGGAATTGCTCCTCAGCGGCCTCGAACCACCTCACCGTTACCAGTTTCGTGTAACAGCAATCAACGCCGTGGGTCGTTCCGATTACAGCGAGTTATCTGATATCCTTACTGTCAATTCAAACCGCACATCACAAGAACCACCATTATTCCTACAACATCTAGAAAATGTGATTGCTCTTGAAAATGACAAGACAGAATTTCGTGTTTCATTTTCGGGTATTCCTGTACCGACGATAGCTTGGTTTAAGGATGACTATGAAATATTCAGCAGTAGACGGACGGCGATATCAACCACAGATTCAACAAGTATCCTTATTTTTCATCAAACAATTGCTAGTGATGAGGGAGAAATCAAATGTACGGCAACTAACCGTGCTGGCCATGCTGTGAGTAAAGGAAGGTTATCATTAGAAGCTGCCCCTAAATTACGATATCCTCGACAGTACGAAGACGGTCTGTTATACGAAATAAACGAAACAGTTTTTTTGAAAACAACAATAGTAGGAAAACCAACTCCTGTTGTAGAGTGGCGACATGATGGGCAACCTATAAGTATAAATGAACGTATACAAATAACAACCACACCAAAGTTTTCTATGTTAAAAATATTATCAGCTCGACGAAGTGACCGTGGTGAGTACCAAGTTCATGCAAAGAATAATATAGGAGAAGATACAGCAGCCTTCTTGGTGACAATAACCGCACCTCCAGATGCTCCCCGAAATGTATCGGTGGCCCGGCAGGTAGATAAGTCGGTAACTTTAAATTGGGAACCGCCTGAGGATGATGGAGGTTGTCGTATTGGTAACTACGTAGTTGAGTATTACCGCAGCGGTTGGAACGTGTGGTTAAAGGCAATTACAAGTCGTAAAACGACCATCACACTTTTCGATCTTATTGAAGGCAGCGAATATCGATTCCGTGTCAAAGCAGAAAGCCCATACGGAATGAGTGCTCCTAGTATTGAATCTACACCAATTAAAATACCAGGGCGTGCTGTGGATATGGAATTTTTAGCGGTAGAGTCTAAAATAATAAACGAGGCGATGATAAAAGAAGGAGAAGCGATGCCAATATCTCCAACTCCAAGACGGAAGCGACTGTCCGCGCCGGCTGATTCAACACTTTTAAGTGAATCTTCGCCTGTACCGCTAAGAAAAAAACCTACACCTTCCAAGTCCGAAGCTACGAGCAACGAGTTTATGTTAGTGCTTTACCCAGACGCTAAATCAGATGACAAAACTGGTAAGAAAATAAATTATAGATTTTATACAAGTGTCTCTCTTTATAAATATAAAATAATGTGAGATTAAATTTAATATGGGTGAATACAGTAGATAAATTCTATATAAAATTTGTTGAAAGACGTGTCAACGTCAAAATATAACTTATATAATAAACAAAACGAATGATATAAGCAAACAAACAATTACGTACATATGTACAAATTCATAATTACATATATAAAACAATATTATTTAATTGAAAGAAAAGATTCCTAAGAAAAACTTGGCGCATATAAGGTAGTTTCATATATGTATGTATGTATGTATGTATGCAGAAGTTTTCAAATAGTGTATAAGAATTTCTTGGTTGGCCAAGTGTCAAATTTTTACGTTGCTCTTTATTTCTATATAGTATATTGACAAATAAGGCCGCATTCCTTCCTTAGTAATTTTAAGGCAATTGCAAAATTTTTATATTTATTCGCATTATAACACAATTTCAGTGGTAAATGTACCTGCTGTTGCTTTAGCCTTTGGATGAATATTTTTCATAAATTATTGTGGAATTAACTTTTCAAAAGCTTTATAGTGAAATGACGAAATGAATCTGCTATACCTTATAAAAATCTTAAAATATCATTTGAAATGCAAGAGTATTTCGAAATTATTTAATTAAATTATTTAATTTTATCATATTTCCAAAGAATAACATATAGAATAAATTTGTTTTGACTGACTGTTTTAACCTGCGGAAATCTTTATTTGCTTAAATTCCTCGTGTAAACCTAATTGGCAGCGGACGTTAGCGTAAGAAATACCATCAACCTATAAACTCTAACTAAACTCTAACTAAATAAAGATTAACAGCAAAAGTTTCAATCAGTCAATTCCAAAGATTAAAGCGGAAATGTCTAATACGCTATAAATATTCTTTAATTAAATATAGGAACTTAAATTAGTAGGAATTTCTATTGTTATTGTTTTTAATTGGAAATTGGCAAGCTAATCAAATAATTTTTGCGATTTTCTTACATACTTAACATTTTATAGTACGAAAAAAACATTCCAGATAGAAATTTTAATAGCACTTTCAACTTACTCAGATTTGTTGCGAAGGTAATGCATTTTATTTTAAGGAGAGCGATTTTATATTAACATTGCTTTGCGACACTATATGTTTGTGTATATATTATTTGTCACTTAAAGGCACTATTATTATAAACATAATACTATATTATTATTATAAATATTATAAATAAAAAATAATACTTATACTGCACCTTTCAGAAAAACGGAAATCGTTTCAGCTGGATTTAGAAGACGCGTTGTCGCCCCCACCTATTTCGTTATCAGCTCCTGAGTTAAGTTCTAGATCTACATTGCCGTTTAAAACTCTACGAAATGCTGTCAGTTCCACGGAGCTTTTACACGAACGAGCAATGGCACGCTTCTATAAAGCCGTCGCCATGAAAGAAGAACAAAGTAAACAAAAGCAAAAAAACGTTCCCAGTGATGCCTTTGAAAACAACAATGCAATCAACGGTCATTCTTCGAAACTCAAACATGATATAGCTAAAAAAGCACCCACTCTGGAAATGTCTATCAAAAGTGATAGTGTAGAAGAAAAAGAACTACAAAATTCAAAATTTCAAATCCGTCAAGATTCCATAAACTCTGAAAAATGGCAACAGATGTCCTTTGATGAAGACTACACGGCTAGTACTGTTTCCACCGATGGCGACTATTCAGAAGACGAAGACGTAAGCCTTACGGAAGAGATTCAAAGAGAAAGCCAATTGCTAGAAGAGGAGGTAACCTATAACCCTAGAAACAAAAACATCCACAATACATCTCTGTCAAAAGAATCTTTGGAGGAAGAAGATCACAATGACGAGCATATTCCACTTGCACCATTACCAGATCCCAATTTTATACCAAAACCCATTTTAAAGAAACGAGAAAATACAGAACAAATCAATTATCCATCTATAGAAACTAAAAGTGATTTAAAAAAAGGTAATGAAATATTAACCAAAACCCAAAAGGAAAACAAGAGAACGCTATTTCAAAAATTTACGAAGCAAAAACCATTTCATTTTCCAAAAATCCTTAACAAGAAAGACACAAGCATATCAGAGGAAATAATGCAGACGAATAAAGAAAAGCCTATTAATAAAGTAGAAGCCATAGATGACAAATTTAGCGATGAAGGAAAAACTGTCATTGATTACTATGGCAATATTGTAAAAGAGTACGGAAGTGCTAAGAAGTCCAATATCCCGCTATATCTGAATACAGAAGATCTTAAACATGTTGCAGAACAGCAACACAAAAATGATCTCCCATCATCAAACGTTTCAGATAATAAAGATAAAGTTATTGAGCCGGTACAAGATAAAAAAGTGAGAACAACAAAAACTAAAACAAAACTCAGGGCCAAACCATTAAACAAAAGTTCAAAAAAAGAAATTATGGAAAAACAAACGGAAATAACTGAAAACAAAGTACACCTGTCAAAAGCTCAAAATTCTAATCAAAAATCTGAAGTCAAAAATGTTGTGCTTAAAACAACTGAAAGAGCTACAATCGTCATACCGATAGATTATAGAAAACTAGAAGAGAGAGCTAAAATAACCGTTAGATCAGCAATCGACTACACAGTAGATGTGTGCTTGTTATTGTTGGCTTTTTGGCTTTATATTTTTAAAGACGAAAGATTAGCTATACCAATTTTAATACTTATTATATATCGGCAATTACAAGAGACTATTTTTCGAAATATTCCAGAATGGATCAGACACTATACTCCTCAGTGGCTTAAAAAGAAAACTTCGTGACTATACCTGAAAACATGCGAATGTATGGTTTGTGAGTTGGATGTGATTGTCCATATTAATAATATCATATAGTTTTTATATATGACGAATTTATTATAAAAACATTAATTTATTTAACATCTAGAGGGCAACGGGCAAGTACTGAGTCATTTTAGTATCTAAGTACCTTTCGAAAATTTGTTCTTGTTTTACAAAATTAATTGTGTCACAATAAATTTAGAAAAATGTTTGATTACAGACATGGAAGTAGATGTATAAGATTTATTTCACAATTCAAAATTCCGAGGTCTGACTGTGTACTTCCTAAAAACTGGCGTAAGGTTAACGATCCCAAACTTTGCGGCATTCGAGATAAGGGTTTAGTTCTTGGAGTGTATTATAATGAAAATGTAGTAGGAGAAGGTACTATACTAACAGCAAGTGCTCAAAAATTTGATGAAAAATGTAAAGGTAAGCTTTGGAATCAACTAAAACTTACACCGACACCCCGCCTTGGAGAATATAGAGTATTTTATGATTTGGACCCTCTTTATGGATATGTAGCTGTAGCTGGTTTAGGTTCGGAATGCTTAGCATTTAACGAAATAGAACAGTTGCACGAAAGTAAAGAAGCTATAAGAATAGCCGCAGGAATTGGAACGCAGGCCTTGTATAAATTTAAACCTAGTGCGATTCATGTTGAATCATTTGGAGATGCTGAAGCAGCTGCAGAAGGAGCTTCTTTGGCAACTTGGAGGTTTCAAGAATATAGGAGTCCAAAAAGTGAAGTGGTAATCCCAAAACCTAAGCTAGAACTTTTTGATGATTGTGACTTTGATGGTTGGAAAATTGGTGAACTTAAAGCTGAGTCTCAAAATTTGGCCCGCTTTCTGCAAGAAATGCCCCCAAATATTTTAAACCCAACAAAATTTGCAAAGCTGGCAGTTGACTTGCTTTGTGAACTCGATATTAATGTTGAAATTAAGACTCAGGGTTGGGCAACCAGCCACGAAATGGGTGGATTCGTGGCCATCGGTAAATCATCACTACAACCTCCACTTTATGTAGAAATAAGCTACTACGGAGCTAATGAATATACAAGACCTATAGTTTTGATTGGGAAAGGAGTCACCTTTGACAGTGGAAGTGTGGACCTAAAATCGTCAAGAGCACTACGTCATATGAGAGGGGATATGGCAGGAGCAGCTTGCGTACTCGCTATTACTCGAGCTGCAGCATTACTTAAATTGCCTGTCAATATACGCGGTATTTTGCCGTTATGTGAATTAATGCCTAGTGGTAAAAGTCCTAAATTTGGAGATATCGTATCCAGCGCAAGTGGAAAATCAATACATATCAGACTTCCCTCTCGTGAAGGTCGTCTCTTGTTCGCAGATAGCTTAGTATACGCTAGAAATTATTGGCCTAAAATGATTTTAGATATAGGTACAATGTCGAAGGAATTAATTTATACGCTCGGTGGAGCTGCTTGCGGCTGCTACACAAACTCTGAGGAATTATTTTGTTACGCAGAATCAGCCAGCAGTCAAACTGGAGACAGGATTTGGCGGATGCCATTATGGAAATTCTACGAAGAACGTTTAAAAGATTGCCACGTCGCCGATCTTGCTAACACAGCCACAAATGATTACGGAGACTCTCCTAATTGTGCAGCTTTTCTTAAACAATTTGTTTGTGATAGTCAATGGATGCACTTTGATACTTATAACGTTTCCTATACAGAAGGTCATGATTTTACTTATCTTCAGAAAGGTATGACCGGCCGTCCCACTAGAACTATCATTGAACTGATGTATCAATTGATAGGTGATGCAAAGTTGTAAAATTGTATTAAAAACCTTTTTAAAATGAGTAACAAATTTTCGAAAATGTTATTATGTCGAATAAAATTTATAACTTACTCGCGTTTTATTGTTATACTGTATATTATATTTGGATAACACTTACTAGTGTATTCAGAGTAGGTATATCAATAAATTTATGCGCATGAATTTAATGTAAGAGACTAAATTTTATATAAATATGTTTTTTACATATTATATATATTATCAGTTTGGTGATTATACCTATGATTCCTTACATATAAATAGAAAAGTATTTTGTATGGATGGATGGAACCTACCAAAGGGTTTGATATAGTATTTTGTATCATATAAAAGTATTACATACCTACACTAAAAGCTGTAAGAATTATTTTTAATTTTACCGTAATAAAGATAATACTAAAATTTAAAAGAAAACTCTAAGTTTCATTTTAAATTACCTCGAGGTAATAATTTAAATTAAATGGACAAAAATCTTAAGGAATAATATAATTGGTTTAGAGCTTTATTATACTTAAATTATGTTTGGAGCTGATAATTCTTACAATCAAAATTTAATTATTATTCACAAATTCAGTGATAGCCTCTTTGACACATTTATTAAAACTTTTAACAGCATTTTCGCAATTTAATGATTCTCTTGGATTGTCTAAATAGCACTGATTCAGAGCAGATCTTTCTTCGTCACAAATATTTTTATAGGGACACACACATTGTTCAACTTTTGTGAGAGCCTCTTCAATTGATTTCATACACTCCTGTATTTCCTGAATACCATGTTTTAAATGTACTTCATTTTGATTGAATTCATTTTTACATTTATCGTTTCTGTTATGACGGAAAAATTTTACTATTTCTGTTATGAACATCACTTGAAATTTTATTTGTCTACTGTCGACATTTAATCGGTATGGCTACATGTATTGCCTAATGAACATTGAGAAAACGAATCAGACAAGTGCAAGCATTATGAAGGATGTAATACACGGAATCGTATATGTATTTATTTTTCACTCAACGACTATTCCTAGACGGATAATAAAATCGAATAAAGATACTTTAATAAAGGTAACTTCTTTAGGATTCCGAAGTTGGACACAAATGAAACGCGTAGAAACTTAAAAAAATTATATTTCTTAATAGGTGAAAGTAAAATTAAAAAAAATAATAAACATATTTAGGGATACAAAATCTTAATAACTATAAAATATCAGACATTTTCAACCGTTTGCGTAAATTCATTTCATACCTTGCATAACTTACTTCTTTAACTATTTTAACGTATGGCACACTATGACTCGTCGGTACTTTGGCATAACATACATATTCTTATAACATGTAAGATATCACTATTTAAGATACACTAAACCAATTTCATTTTTAAAATTACTAAGTAGGTAGATATCTTAATTAAATTTAAAAATTATAAAAATATAGTGAAGAGGATCATTTACAAAATATTTAGATTTTTTTTTAATAATATGGCCCACAATCGTGCTTTCGATATGATACAAAGTTAAATATAATCAGTCACTGAATTTTAAACACTAATTAAAGTACTTACATATTATAGTATATAAGTTATAAAAAAGTCATGTTATTTTACGGACATTATATGTATGGATAGCCTCAAACCTTCTGCCACAACACGATCAGGTCATGACATGGCATAATCCCCACTACCGACAACTTTACGTTACTTTTAAAAATCATTTCTTTTACCTTTCCAGTGCCTCATTCCCATTCCTTTATTTTATTTTCACTATAGCACCCCTCTTTTATTCTTAATTTTTCTAACTTCAAATATAGTTCGTAAATTCAAGGTTACGCCATACTAGCCCTTCAGGTTTCAACCCTTCCTCAAAATTCGCGTGAGTTCAAACTAAACTTAATAGCTAAAGTTACATAAAAGGTATATAAAAAAGCAGTTATTATTTAATAATATTCTCTAACTGTGTGTAAATACATCAGCCTCATAGACTTTTAGGCTGAGATGACATTCAATTTTGATTTTTCATTATCAATATCGACAATAAAAGCCCCAAGAAATATAAACAAATTAAGAGTTTAACTCCATAACGTAAAATACGGGATTTTTTTATACATTTTTTTGTTTTTTTTTATTATTTTTATTATATTTTGCTACCAGTCACAATACATTTAAAACAGCTCATATATTAAAATGCTGCTTGAGACACCGAGATTGATTAAATAGTCCATTCAATTTAGACAAAAATAGTGGTGAAATAACAGAAATTCCCAGAAGCCAAAATTTGGTGGAGAGCTAAGGTTTACCATTACAATAAAACCTTAAATGAAACTAATGTTTTTCGGATTATACTACGCGACTTTATTTGTGTTTAAAACTACATATTCCCGACGTTTCAGCTACTTTACAGCAACCATGATCATGGACAGACGAGATGCGAACGTTACAAAAAAATCTCATTACAAAAAAAGTTTTTAAAATACCTATCAATCGTATGTGTGTTCACTTAGTTTTTTTGGGTCAAAGGTCAAAATTTGAGGTATTTTGGGTTTTTTTCGACAACGGTATATTTTATGAAAAAAATCTCAAACCACAACTTTAGATCTTAAGATTCTCTACAAAAATGTTCCTAATGAAATTCTCTCCTGTAAGTTACAGTTCATGATATATCGCGAAAAGGGAATTTTAAGAACTACAACTTTGGGTCGATTTTTTTTTCTTGATCATTGCTGTTCTCGAGAAAAATGCAAAAGAAATCAAATATTGACATTTTGATAGCGAATAACTTCTTGTAACACACATATCATCGATGGGGATGTTTAAAACTTCATTTGGAATAATAAACCCACGCCCTCCACCAATGTGTTGTTTTCCGGGAATTTTTATTTTAAATATCTATATAGACCGGAGTTATATGGCACATCAAATATGTTTAATAGACATACATACGTTCATCTAAACAGGCAGAAGTTAAAAGTTAACGACGAAGAAGATTATAGTGACATTTTTAATACATGTTCCAAATATGTTCCAATATTATTGGTTATATATCTATACTAATACCCTAACGGCTGATATAATAGTATTACATCGACATACTAATATATTGAATTAATTATTATGATACTTGAAGTTAACATCAATAAACGCTAGGCATATAATAGACATATAATATATGCTTAAAGTTCTGGATTATCAGTGCAAGGCTCATTAGATAGCGGTAAAGAATCCTCAGTGTCACTGATATAGCCCGGCATACCCGTGTAGTGCGTCGGTGAAATGATAGGTGGACTCGCAGCCAGAGCGTCCAGATTCCGATTGGGGAAGAATTCTTTATATTTTTTTCTAAAACATACATGAATGTATCGAATTAAACATTATGATGAATAATTCGTTTATATTTATACAGGTTATTAATTTATTATGTATGTAATAGATAAGTATCAATCAAGTAATAATTAAGGCGATAAGTATTTACTCACTCTGGATGTTGATCGAACATGATAGGTAGGAACTCATCGACTGGTAACAATTTGCTTAAAGGCTTGGCCTCGATCAGTTTTTCAGCACCCTCTTTTGTTATAATATAACCAATGGTCCAATAAGAATACAACGGCTTAGTGAGATGAGTCGTCATTCTAATCTCAACCTTATCCATCATAATTTTACGCCCGAGGTAGCTGAAGTACAAAAAAAGTTAACATATACCTAACCGAATGTGTCAATTTTTTCTGTTAAACTTTCTCTAAAAGAATTCCTCGCAAACTATTTAATCCAATGTTGCCAGAATAGATGAAAATATGTGACAATAACACTAAATTTTAGATGCTCACATAAAATCATGAGTCAGTACGGAAGACTCCCATATAATCAAGTCATAGTTTTCCTTGAAAAAAGGCAAAAAATTAACGTCGTCTTCCAAAATCATCACTCTGTTGTAGTTTCTCTCCGCAACCTGATGAAAGCATAAGCGTTATGTAGTATCAACTATTACAATATGTAATTGTACTTGTATTTTTTCAATTACCTCAACCCAAATCTTGTAATGACTCAAGAAACATCCGATCTCGCCATAGGTCATAGGGCTGGGAATACAGAATTTATTTAGTTCAGTCACAATATTATGTTTTCTTTAATCATTATATAAATATATATATCATTATATAATATATATATATATATATATATATATATATATATATATATATATATATATATATATATATATTTTCCGAACAGATTTTTAAAGTGTTATTTTGATATATATTTTTTTTGGATTACAACCAAGTTTACATTAGAATTAACGCGGTGGAACAGGAATATAGGTGTACCGTTTATAATAGGCGTCTTCATATCCAGGCATCAAGGTAACATTCATATTTTGAAGTTTTTCTGGATCCAGGTTCCTACAGAAAAATATTAAGACTATAAAAATTCATCATAATATAACATAATATCAGTTCAATATACTTAGTTTTAGTTGACAATAACCTATCAAAAAATTATTACTCACTTCATGATAAGTTAATATAAATATTACTCACTTTCCGTCGACTGCTTCCACACGTGTAACATTCATGCCCAATTCTTTGAAGCTCTGTTCCATCAGCTTTCTTTTATCAGGTCTTCGTTCGAGGTTGATCATATAAATCTTGTCAACTTGATAATCCAGAGAAGGAGGGTAGTACACGAAACGCTGCAGCTTGTAGTGGTATTGAAGCGGTTTGTTGCGTGCTATCGCTGATAGCTTCAGATTGGTGAGATGCAATACGTCTCTTTCAAGCGGTTCACCTTCTTTTATTGGCCGGGTGATGTAACCGAAGAAATCGTCGTTGCACATGTGTAGCGATATATCTAATATAAAAACAATGTTTACATTTGACAGGAGATTTAGTTATTAATTTATTTTAACATCCTAAAAGATTCTTAAAGAAATTCGTTCATTTTATATTTTACTATATATGTATTTTTATTCATAGTTATAAAATTCATTAATTGTCTACATTTTACATATAATAATATATAATTGGTGTCGTATTGTAACTAGGGTCAAACGATAATTTTTTATCAATTATCGGAACTGTGTCAAAGTTGGGTAATTTTTTTTTTTGTGGAAGAATTGTTTCAATTTTTTTTCATAATTTACTCACTGTTCCTCATGGCGTTCACGGCAAATATAATGTGATCCTGTATCGGGCCCATGTAATCGACTATTTTGTAGGGGTCATATGTTATATAGTCCGATTTCTTTGATCGCAGATCCATGAGCACAGCCCCGTATATCACTGGAACTATATGACATGCCATGTACGATTCGTTGTACTCATATAATGGATAGTATTCATCGTCGTGATTAAGTCGATAGTTGAAGTCATCGTCAACGGACAACCTAAAAACAAATGAGCGTCAAAACTCCGTACACAGCTTGTGATAAAAATCACTATACGCCAACAAACAAAATTGATAAAAAACTAACATGACAGAGATGTATTGAAGTAAAAGCTGATAGTTCATAATTAATAAAATAAGGCAGCTAACAAATATCAGACAAGCAACTGTATATTTTTAAAAGCTTTTCTTCAAATAACCAATATTATCGTCAAATTGCAAACATGCATATTACCTTTTTGTGATGTACAAAACTGTTACAAGTGTAAGGATCATGCACGTTTACAAAATTGTGGCCATGGCTTGTGAAAATACTGGTTGGCTATCAGATCCGACACTCTAGTCTTTAATGATCCAATTAACTTTTTTGGAAACAGCACAAAACTAACACGAAGTGAAGATTTAAATCTGCCTTACAAACGATTCAAATTGTTAAGATTTAACCGAATCGAGGTTTTAGTTTAAGTTCCTATTATCATGACTTTGAAAACACCCCAACATATGAATTAATTAAGTATATTTGCCGGATTCAAGTGTCGTGAATCATCCTTAATAAGCGAAAGCATTATTCAAGTTTGCCTAAAATCCACATTCGTTACTATAAAGCATGAACATTTAAAACAGTGAGACCGGCGGTTTTAGACAGAAGCAGAAGCATTCACGCATTGATATGTCAGAAATATGAGCATTCAAAACCAGAAGCGACGAAAGTCAAACCAGAAGTTGGAGTAATATCGATCTGAGACGAGCATTGGCGCCACCACAGGGAATTGCTTTTCGATGAGATGCCGTAGCGTCTGAGGGTTCGTGAGAAACACATCTGCGTCCAGCATCTGACACATTGGATATTCGTTGTCAAATCTACATTTCCTTTCGATATGACTTCGAAGTTGCTATTCAATGTATAACTACCGCATTGAATAATTTAGTTAAAGTCAAAAAATCTCTGGGATTGTATTGAATTATATTTTATTAACTTTATTTATATCCCATGCGTTATGAGCGGCATCCGGTAACACAATTACGATGTCAGTTTTGATTTACAACTTACTGCAACATCTGCGCTTGAGCATATTTGAAACTAGTTGCAGCCCTTAACCTCACTTGTATATTATGTTTGTCATATTTCCGAATATAACCAGAACCTTTATTTAATATATGAAAGCACATATACAAAATATTCATCCGAAATAATCACCTCCAAAAATATACTAGATATATACAAATACACAAGTCTAAAATTTTACTGTACATATATACAAATAAACATACATATATTTATACGTTATATATATATGTAGCTATATATTCTGAATAACAAAATATAAACTTACAAATACATAATCGGCCCATTGTCGTTTCGCAAACTTAATTCCCATTTCCCTCCACTTAATCAAATGCATAAATCGACTGTGGCTCCAATGGGTCGGGGACAATTCATCGTCGAACTTTTGTTTAGACGTGTTATATGAAAGATGTACTCTGTTGTACAAGGTTCCGAATTTATTAACAAAATCACGCAGAACATCAACTGAATGATCGCTGTTGTAGTCGCTGCGGAACCTAAACAAAAATTTCATTATCGTCATTCTAGAAATAGGTCATATATTGGGCGCGTCAGCGAGAATGCATCAGGGGGTAGAGGCAGATATGAGGGAGGAAACAGGTTTGGCGCCTGCGCGTCATAAACTGACGCCACCGCCCATACCTCTAATAAAAATAATACATCCTAGATATAGGCATAACAAATGATTGTAAGGGAATTGCATAGAGTAACATTAAAAACAGATTTCAATTGCATGGCGACAACACAGATAACATCAGTAGACACTTTCCAAGATTTATATATAAAATTAAAAAATATGTCAACTCGTCTTAAAATTAATATATGAATAAAACAATTATTTGTCTTTCATAACCTGAATAAAAACTATAAAAAAGTAACTAGAAATGATTAGCGGAGATGTTTTTTTTAGTTCTTGAGCCTATTTTTATTGGTTATTGTATCAAATAAATGTATCTATATAAATTAAAAATGTTATATATGATTAAAAATGGTGGAAGTAGTGTAAAAAAAAATTATTAATATTAACTTAATATTATTAAATTATAAAAGATAACTACTAAACCATTCTCATATTAATATTACATTATCTAAATTTAAAAAACCTAAGCATGTAATAGGCATTCGCAAAAGCCTACATAAACTATTTTAGAAATCATTAAATTATAAGTGTTCATTGCTTGCTACAGTTTGGGTGACTCCCTTAAAATGTATTGATCCATGTGGGATATACATGACCTCAAGTAGGCTGTATTGATCATACAAAAAATAAGTTAACCTGGACCCGCCCTGATATAATATATAATAATGATCAGTGAATGATTTCTATACAAAATAAATAAATGAGAATAAGGTTATAGACTTATTATAAAGAAATATTTTTTATAAACATTTTAAAGTATTTTATAGTTTTGAACAATTTGTATATTAATACTCATAATACTGGTATAATAATAACAAATTATAAAGGACATAAACAATTCGCAATGGTTGAGGGGGCTAATGATTTTTACTAGTCATTAAATTTATATTTTAGTGACATGACCTGTGAATGAACTCACCATAAGAATATCCTGTCTTTCGGGTAGTCCAAATTCATGAGTGAAGTAAGAAATTGGGGCAATGTATGAGCTTGGTTACGCACCAGAGACGTTATGCCCACAGTCGGAAGTTTCTTTTCATCGTTAATATCGTTACATGAGCACAGGAAAAAAGAATTTAAAAACAATAGTAACGACAACACTGGCAATATATAATTCATTTTTATTCTTTGAATTAATATTGTGTATGATAATGACAGCACATATCTTCACGAGTGTCGAAACGCGAATAAAGCGTACTCGAGCTCAAAACTAGACCGGGTTTTATGACCTAGGAAATACACTAAAATCAATACAGCTCTGAAAGCGCGCGCCGGTAAAATCACAAACACTTTATTTTCTAGCTCTGTTCATCTCATATTAACTATAAAGGGATCGAAGATAGGGGGCACCTGTTTCCATACTAATAATTCTATCAGGGCCAAGTAGAACACTGTCAAATGTCACCCTCTGGACCGTTTGTAAGTTTCGTTACAGTTCATTCACCTCAGGAACGAAAAGTATTGTCAATTGATCAAAATATGTTGCCGTAATAAAAAATATATGGACCAAAAATATTTTATAACAAATTGGTTTTGAAATTTTAACTCTATAGAAGACTTTTAAAAGGTTTTGAGATAAATTGATAATTTCAAAGAAATGATTTGCAATTAAGAAAATATCCCAACACCGTTGGATGAATAATTTGAATAAATGTAGTCAAATTTACCAGTATAATACACCAAAGGCAATAAAAATGACTTCGATAGCTTATTTATTTATATAATCGTTTCAAAATTGCAATTTATGCTAAATATCGCAGTAGACATTTGGGCTGTTATGCCTTCTAAGTGAAACAGATAATATTTTAAAGCTCCTGGAATCTTCTTATCAGTCGTTGAAATTAAAAACTGAAATAATTATTCTTTTTATAAATATTCTAATTATAATATTTTTTGTTTCAAGCAATTAAATCCACTTTCCGACTAAAATTTACACATTTAACTTCTTCAATGACAATGAAAAGGCTCGCTAAGTTTAGAGTTGTTCATATGTTTGTGGTCATAACATATTTAAATAAATTACTTAACTTACCGTATGACATGCCTCTTACTCAACTGAGAACAGATTTATGCCATTTTAACATAAATGAGGCGTATATTTTATAATGATTGAGCATGTAATGTCAGAGATTACTCTAGGCAGTTACTTATACCAACATTGCCATTTTAGTAATTAAATACAGTAATTGCCGAGAAGTGCTGACTTCTAAGTAGCATTTTCTGGGTAGTTGATCAGAGTACAATTATTTTTACGTACTCTTTTCTCTTGTATGTTTTTTGGTAATTTAATGAGAAAAGACACAAATTTGGTAATAATAAGAAAATAGTCAACTTTTAAATTTATAAAGCGCCATCCATACCATTGGTAAAAAAGAAACAAATAAAAACAAAATCACTGCTTGATAATTTTTATTAAAATATGTTATTGTATATAACTTATCTAAGTTTAAAAATATAATAATTCTGTCTCATTTATTCTTCGAAGTTGACAAGGGTGGTGTTATCTATATAAATAGTGTCAGTTTTCTTTATTTCTGAAGGAGGAAGACAGAACGGGGGGGGATGAGACCAGAAACCATTTTCAGTACATACAATAGATGACTCCCCAACAATCTCTAAACCATCCTCACAAGCATACATTATGAGATCTCCGACTGGATACTTGCCATCTCTAGACATTATGTTCAAAAGCCTACCGTTTTCCGGTACTAATGGATCCGGGCAGTATATTGCTGTAAGAATTTTCCAAAAATAATAGTTGTATTAACGATTTAAAACCTATACACTTATATCGTTGCACTTGTATGTATTAAATTATCGTAAGACATCATTCAACAATGTTTTAGAAAGAAAGATAGGAACAATCAGTACAATAGGAAATAGATCTTAAGTCATAATGTAATTTATAGTCAAACCAAACTTACGAACGCAATGGGGAATTTCCCCTGACCACTTGCCGTCCTGTTCGCACTCTAAGCCTGGTGGACCCCGCAGGCGATAACCCCAGGAGCACGCGAACACAACACGACCACCGTACGAAGAGTTGTACTCCACAACTGACAACTGAGGCCCGGGGGGTGGATGGGGACAAAACGTTTCCACACATGTTGGCGGTTCCGATGACCAGCGACCTGGAGATAAGGAGGTTAAATAACAAAAAACTACATTTTGTTTAATTTAGCTTCACTAAAATAGATTCTTTTTCATGAATGTCACATTCTCTGTGTGTGTATGTGTGTGGTTTTTGAATTGCTTAACCAATTACGATATTATACAGTGAAATTGAATTAGTGTGAGTACTGTGAATATGTTAGCTTTACTTAATTGATCTACCTATAAGGCCAAAAAAGTGTAAACTTTAAAAAATCTTCTACAAAGCGGCACAGATGAGAATATGTATCCTAATTATATTGTTAAATACAAAACAATTTCAATAAAGGTCTAACATACCATCACCCATACAATATACAACAGCAGATCCATTAAGGTGGTAGCCTGGTTCACAGCTAAAGTGGACAGCATTACCCAGCTGCGAGCCCTGAGCTGACTCCCGGAGACGAGGCGAAGACGCATTCATTAGAGGGCATACAACATCTGGGAACAATTATTACACGTATCAAGTGGTAGCGGACAGACAATCTCATAGCTATATTGTATTGAACATATATTATGTCCTGTAAATAATTAGAGATTCTGCTAATAATTTTAAAACATAATTAAGAGATATTCTTTAGACCTTAGAACACATTATCACCTTTAATAATGACTTTTTAAATTACATTATCAAACAATTATCAACCCTACCTCTGTGGAAATGAAGAGACATGCAAAACTGTTTTAAATATTATACTTATATAAATTATAAGCCAACTAAATTAGTAATCTATGATAATCCATCAATACAATTGAGTTTGTCTTTATAACTTATTGTGGTAGGTATATGACAATTTATTGTTGTTTATACTGTTTATGTGACGCTCGAAGATCGAAAACGCTCAGTGAGTGAAAAAATAGATCTCAACGCGTTATGGTCAGAGTAAATCATCCACATCTCGAAGTTCGTGTTGTGGTTCTAATGAAAACGCGCACGACGTGTTGTGGCAATCACAGAAAGACCAAATAGCGAAATTCATGTCGTGGAAATTAATAAACACAAAATATTAATAATGTTCTAAAGTACTTCTAACACACTTTAAATAATTAGGAAATTTCATTTTTCTATGACAATTAAAATTCTTTCATGTAACAAAACTATGTTTTAATGCGTCTCTGAACCCGAGCCGACACCGACACGTTAAAACTCGTCCGTCAAGATTAGGTTAAACCAATGCATCCTCACAAATTGTCATGGTTTTTCTCTTTTGCCACAAAGCGTTGTGATTGGATAGCATGTAAGCGACGACACGAATTTCGCTATTTGGTCTTTCTGTGATTGCCACAGCGCATCGTACGCGTTTTCATTAGAACCACAACACGAACTTCGCGATGTGGATAATTTACTCTGACCAGAACGCGTCTTAAGTTATTTTTACGCTCACTGATCGTTTTCGATCTTAGACCGTATACATACACAACTGTAAAATGTTGACAGCTGTCAAAGTTACAGGTACAGCATTACTAAAGGTTATTACACATCCACTAGAAACATGCATTAAGATTTAAGACTCACTAACAACTCTAACGAGGACGGTGTTCGTGGTGCCAGTGGGAGCAGTGCATGTGTAAGGTCCACTGTGATGGTGGGACATGCGAGTCAGCACCAGCCTGTAGTGGAGTTCCACCTCACCCGTTGCACTCACCCATGCTGGAATTAAAATTAGTACGTCACATGTTAAATGTGCAGCATACATATTGTAGTTATTCTTTATATGGATTAAGTATTCCATTTGTATATATGTCCATAACTCCATATGCAAATTTTTGCAATGAATCCTACAATTTCATGGCTATCTATTTGTTTTTGTTACCGAATCTATTTGTTATTTGCATAAAATCTATTTGTTTTATTACTGAATCATACCTCCTAGGTAGGCATAACTTTAGTACATACTTATAGAATTTAGAAACAATTTTAGTGAAAAGTAATTCAATATTTATTTTTGGATTAAGTTTTATGGTAAGCACATTTTAGTATGAATTTCAATAAATGTTTTTGATTAATTTAATCATATTAACAAGTTAAACTTTAACTGATAAAGTGTTGCGTTCCAAGTTTAAAAAAGACATTCACTGTTTAGTTTAATTAGATTTTTTTCAGATAATACAAGTAAGATATGAAATAATTTCTTTTAATACTTACCAAAAAAATTCTAGACAACAAGAAACAAGAAAACATCTTTAAACATGCTCTTCAACTTAATGATTTGTAGTTTTTAAATATATAAAAAAGGAACCAAGTAGAAGGTGAAAACTGCAACAAAATTAAAACATCAATGCAATATTTATGAGTGGAAAATTTATTTCCTTACTCATAAAACTTCATTTAAAAACTTGGCATGCAATAATAAGGTTTTTACAAATAAAACGAACATAATTTATGGAGTAGGAAAATGTTGCAAACATTTAAAGAGAGTAATGTGTTACTGATTGTAGGTGATTATTATTTGATGAGGACAGTCAAACATAAGTACTAGAGTTGAAATAAATATTCATGGACATAGGAAACAATTCATTCATTGTATACTAATCATCAAATTGTGTTACAAAGTTGAGTAATTTCCTCAATAGAGATAATATGTTCAATACTTAAATGAGAATGGTCAAGATTAAGTAATAGCAATAAAATCAAAACTCATATATATAAGAAAACACATGTAATGGTTCCTTAGCATAAGCAGCTTGGTTTGAAAGACTTAAGCTTTGAATAATTGGAAAAAAACGATGAACTCAGTATTGGTTTTAGTACTGTTATTTTTTTATTTATAGAAATTGAATGTTATGCGAACATAAGTGAGGATTATTTTCCATACAAGCCTGGTGTCGATAGTTGTCTCTCCAGCTCCAATCCGGTTTCCCCTGGCTTCTGGGCCAGAGACAGTCTAACCACAAGGTTGTTCCTGGATAAGTGTACAGCTCTCCACTCAACTCCACAATGGCTGACCCTGATGCCGCAAGATACTGGATCGTTGGGGGCGCACCACCTGAAATTTCGTACAACTTATATTATGTATATGAACTTGCTTGTTACATCAAATAATTGGTAGACTTTCTATAAATAAGTCAACATTTACATAAAGTGGAAAACAGTAAGATTAAATATAGTATATAAACACTTGGATCATATTCTGATGAACTATATGACACTATATATTATATAAGTCACAAACGATAAAAAATTGTCAATAAGAACACCTAGAGTTTATCTTTAAGAATGAACTAGGATCATAAAATGTCTCTGCGTCTTAAATGTCAAAAATGTTAACCAGTGAGCATAATAAACGAATCAACATCTCAAAAAGTTTTAAGCTGTTAAGAAATCTATCGTGAGAAGTGACTAGAGTCCAGGCACGAGCTTTTAGACAAATGGCGGAGAAATTGAAGGTGTCAAGATCGCAGAAAATATAAAGGCGTCTGTTTATAATATTGCAGCCAATTTATACCAAAACAAGAAGACCTCAAGGAAAAAAGTCAACAAAAACTATAAGCTGGAGTTTTGCTTCACTAAGACGTTGCATCGGCTCTCAAAGCCACTCTTCCGATAGGTGTACGTCTAAAAACAAAATACAAATTCTTCAAGAATTCGATGTCTAACATAGTGCCAACTATATTCGCACGACCTGGCTTTCAGATACTTACTTGACATCAACGACAACGCTAGCACCTTATGGCATTTTTGAAAGTTAAAGACAAAGAATTTGTTTGATGATAATATAAGTTTAGATAAAAATGCACTAAATTGCAAGAGCAATATTACTTTGAGATCAGTCCCAATAATTAAGCCAGTCACCTGTATAGTTGGTGATCATAGATGTTGGCACACAGATGGGCCATTTGGGTTCCCACTCGCCGTTCTCGCATCGTAAAGTGTTGTCACCCGTTAGCTTGTATAGGCCAAAGTGTTTGCAGCGAACTACAATCGTCGAGCCGTGTGGAAAATATGTGTCCGTCTGCGTAAAAAACACATTATAAAAAATGTTTGCACCTATGTTACATTCGGTGTATTTAGGATTTCTTATTTAAGAGTTGTTAGGGCTTAACTTGTTATAATACATGTATTGTAGGAATAAAACTTACTAATATAGAACCATTCTTGTATGAAATGGCGAGGAGAGGATCCTTCATTCTGTACAAACATTCTCGAAGAATGGGTTTAAATCTACCATCTGAAAAATTGTTTCAATTAAAATAAAAGTAATTATATAACAACATAATTTCTTTCCAAATGTCTTTTTTAATATATTTTTCAATAAACAATAACTTTTTTGAAAAGTATATATAAATATATAATTTTGTGTAGGTAAACCCTTTTTATGCTGCAATTGAGTGTACCTACGACACATTAAATAAACGTTAAGATAAATCATGCATACTTTGCTTACTTGGCGTTGAAGAACAGAGAGGTCCAACCCAATTTCCATCTATGCATTTTATTTTGCAAATAAGACGCTCGTTTAAAGGTCCAATGAGTCCCGGAAATTTAACCTATTTTCCAACAACAACAACATACCAAAAAATATAAATATCATGTTAGCAAGATGCATAGAACAAAGCGCAAGCCATAATTACAATTACTTATACACCTTACCTCAGATATCTTAGAAAAGTCTGATCTGAATCTGGATATATCCAGATTTCCATCAATTGTCTCCACTTCGGGAAGAGAACATTTAAATTCTTCTAAAAATGTTAACGTTAGTAAGTCTAAAAAGTGTACCATCTTAGGAACGTGTGATTGCTAGAGTAAAGTAAGGATAATAAATAATATTTGCTAAAAGAGCCTTGTATATAGTGATCGGTGGTATATAGTTCCGTCCGTCTATCTATATATGGGTGATAAAGAACGCAGTAGCCACGACAAGTTAGACGCCAGTGACGGGAAAATCACAGGATATATAACGGTACCCGTCCTTGCATTCTATTCTCCTATACTTAAAGGGGCCTCTTAAAAACTCGGCGACGAGAACATTCGTATCCGGTTATTACTTCGAGGTGTCTATGTTTCAATGAACCATTCCAGCTTCCCCTACACCTTTAACTGCTGGTTAAGCAATGTCATTTAATATTTTGCATAAATGGTGAATTGAAATATTTAGCTACAAAGATTTGCCTTCATATAAATTTGAAGGTTAAAATATATGCATATAATTTTATTCATAAAATTTATGTTTTTCAAATCACTGAAGCATGGCCAATAAATTTAATTACACCTGTTCTTGACCAAATTAAGGTCACTTAATAATATATTATTATTCATATTACTGTCTTATGTTGGAGAAAAACTGGGAAAAAAAAATTTTGCTCTTAAAAATGAAGTTTTCTTAAACTTGTAGTTTGAAGAAAACCTTAAAGACATTACCTCCTCTTCCTACTCCTCCCATCAAATTAATTTATATAAGGCATTTTGAAGGCTTTCTAATTATTCTTAAAAGGAATTCACTAGGAACTCAATTGATTGGACTCAATCAATATATTATCAGTGACGTAATAGTTTTAAAAAGTTTTTGTGCAAATTGAATACTTCAAACATAACACGAGGACAACTGACACAAAGAACTGATAATTGTTCTGTGAAAGCCCTAACTATATTTAATGTAAGATATTAGTATAAACATGTATGTTAAAACTAAATAATAAGTACTTAAGTTTTTAGAAATATGGTTTCTACTATTCAAAATTCAAAACTTTTAAATATTGTTGTTCCAATTTTATCATTCCTTCTTTGATACATAATGAATTTATAATACACTTTTTATCTTTATTTGTAAAACCCACTTTTTTACATTTGAACTATCTTCAATAGACATGTGATAAAACAAAACAATATAACTAACTAAGAAAACAGTAAAGATATAAGGTAAAAACATATCAATTTATTTTTGCATTATGAATATTTAAATTAAAAGTATTACATTAGTCCACAGCTCATTACAAATAGTATATATAATGAAGAGTGGAAAGTCAAATTTAATTTTTACATTACAGAGCTTTATAAATAAAACAAAATAAAAGTTTAAACTTAAAGAAACTTCTGTGTAATGATTTTAAACCCAAGTTTTATACTATGTATATGGAAATAAACAAAACATACAAAGTTGTACTCTTTTATGGTATACATATTTAGAATATAAATCAAAAAGGGTAATATAGTTTATTAATTAAATTGCACCTGAATCATGAAAATGTTTTTACAATTGCCTTTATTATTCTCTACGACTCGTTCATATTTTCTTATTTAAATATTATATATTTTTACAAATTATAACTTAAATAAATCAGACTGATAGAACTGTGCGGAGACAATAATCTCACCTTGATGGAATGTTTCATTATTATCACAAAACGAAACACTGACGAATAAAAGAAATAGAAGATATTTATTCATTTTTTAAAGAATGTTATTTACTCTTTTAAATTTACGGTTTAGTGCACCCAACACTGTGTGCAACTGAGTGTCAAGTGTTAACAAACAAATCAAAAAGGAACTGTCAGTTGACAATTGTCATACTTCAAAAACAAAATGAGTGACAATGCTGCACTCAAAAAAATAAATGTTAACTTTAAAGATCGTTAAGATTTAAAAATATACTGCAGAAAGGTTTAATTTCATATTAAATTTATAAAAACCCGTTAAAAATATAATGTAATAGCAAGTCGTGAGTACCAGTTCATCTTAAAATCGTCAGATTACTTGCACAATTACCTAAAAAACAAAACATATACATTTTGGAAAATCATTTTAGAATCCCATATTCATGTTAGTCGTCAGTATCAGTTAATGAAAAATTTATTTCCATTAAAAAACTGTACCTATAATCATATTTTATTTACTTTTATCATTGAATTTTGAAATATTTAGAGTTATTTAGACTTAAATAGCGAGTCTAAATGTCGAAAGAAAATTGTATTCTAAATGAGACTGTTTTCTTCTATACAGAATAATCTGAACTTGTATAAATAATATGCTCATCAAAATTTGTTTAAAAAGGGGAATTTATATTTTTGAGATATAGTAAATATTTTTTTCTAAAATTCCGTAATTTTTTTCTGAGGTGTCAGGATATCCAAACATTTATGGTAAATTTCTATATAAAAATAATTTAAGCTGACAGAAGTATTACATACTCAATATATTAATTAAATATTCCTCGAAATAATTACCTATTCACCGCGACTATCACGTAATCGTTAGCGTTGTACTTTGACCACCATTTCTCGATTTTATTATTAGAGTTCATTACAAAGCACACATATCGATTTCAAACGTATTATCCTGTTTCTGTAGCGTTTACCTTGAGGATAATAATTTTTAAAATTATTCGTTTTTAAGATATTTGTGTTGCATTATGAGTATTTTTTGGTAATTTAGCAAGTTTTTTTTTGATATATTTATCTATATAACTAGTATTTATTTATTCTGATATTTGTTTGGTTTCTAGCATATCGGAGATTTTTGTCTTAAATTTCTTAAATTTCCTTTAAAAATAATCATTCAATATAGTTCTCTGCACTTACCGTTTTTTTAAGAACTAAAGTCCTTTGATATCCAAACATTAAATATAATTAAGAAAATTAAGATTATAAATAAAGCTCGAAGCGTTACGTGACCTACCTACTGGTTGTAGCACGCTCTTAAATATTCGATAGTTTAATTAACAACAAAAAAATATACATAACACATAAAAAGAGGGTACTTTATATAATCGAAATTCGGATTCTGTAGTTCTTATTTTTCTCTATTTCTTTTAATTAACAACTTATGTACGTGAGCGTTGTAAATGTAAAAGAAAATTTTAGTTTTAGGGAAATTTTATTACAATTAAGTTGTTTTAAGTATTTGAACCGATTAAATTTAGTCCAAACTAAAGCGAAAATATTAAGGAACCAAAAACCAAGACGGACATACCTAACATCTGTAAAATAGTTTGAAAATATAGTTTCATTAATAGTTATTTCTCCATTTTACATATAGGTATCAAATTTATTTTGGGGTTTAAAACGTTGAATTTGTGGTTCTTGTAAATATACATCATGATAGTATAATAGACTATAGTATCATGATGCAATTATTTCTCATATTCACAGTTGATATTTTATACAACAAAGTATCAACTTACATTTAAAAACAATTTAAAAGAATTCATTGTTTTATGAGGATATAGATAACATGAGTAATAAGGACGCTTTTGTATAATATTAAAATTTACAGCTCTTAACAAATAAATAACGGTGAATAAAAACCTTATCTCCGTAATGTTTGTTCAACTTATGACGATAGTTATTTTTAAACAATGAAGAGTATTAAGGAAAAAGTCGATTACGCTATTATTACTTGTTATTCTTTTAGTTTCAATGGCTTAATTTAGTTAATATTCCTTTACAAAACGTGAGACGTGGTTCTAAGGAACTAACTACTTTACATTATTTAGACTTTTGTTTTCTGACATTAATATTTACCTATTTACAATATCATTAAGCCAATAAAATATTTAATGTTGTAAACTTAAGTAAAGAAAAAAAAAATACTTGAACATTTGCTAGTTTTTTATTACATAACATTCGACAGTTGTGATAAGCTAACAAGTATAATTACAAGAAGTAAATACTTTGACAGCAGTATAAAATTCGTGGCACATTTTAAGCATATAAGTAGAATTAGTTCCAGATTCACAAAATGGTATAACAAAACTATCCTTATATAAAATAGCATTATAATAGAACTTTATACAAAGGCACATTCAATACACAGTAATTAAACCTAATACAATGAAGCATTGAAAGAGTGGTCTATCTCAATTTTTCATAATAAGATAAGAATACCTTTAATAGTGAATGTTGCATAGATTACTTCAATAATCTGCTCAACATATTACAGATTAAACGATTTAAGATAAGTTTTAAGCCACCTTGTAATCTGTTTCACTGGGACGTACATCATTTACTATATCAACAATCATTAGTATACAAATATTCAGCATGTCATATGAGAAAGAAATAATTCTGTAACACTAGTCAGTCTTAAATTTAGGCACCGATTCACAACAGCATGTAAAATTATATAATAACATAAAAAATATTTTGTATTATATAGATATAAAAGCATATTTGTTGAATAAATATAAATGTAAAGCATTTAAGTAGATTGTGTTTATTTTGGCACTTACATAAGGCAATATAATTAAACTATATATTAATACTACAAATATAATTATGTGAAAAATAAGAGAATTATACATATTTAAACTTGTGTTAATTGTTTAATGAAAAGTATATTTGTTAATGTTCTTATAATATATTACTTCAAGGTAATTGAATGTATGTGGACAACTTTTTGGCCAAGGTTATAAATTATTTGCCATTAAAAATGCACTATAAATTGTTATCTATGGTTCTTGGTTACAATTTAAACAGTTCTAACAATATACAAGGTCAATCTTACATGAAACAGATCTGATAAACAATTAGTTTTCCTAACATAAAATAAAAATAAACAATTTTACACTATAAAGATCAATTGAATGCAACTGGAACATGAGTAGATTCCTTTATTGATGCTTATTTATCATCAAGGGTCTATGTATAGTTCAATACATTTGACTCAACTCCTTGAATGCAACACAAGGCTAAATGTCAAGTTCTTATAAAATTACTGACTAAATTTTGGTGAGAAAAATATTTTACCCGTAGAAAAATAATGTACAAAAAGAATACAAGTGTAAAATTTATAAATATTTGTTCCTAGCATTCATAATGTATTCACAAAGTATGTGTATACAATTTTATTAAATAAATTGAATGCAATCATAGATTATTATAGGAATGCAAGTGTATATATCATAGTGTTTAATGCTTGGAATAAAAAAAAAATGTGGAAAATATTTTCGTTCAATATAAGAAGTAAATTCATTTACATATTTTAATTGAAGTATTTTTAATAACCCAAAATCCAATGGAATATGGAGGCATGGCTATATGGGTATTATATTTCTTGTGAGTGGGTTGCAGGTCAAGACTAGGTGATTCATAATGCAGTGGCCAGCCATTTAAAAGTATGGTTTTTGTTCGCCTGTTATTTGAAGGAGCACTTATTATGAATTCATCAATAATTATATTATCACCATGTAAGGCAGTACCATTGAGTAGAAATTGTACTTTTTCCATTTCCAAATTAATGGCGTAAACAGTAATTGCACTTGTATCATTAGTATAATTCTTATTAGCACAATGAATATAAACTCTCTGGTGTGGTGAACACTTACATTTTAAATGAAGAACTTTATTGCCCACTAACTTCTTATATAACACACTCACCCACCAATCAGGAAGAGGTTCAAGGTCTTCATTTACAAGGCTGTAGTTTCCTCCATAAAAGCTTTGCCTTATAACTGTGGAAATGTTGTACTTAGCAGACAGGCCTAGCTTATCAACCCATAGAGGAGTACCAGCATATGTGTTAGACAATCCAGGGGCTCCACCACCATAAGAAGTACTGGTCTCACTAAGCCACATGGGTAAATTGTGGTATTTCTTAGTGTGATTTTGCATAGTTTCAATTTGTTCTTTAAGCAAGTCAAATGTTTCAGGATTCCAAAAATCTTGTAACTTAGCAGTTCTACTATTCAGGTAATACTGATGCCATGATCTAGCATTTACAAAATGTGAACCATTGCCTAAGAATTCCACCATATATTTCAGACAGTTTGGTTGATGTTCTTGGGGCCTAGTGGTGTCAGGACCTACTAATAATGATTTTTTATATCCATGATGATTTAGGAGATTGCGAAGTTTTTTGAAGTCATGAGCTAGTGCTTGAGGAGTAACAGTCAAATTGAATACATGTCTGAAGGAGTTGGGCTCATTTCCAAGTTGCCAGTCAATATCAAACTTTTTATGTTTGGAATATTTTATCAATTCAACAGCATTTTGAGAATTCCATTCATGACTATCACGAAGCAGTAAATTTAATGTAAACAATAGCTTTGTGTTTGTTGCTTGACAAAATTCATTTATTTCTGTCCATTTATTGCCAGTCATTAGAAAAAATGGCAAAAATTTATTTTTACATAATTTTTTAAGAGCAAAACAGGCTGTTTCATTGTGACTTGATATGAGACAGTGTTCACATGAGACTGAAGGTATGTCTTCAGCACTGAAAATTAATCTATCAGACATTGTTCCACCCAAACGTAATCTTGCTGGGCCAAGAGCTGAAGCTAATTCTCTTAATCGAACACTTGTAAAATCAACTTTATCATAATCCTGTATTTCAGATGCATCAATGCCAAAACTTAAAAAGTTGTCAGGCAATACTGCCACCACTTTCTGATGCTCGTTTATTGTTATGTAGCATTTGTCTCCAATATTATACTTTGCAAAGAGCACTAACAAGGTAATATTCAAACATAAAACTAATGCACATGAAGCCACCAAACGTTTATTAGATAACATTTTTAATGCAAAAATAAAAAATATTGGAGCACGTTGATGTTGAAACACAGAACTTACTTAAAGCTTTTATAAATTTAATAACTGCTTTTCGTTCAGCCACGATAAATTTCCATAGTTGCTTATTTACTAAAGACGCTAAGGGCCAATTATAAAAAACATATCGTCTCACGATTTTTGAGGCAGATCAGACGGAAATACTGTTGACTGGCGTCAGCCACTCCTTCCTCTAAAGTCTAGACGCCTCTTTCCTCTTCAACGTTGTTCCAACTTTCAATAGATCTATGTGCTAATGCCAAAATTTGTATATTCAGGAAATGGTAAAACTGTCAGCTGTCATTGAATGTAAATTAACAAAATTCAGTTGACAGAATAAAAATAAAATATCAGTAGCTTTTTATATGTATTTGGACTAAAACATTAGTATACCTAACTGTAATTTATTACTTGTTTATCTTTCAAGTTTGACACTAAATCTATCGATATTTTGTAATGACCTTTTATATAAAATCAATCAATCGTGTTTTTCTTTGTAATAAAGAGTAAAAGTTAATTATAATTAATGAATTAACATACACAAGAAAATTTTTTTTTTTGCAAACTTGATTCGAAAGTTATAAAAGGGATAACTCCCTAAGCACACAAAGGCTCTGAAAACAACTGGAAACAGTTATTAAATAGAAAATATTTACTTTTAAATAAAAATTAATAACTGAAATGAGCTTAAGAAAATATGATGATGTTGATACTTTCAAACATCAGATATTCGTTACCCATAACTATGGAAAGATTACGAGAATAATTGTCAAAGAACTGTAACTCACCTAATATAACATGTTTAAAAAAATTAAAGAGTAAAAGTATAATGAAACAGGCATCCCCTAATTTAACTGAATAAGAAACAAACACTTTGTTTATAGTATCTTGAAAGTCAACTTTAAACAGCTGAAATATAAATAAATGCTATCAATACACTAGTGAGAGAAAAGTAAATATATCTTTTATTTTGCCAAAACCAAGTAGATCTTTAATACGGTCTCAAAGTTATCAAACTGGTTGATCACATTGAATATAATAATACTATTATTATTATTATATTCAATGTGATCAACCAGTTATTATTATGATTTCTATAAATCAGGACGTAGCCGAAAATTCTTCTCCAAACAAAAGCATCGAGATATTTAGAATGAATAAATTAGATCACATATATGCAATCCGGATGTAATTTAAAAAACAATTTTTATTTATATATATAAAATAGATACATTAAGAAAACGGACTACTTGAAACTTAGCTTCAATTAATTCTTTTGAATATGTATTAATTCCCTCTTTGACTGTATCATTATCAACATGAATATTAAATAAATTTCTATGATTTATATTAATTCAACTAAAGTATGAGAGGTTATGGAGGTAAAATACTGCTGCTTACCTTTTAATTTTTAATTCAAATGTTAAAAAAGTACGTATATGGCGGTAAAATAATTTTTTACCTATTAAATTATCTCAAATTGCAAATTTTATATAATGCGAGATTTAAAAATATACCGTAATCTAAAAGTGTTTTTACACAAAAAACTAGTTAATTTTTACATTTTATAATATTGTATTATTATATACGAATCAAATGTTTAGTAATAAACTATAGTTTCTATGTACATATCCGTCCCACCTTTTTTTATTTAACGTAAGTATTTTACTGGACTCTTTGTTGTCTATTGCCATTTACCAAAACCAATCACTAAACATTTCAACTTTCTGTCTCCAATGCTTGATAACTGAAGGCGACGAAGTTTATATTTTGATTTTGAATATAAGGTAATCATTGTAGAATTTGAATTAACAAGGTTTTAATTTTCTAAGTATAACTTCTATACTTCATTCTTTAAATACTTTAATGTCTATACATTTCATTTACTGTTATAACATTGTTTACCACGCCCTTAACGTATTTTGTTTTTTCGATGAAAAAAATTATATGCAAAATTAACAGAATTATAAAACAAGCGTGTTTGTTACAATAAAACATGCTTTAAATATAAATACCTGAAGCATTTTTTTCTTCGACAGGTTCTAATACGAAAATGTCGGCATATGAATCAAACGCTTACTTTACAGGCAACGGGACATTCAAGTCTATAAATCCCATCCTGTCTAAAGTGGGGGATTTCACTCCTTTCTATATCACGATAGCTATCTGCTCTGTCATCTTGGGATCGCTAATTGTCATCAATTTTGTTTGCTGTTGTTCGCGCTACTCCGACTATTGGCTCGATCGGCATACGGGTAAGCTGGTGCTGAGTTAAAACTTTACATTATAAAATTATGACGATGCATATAATCTTTAAAATTTATAGGTAATCGGTGGTTGGTATCTATATGGTCGGCGACTCCCCATAAACAACCACCTCTTGACTTTACTGAACTAGAGAATCAATACCAGCCAGTGCAGTACGTGCATCCATATAACACGGAACAGTACCAAGAAGTGCATCACGAAGTGCGGCAATCTATATCACAGCAACCACTTACATCATCCCAAGAATACCTAGAACTTCACAAGAAGGAGAGTGACATATAAGATGGCCTTTTTAATGATATACCCTGCTATAGCCATCCTCTCTCTGTTTGTCCTCATGGTTATCATACTTATTCTAAGGTTTGGGGCACGCTGGTGTAAGCTCCGGCACTCTACCTTTGCTGATCAGGAGTGTTGGCATGAAGAAGCGTATGAGCAAAAAGTATCCTATGCTTAAAAACGATCTTAATTTGCAACTTTCCGTCCAATTATGTCTGATTTTAATCTACTTAGTTAATTAATGTTTAGACTTAAGGTAAATAATTACTTTTTTTTACTATTTTGTTTAATCCTTTTCTATAAGCACAAATGAATTCTATCACCATAAGATGTTATTGATTTTGAAAATGACATAAAATTTTAAAACATTGTGAATGTATGTCTATAAAAATATATATTTTTAAAACTATTTGGCTTTTAATTTCAACACTAATGGCTTTCCATTACAGATGTTTCATTATTACTGAATTATCTTTATTTAACAGAGTTGTTTACAACATTGTAATCTGCCATTATGATTTTAAAATAGGTCATTACCGACATGATTAAACTAGTATGAACTTTATTAAACATAATAAATATTCAAACAATTTATTAAAATCTTACAAGCCGATGTATGAATTTGTTTTATTTTTAAATCATATTAAAGCAGAGATGCAATGATTACAGAAATCACTTTAATTTGTAACTTTTTTGATATGGAATTGGTATTCTATAATACCTTTACATCGTATTCTCTGTTGAGTATTCATCTTTATCTTATTGGGGGACAAATTTATAAATACTAAAAAAAAATACATTTTAAAAAACACTTTTTATTCATTAAATTAATTAGACCACTCCATAAACAATTTATAAATCTTATGCAATGCAATAGTTCAATAATGGTAGGTAGGTACATAAAAATTACTTGCCATTAGCATAATCCCAATCAGTCTGTGATATGACGCTGTTCCATTTCTCTTTTATTTATTGCTATTTGCAATTGTACTCTGGTATTGCTTAAGGGTCATTAATTTTTTTTGACACGCTTAATCTTTTGCCTCCAAGCAATGAAATAACTATAATTAGGCTAATATTTAGCTTGTTAAAACGAAAATATAACTATAACTTCTAATTTAGATTTACATCATGGGATAATCCCATAGGACTTCCCAACTGCACTAATACTTCTACATATTATATATAAATTAATAAGCTTAGCGAATTTCTACTTTACTAATTAGAATAATTATCACTCAATAAAATATTTTTATATTATAAAAAATGTGGTGGCATTTTATTTCAATATATGATTTGAACTATTCTATAAAGCTAAGTGCAAAAAACGTTGTAAGCAATTACTATGAACCAAAAAATGAATAACGGGCTCTAAGTGTCTCGAGAGAATTACTAGGTACCGGCTGAAGCTCTTGTTGTTAGCGCGATATATTTATTCATAGATTAAACCAATAGTAATCAACGAGATCGTACACATTTTTTTATGTACCTACAAAAATTAGACCAAGTTCCCAATGTATTTATAAAAAAGATAAACCACTGAACGTAAAATATTTATGAATGAGAAAATTTTTAAATATCTCTAAATAGTTTTTCACATCAAAACACAACCGAATCGGAAGGTTACTTAAAATTTAACATAAATACATTATGTTTATCTGTTCATTAAACACTTTTGAAACTTGGTCTCATTCATACGTAATAATGGTTATGTAAACATCTTCAAATATTCATAATGTCGTAACAATGTCTATCTAATAACATTCTGTATTTCATTATAAGACTAGTGTAAATGTTGTTTATGATAGAATGAACACAAACCATGCTCAGATGGAGCTACGTGTATGTTTTAATGTAACAGTCTGTTGTGTCAATGTTCGGCTACAAATTCGTAAAATCGAATTAATACACTTAAATGTAGAGGCGTAAAGCGACAATGAAACATATAATTAAACTTAAACTAATTAATCGTAATAATACAATAACATACATATATATATACGCAAAATATCTACAGCACATCTCAAATGATGGTGGTGCATGTGACATCAGAACGCACACTAGCAGGCACTCAACAAACAATTTACTAGATAATCACTATCACTAAAATTCATATTGCTTAATTGTTCATTTCAGGTATATCATGTCATATATATATATATATAATATAATAATATTCATATTTTATGTTTTGCTGTTTAAACTCTATAAGACACCAAATTCTACACTACTCTCAATAATAGCTACCGGGAGTTCAACCTATTGTAGAATCGATTCTCGAATATCGTAAATAACGTCGTTATTGGAAGACAAGTATGACTCACTGTACTATTGCGATCTATTTATAATTTATATATTAAATATTTTCCCAAAAACTAGTTTTAAGTTCTGCATCAGTACCTATGACATCATATTCAAATATCAAAAAGTTTGTAAGTATTATTAAAATAGAATTTTGAAATTTAGTAAAAATAGGTTATTTGTATAGACCGGATTTAAAAGGAGGATTGTCGAGAACATAACACTTTAACTACATTGATATTGAGTGAAAACACTCAGGATCTGTGAGCCTAGTACGAGTTTGTAACGAGAATACCATTAGTTCTACGTGTTGCAATCGAACATCCACAGATAGATAACTGTGAAACGTATGTTTTTAGGTTGACGCCAAATAATCGTACTAGGTATACAGCTTACATAAAATGATAATAGGGAAATAATATAACGCATTAGCTAAATATATTGCGTGATCGGAATAAAAATATACAAGTGTCATTCAGTACGTATATATGTACAACTAAAAGATACGTAACTCGTGATTCAGGCAGGTAAGTGGAAAAAACTAAATAATCTATATTGCTGCTACTATTCATTCTACTAAAATCAGTCTATCGTGTAATGTTCACTGCTCGATGTAGGATAAAGGGTTGTGTCCTGATACAGAGGCGTCCTTACCTATGGTGCAGTGTTGCAAAAGCCAACCGAGTGCAGTTCGCAAGCCAATAAGAAGGAGCTCCGGTTTACAGTTTTCATACTTTTTGTATGGCATCCGAAGCTCTTCTCAGTATCGTGTATAGCAAAGCAAGCGTAAGCGCACCTTGAGTGGCCCTTAGTTACTTATCTTTCAACATGTCAATAAATAGAAATAAAAAAAATACTCTCTTTACAAAATGACTGGCCATTTGACTGATTTACGTGTAAATCAACTTTTTAAAATTACCTTTTCTTTGACCGATGACTTTATTTTTCTACAGTCATGTTAATTTATTGACTGCGTTTTGAGAGCCTTGGAATAATAATTCTCACACCGGCTCAGACGCCTCTGTCCTGATACTTTAATCAACTGGACAGTTTTTGATACATACATATCGTTGTCGAATATTCCTTTAACGAGTCACGAAATAAATTAATACTCACCTATGTACTAGAGGAAAAAATATAGAATAACCTTTTCAAAACTACTAGTTTATAAAAAATCCTTATCATTAATTAAATCGTATATGCTAAATCATTTGTAATTACAAATTTAAAATACATTACATTTCATAAAAAAAAAACTGTTATCAAACAAGTAAGAAAATATGGCCATCTCGGTGATAAACGTTTTCTCTATATATTTTACTGTCGACAGGTAAACGACAGTGTCACGCACTCCACGGGTGACATAGGGTAACAATTTTTTCAATGTCGATTAAATAATATAATTTTTATAGAATTTACTCAAATATATCAACTCTTAAGTAGACAAAATGTTTAATTTGACTCTTAAATTGTCTTAATTACGAAATAACAAGCGTATCCCGTGGGCGAGCGGACACGTCGACTGCGCTATACAATTTAAAACCAACGTCCTTAAAGAATATTAAGATATTATTATTATTAATTAACAAGTATTTACACAGACTTCGGTCGAGCGCGGGCCAGATGACGTTAAATAACAAGACTCTTATAACCTTAACTACCGTGTAAGTAAACTTAAAACAAATAAAATATATTTATACATACTGTACGAAACCACATCCAAGTAAAGAGCCAAATAAATTATCAAATAATAAGCAATAATATAAATAAGCGGAAATGACACTTAACAATATATTAACACAATGTACTTGGTAACGAAAAAAAAAATGTATCACTACGATCTATTTCAATAACTTGTTATAATAAATGCTCCTTCTGATATCGAATATTATCTAAGAGGTAGGATCGGCATACACGGTAAGTAAAGCACGCGAGCACGAACGGAAACTTAAATACGCATCCGAGCACGCGAGCACGCAAGAACGTACGCACGTGCTTGCGTACCTCACCACACTCAACCCACCTCACTCGCCCATACTCCCCCGCCTCCCCCAAATTAATTTGATTTCAATCAAACAGTCCCATTAATGGCAAAGGTAACCAAATTTAGAGAATTTTTTATGACTTATAATTTACTATATACTGATTTTGTTATAAAAAAATAAATTTTAATACAATCGGTTATTTTAATACAACAATATTTGAATAAAACGTTATTTCGTTGGTTTCGTGTAGGTACTTAAAACCTATGTTACCTGACTAATAAAACCCTGTGACAAACATATCCGATAGCAACAGAGTATGGCCGTGTGAAGCGGTGTCTCACCGTATACCAGCATCAAATACCTATCAGGTAGGAATAACAACAAATTTCAACATGTAAAAATCGTTCTGGAATCACCCTATAGAATAAAAATAACGAGGAAATGTAGCATTTTAACAAGATCCAATATCGATGATCGTCATGTGAATACACGGTGGTATATGTGGTGGTTATAGTTTCATGTGATCGGTAGTGGCGATGTTTGCGAGGGTCTTCTTGATACGAAGAGCTGTTAATCTGGCCGCGGGATTCTGGTACCAGCATTCCTTCATCACCTTCGATATCGCAGACAAAACCTAGAGTTTTATCATAATAAAAATACTACCATTATATATGATTGTTCACAATTTAAGCTAAAAAGTAGGTTGAAAGCATTTCAACGCATATTATTAATGCTATCAAAAAATTATATAAAGCCTTTCAAAAAAAATCGATTCTTTATAGAAATATAAACCTATTTAGTTATATGGAACTCAGAATTTTCGTTACTCGCACTCACTGGATCAGAATGCCATCTGTTAGGTAGCACCGGACGTCTCTTCTCGATACACACGACCCTCCTCATATCTTCGAGGGCTGGATCCGGTGGCACCAGGTCGTAGTATGGAGGTTGGTACTCATCTGGTAGCGCACCACAACGCCGCGCCATCTCCCACAACACCAAGCCTAGGGAGTACACGTCAGAACGCTTGTACGGATCGAACTGTCGGCCGTCCATACTCTCATCCAATACCTGGAATTTTTAACTATATTAGGCTCATGTATACGTGTATAACTTATTTGTTTAGAACGAAAGCAGTTACACTGTACGGAGATTGCTAGCATTAATTCACATTAAGTATTTGGACCACAGTTTAGTAGTTGTATGTAGGTGGAGTGGTGATATTAGTAAATTGGGGGCGGGAGGAGATTTAAGATAAAGACTAATGGCACCCTATGGGAGAATCATAGCTTTATGAGTGTATTAGGCCACTGTTGGTGAAGGGTGATGACGATGTTGGACCTTAAATATGAAAAGTGAGTATATTTAGTTAGTTGGTAATTACCTCTGGCGCCATATATCTTTTTGTTCCCACTCGGTTGGTTGATGGAACATCCACAGAATCACCAGCGACGTTGTGCCTCACAGCTAACCCCAGGTCTCCGATGACGCAGCTCAAGTTAGCCTTTACCAGAATATTCTTGGACTTCAGGTCACGGTGAGCTATAGCTGGCTTGCCTGCAATAGGATTTAAATTAAAACCGTTTTCATGTCTAGCTCCCTTCCAAATATTATGTATATTCAACTTAGAATGTTCCATACATAGGTTGTTGTATTTATCTGATATAACGAAAACATACACGACAAAAATGTATCACATAGAGTATAGGCAGTGGTATTTATTATTCAGAGATATTGTAAGTTGTTACTATTACTTTGTTAAACGATTAAATATAATATTAACCCTTAGTGCCAACAATGTCCATATGGAGATGGGCCAGTCCGGTGGCGATGGATAGAGCCATTTTAACAAGCGTGGCTGCATCGATAGTTCTAACACTTAGGAAGTCGAACAAGGACCCGTTCTCATGATAATCTGTTATCAGCCATAGTTGAGTCCAGGTGCCGTTGTCTGAAAATATTTAACAGTTCATTCAGCTAGCAATGTCCAGAAGTTGCAAAAAGTAACTATTCAACACTTGTATCAAATATTAATACAGGGTGCATTTTTTAATCCTTAAGTTTACAATTATGTGAATTAAGGTTACATAAATGTTAAATGTATGTAGTTGTGTGTATCATTATTATCTTACCCTTATTGTCAGCTGCAATGAACCCTAGTATATTTTCGTGGCGCAGCATCACGGTCTGATAGATTTCCGCTTCCCTGAACCAGGAACACTCTTCACGGGATGAGAATATCTTCACGGCTACGTTCTCGCCCCTCCATCTACCTCGCCACACTTCCCCAAAACGACCCTTACCAATTATGTCAACTAGCTGGATCTGTCGAGCTATGGACCGTTGAACGAGGAGCGGTAACCCTGGAGAAAAATTCAGATATCAAAAAAGGAAGGGAGGAAGTTAAACATATATACAGAATAAATCGCAAGGATATAGATATGAAAAATCATAGTAATTTCATTAAAAAGAACGGCTGGCAATTAAAAATGACAAAACTTAATTCAATTGATTCCATTGTCAAAAGTATAAAATACTATGTCGCAATACAAAGCCTCTAGACACAATAAGAGTGTCCTGTGTGCATTTAGAGTAAAATTAGGGAAACCTATACACACTTTTATCTTGTCTTCCTGTGATCACGGTTTATATAAACTAATGTAAAGTAACCAAAACCAGTCAAATCCGAAAAATATAGTTTTAATTAAATATAATTCTGAAATGAAATATGACAAGGTTTTATTCCTCACCTGAACCAGAACCGGAAGTGGTAAGCTCTATCATGTCCCTAATGGTGGCAGTCATCATCGGATGGCGTGTGTCGCAGAAAGAGTCGTCAGGCGCGAAGAGTGAGCGGTTTTCTCTCTTGATGGTTTTAGGAGCGCGCTTCGCCCACCATAGACTGATAGCGCCACACACTCCCAGCACCACCAGCACCATGATCCACAACACCACTTGCCATGCCGTCGTCATAGAACTCGCCTCTTCACCCCCAAACATATTTTTAACTACTCTACGCCACTTTAGCTGGTTTAATTTAAACTAGAGACGATTCGCAAGACCGTAGAACCGTGCGAATATCTATAGTTCAGTTCATTAGAATTTGTCAATCTTGTAAACAAAGCAATTGACCACGATTACTCCGTTCTTACGTACAATTGTATATCAGTCCTGATAATAATTACATCTCCATGAACCCTCCACTGTTTTAACAATCTCTTCATCATTAAACAACTGTGAATATATGTTAATTTTATAAAATTATTTTGAACGTGTAAACTTTTTGCATTTGTCAAATTGATACGATCATTTTTTACTCATCAAAGTCTATTTGTCTTGGAAAAGTGGGTGTTGTACATGATAAATATAAAATTAAGTAGTTATTACCCGCGATTTCGTCTGTGTTATTTAGGTAATTACAAAAGTATAGCTGACCGGGCGAACTCTGTTCCTCCTTAAAGAGCAGTAAATGAGAAAATTTTGAATTTTAACACTATTTTTCGATAGGATGAAAAGTATCTTATGTCCTTTTGCTGGTTCTAAATTCTAATCTACCTCTCCATCAATTTTCTTGAGCTATAAATGTTGTAACTAACACTTTACGTATGATTTCTAAAACCCTATCGTGACGACACGAGTATTGACCGCTATCCAGGAGTACACACTACATCCCACCAGCAAATGCTTAGCAGCTCCAATTGTCTCCCCGCAGATATAGCATGTTCTTTTGGTACCTTTACCCCATCTTACTAAATTATTTTGATCTAGGAGAGTCATTTGGAACGCACTGAGTAAAATTTTTAGCAGTGCTTGCGATGAATAATTAATTAAGTGCGTTACTTTAGTGATATTGGGATGCAAAAATCTCCTAAGTGTAACTAGGTACTCGTTCAGCGTTTCTAAACACATTAAAAAAGTCGCTAATAAATCCTTAAAAAAATATGAATAAATTAAAGTATTTTTTGTATAAATACTTTAATATAATAAAAACTTAAGACTAATTTTACAAGATTGCTAAGTTCTATTGAAATGAACTATAATTGAGACATATGTACATCTGATTGTCCAACAAGACATGTTCAGAACGACGAAGACATTCTCAATCATTACGAGTGTATTTAGAAGTATAGAATCATAAATAAATTATCATTGAATTATTGTTATATTTCATTTCAAGACGATGACATTGGTTTGCTTGTGAAATATTAACGAAAGTTTATAATGTAATTTTAGTGTACGTTTAGAATTTCGAGGTTCCTACATAATATTATAACAGTAGAAAATTTAAATATTTTTTTATAAATAAACCACATCTCATAGTAACACAAGTAAAACATCAAACACATGTAAAGCACCAATATATTCAAAATAAAAACTTTCAGAAACCAACATGACATGCATAAGCGTATAAATAGATGTTATTCTAGCTTAAAAACGCAAGCAAACAATAGTAATAATGATATAATTAAATACATAATTATGAATTCCATTTTCCCGTGCGTGAATTTAATTTAATTTCACAAGAAATATGTCTACCATGATATAATGATATCGCTTAGCGTATTAGCGACTGTCACATGTATGACTAATTATTGTTTAGAGAGACATTATAACCATGAATGTATCAAATCTGATAACCCCTCGCCTTTCAAAAACTGATCGACATTTAAGTATTATAGAACATGATACTGATGGAAAATAACATGCGATTAGTACAAACTAAGGTCATGCTTAAATAACAATAGCAATTCCGGCTTATGATCACTCACGTTACGTCTACGGCTGCTTTTGATATTATAAGTAACTAGTCCGTAGTCGCCGGATTCCTAGTGCTGATATCTCCCAGTGTCTGTCTACTACAATCCTGTAGTTATAAAATGTGCTGAACGCTTTAAATTCAATCAAAATGATACTCTTTCATAGCTCATAAACCATGTACACGATACCTTCTGATACAATTAAAGTTATGCAGATATGAGAAACGAATTGGATTTATTTTAAATATTTGAAGTTTAATGGATTCATGCAATATAGACCATCTGAAATACAATATATTTATTGATGCCTTAACATCATAGAATGCCATGATCGCAAATGACTTCCAACAAAAGTACATTCGGGGTATGCTTAGGACATCACAATACAAGCTGCCCAATAGACGCCCTGACGACACATTCTTACATTTCCATACCTGGAAAGAAGTGACGGTTACAGTAGTCCATAGAGCAGCAGATAATATTTTTCATCGTGTCAGCTTCACGGCACCATATAGGTATGTCCCCAGGTGGGAAAATCGTTTCGGAGTGCCAACATCTACACCACAAAGGTAACATTAGTCGGACGGAACTAACACGCGATACGTCGTGATCAATGCCGGTCTAGATAGGAAAATAATCTTTAGTATATTAGAACAAATAGGCGAAGAAGCATGCAGAGTGCGCCGACTGCTGATTGAGCAAGCGAGTGCGCTGAGAGCTACCGCGGGCCTACCTGGCGGCTTCGTGTGTGTTTCCAAGATGAGGTCGCGGTTGCACATGTTATACGATTCACAACATTGTATCACCACCGATTCATTTCTAGTTTTCGTTGTGGAGCAACCGAAGGGGTGCTCGATGGGTATCAGTGCTTTCAGCTCGATACAACTGCCGCGGGTGGAACCACCATACATCATGTTTAGTATGTTAAAGCAAAACCAATGCACACTCGGAAAATAGTGTTTGTTAAGATAACAGCACATCATTCAAACATACTGATTATATGCCAGAGTGTGCCGCTTATTAGGTACATATTCAAATCACTAACTCAGAAGCAGATGTGTTAGAATATTGGCATCAACACAAAACTTATAAATCAATTGGCAAGGCACTATATCATAAGAATACATCAAACAAGTTCATATTCTGAAAGATCAGTTTGTATACACGCCACAAGTGCGTGAGCATCCCTTACCAGAGGCTGAGCTTGAGGCATTGAGCACTTTTGTTAATCTCTCTTGGTAAACCTCATCAGAGTTGCAGAAATCATTTTTACAGCAAAAGGTTCTCGGGTTTTTGCATTTGATTGGATTCTCTGGTGGGAATGCATTGCTTTGCAAACAGCTTAAGGCCACCACTCTACACAGGTCAATGTGTGACATATGTTGGTTAAAATCATCCCAAAGAGCCAGGAAACTAATTATTATATAGATTGTGTTGATTATTTGCCAATTTATACCCTACACAAAATATGTACCTCAGAATATTAACTACTTAATGTGCTGTGCTTTTTACAATTGTGGTTAGTGGGAATATTTTGTTGAAAAATAAGGCAATATGGAGGATATTATTACCTTCACATTTGTAAAAGGTACAGCCATCCTCTAAAATTTGGTAACACATATATTTTATGATTATTGATACTCACTGGTAGGTACGCTTGTGTTCACCATTCTCAATGCTGGTAGATGCCATACAGAAGCCATCTGTCTCACAGGTGGAGTTTGGACAGCTTGGACTGTCGCTGTTACAGTAACATTTCAATCCTGCCACAACCATGGATAATGTTTTTAGTGTTTTAATACATTGTTAATTGCATTTGCATGAATGATAAATACAAAACACAATTGCTTGCTATTATGTACAACATATTAGAAACAATAAAAAATCAACTAACGCATATTATTTGCATAGCTTAGTATAATAATAATATTAAAACAGATCGTTCAGTAGATATAGTGAACTATATATCAACCCTACTAATACTTTTTAATAATTTGTTTATAGATATACATGATTAATCTGAGCGCCTTCTAGATCAACATTCTCGAGATACATCTCGCATTTAGCAAGCCTAGGTGATACTAATAAATTATATATACAAATTTATAGCTACGTCAAAACTGTGAAGAAACACTTACCGTTTGCTAAAGGGAAATAAAAACTAACAATAAGGAAAGACAATTGGAAATATCTTCTCCTGTGTAAAGTGTTCATAGCGACATTCTTGAAAAGAAACATTTCTGCCTATAGTCCCCGCACGGTAAAACACTTGTTTTTGACACTTGTTTCATACGGCCATTGAATTGTTGTAAAACGAACATTTAACATTTTTGTGTTACGTGGATATACTATTTCTATTAATGTTTCCTTTTGATATTTTTTAGAGTAATTAAAACGCTATGAATCAAACAATGAAAAATCAATTTAATAAAATAAATTATCTCCGGTAGATAAATAACTCCGCGTGAGGACGTCACAGATAAATGTTAAAAAATGACGTATAATGTTGCCATATTATTAGGATATAGATAAATATTCAGTAATTTCTTATGTATGAAAATTATTTTTGCATTTAAATTTTATATGTATGTAAAAATTATCATCTAGAAACCAATTACTTAAAGATTTTCATAATAACTAATCCGTAGCCAATTGAAAATTGATTTTAATAGAATTTAACTTATTTTTCTTTTTAATTTGAATTTCGTTTCTATCTTTTTTTAAGTAGATTAAAGTCCTATGACATGATTTTTACAGTTAAAGTTATCGCGAGGTTTTCAATATCGATAAACCATCAAAAACTAGGGAAAAGGGGAAAGTTAGGGGATAGTTGTAGGTTTAAAAAGGAATATTTTTACACTTTGCAAAATCATAATAAACTTACTTGATTAGATTATAAAAACCTTTACAGAAATTACCTAATTTTTAAACTATAAATAAGGCCTGCTGTGGTATGCAATTTTAGGTAATATTTTATTGATGGCTAGATTAATTGTTAAGGTTGTAAGTCAATATTTTTATTCATAGCTATTTAATTTTAGTGATAAATTACATTAACAGCAATATTATAATTAGTGAGTCAGTTAACCAATTAACTAAAATAGTAATTATAAATATTAAAAAATGTAAATTGACCAGTATAAAAATTATAGATTTTCTAGAAACTTTGACTTGATGATTTAATGGTAGTAAAAATTTGTTAAATTTAAATACAACTACAAAATCGATGAAATAATATACTGTTTGTACTTTGTATGAAAACCTATAAGTTAGTTTAAATTACATGACTAATTTTGTTACGTGAATATTAAATAAAACAACGGTCACATTAAAATTTTATTTATTATTAAAAGGATAGTAAGTATAATATCAGTAATTTACTATAAAACACTATCATAAATGCAAGTATAACATGTAGAAGTATAACTTTAGAATAAATTGTCATATATAGTAAAAAAAAAAATAAACTTACTTCCTATGAGATATACATCAAGATCTTTTTAAAAACATCCATTAATATATTCAAAGAATATGTATATCGAGAATGAAACTATTTACGTAAAGACTAATGGAAGCAAAAAATTCATAAACAGATGCCGTCACAAATAGCTACAAAACTTTCTTTAGGACAAAACTCATGGATATTTCAACATTAATCCTGGCTACAATCGACATGTCACAGTTGTCACAACCATTGCCGTTCATATTATATATAATACATTAATTATTATATAATATTGTTTATTAATCTTATGTGTCTAAGTAATCCACATACCACGTGTGCGTATTAAATTTCAGACTATTAAGGATTTATATGCTCACCCCAAGTTTGTGTCGTCACAGTAATCACTTTAAAGTATTAGTTTGGATTATTGTTTGAGTAACGCAAAACGCTACGTTTGTATTGTGGCGGATCAAACTTGTCATAAGCATATTTTTATTAACTGTGACTAGAATAAACCTGCGGGGACTATTATTCGCGTTCGATACATATATTTATATGTCACGTTCATGTAATGTCTAGTTAGAAAAATCAGAGTGGAATTGCAATATTTTCATTTAAGTATAAATATGGCGAGTATAGTACAAGTTTATATAGAGGGTGTACAGGTTTTACAATGTATAGATAATAGAAGTAGGCGAGAACTAAAATAGGTATAGTGGAATATACTGAAAGTATTCCATGTTAAGTCAACGACATTACGTATACATAACGTGAAAACTATAAGTGATAAAGTTTGTTAACTCGTTTCGAGAACACACTGTGGGAGCTAAGTTTCTCGTTAACATTATATCTTATTAGTAGAACCTTTGAACAGACCACCACCTGCCACTTATATTGCATTGCTAAATTACAAAGGCTATAACACCATTAAATCTAAACGAGCCAAGCTCCACTTAAAGTTTAAAAATACTCTTCTAAAAATCTAATAGAATCGGAGACATTTAAAACAACTACATATAACTAATACAGTATGTTCATAATATTTATTTGAATAACATTTCGAACGTGCAAACGACATCAACCTATTTTTCTTAAAATACATGTTTTCATTATATAAAAGATTTCTATAAGAAGTACAACAGTTCCTATATAAAAAATTATTATTTTGAATCTATTTTAAATTCATAACTATCAATGAGATCTAAAATCATAGCGAGTTTTATTCATTTAAATGAAACTCATATTTTCCTGATACATGCGCAATATATCCGAAAAATATTAGTTTCATTTAAATCCATAATTATAAATATTTCTTTGCTAAAAGTGTTTTTTCATTCAGTTCAATATAGAAGTTAATTTAAAAATTAAACGAATTCGTTTAAATATTTGTTATACTTCATAATGAAATCCATATTTAATCTTATAACCTATATATTGTTGTGTTAGAGCTAACAAAAGAAATGACATCTTGACATTAAGTTACCGTCCCCAAACAATTGAGAAAATCAGTTTTAATAACTTGAAGCGTTTGAGGTAAAAAGAAGATGTAACGTTACCTCAAGTAACGGGTGTATATATTAAAATAAACTACAGTATTTATTCTGTTGAATATTTAGTATTTTGTGCGCACTCACGAAGCTGCGTAGTCAAATAGCTCGCTAAACAAAAATATTTGTAAAGCATTTGTACTTAGTGTTACAATTGTATGTATAATAAATGTATACAAATATATATATGTATAGCTAACAAAAATGTCGTTTCGATATCATGATTACAAAAAAACAGCAAGTTGAAGATGTCAGTCAAGTTAAAAATATAAAAAAAGTCAACGGTAAAGCTTCTGTATACACACAGGAGGTAGAACAGTCTTAAAAATTCCATTATTGCAAGCTCATAAGATTCATGAAAAATTAATTATTTATCTTAATAATTATTTAATACAATAAAATGCTAATAATTCAGAAGCGCTGAAGAATGAATCGGAGAATATAATTTGGCACATATTTTGCCTATACTGGTAATCTAGTGACAATCATGTGTAATGATCGTATGATGCTGGTGTGAAGTTTCCATATCTATAGGAAATCAGTTGTCAGCACATTGTGTACGGATTGAAGAATCATTGAAAGTAAGCTGCCTGTTTAGCTGCGGGATATTTTAGCGGTGTATGTATGACAAGTGAACGAGGAGCGATGATAGCTCCAGCTCTTCAGAGTATCCGTTGGTGAGGGCTACACTTCGATATCCAGGGCGAAGGCACCGCAGAGGGAAGGTGGCCTGGCCCATGAAGTTAGGGTCCCCGAACATGTCTTCGTCTTGCACCAGGAACCGGATAAGAGCCAATTCCGGGTTCGAAACCTCGAATTCGCAGATGTCGTTCCAAATTGGATTTATGCCGTTATCAGCTGGAGATGTGACATAGAATTTAATAAATAAATATGAACTACCGTCAATATAGTATCAATAGTAAATGACCACTGTTATTTTTTTTTATTTTTATACGAATTCCATTTCTTATTCACTGTGTTCGATTCTTATTTAAAGTAACAATGAGATTTTCGGTTTCTTAATATTTTTCCGCTTCTAAAAATTTTTGGACTCAGCTCAACTTTCAAACTTTCTTAATGTATAAATTTATATCAGAATATCTTAAACCAACTTTTACTTACTGACTGTTTTTGTGACAAGCTTAACGCCGCTATCGTGTTCAGCGCCGATGATTTCCACCTCTACAAAAGGGCTAGCGGTGCCACGACCAGACTTGCATAGATGTCTCGCGCCAATAAGACGTAATAGAATGGAGACGGGCGACCGAGCCCGCGCCCCGGCTTCCAGCATATAGCTTGGCTTCAAAACATATCCACAACCACCATTCTCTCTGAACTTGCCCATGTTCAGTTGCATCGGTTTGTCCGGCGTTTGATAGTTCAACGCCACCAGCTGAGAGCCAGCGTTCCAGAATGGCACCGGGTTGTAGTTAGAGGAGTCGATCCTCTGACCCTTCGGGTAGATGCGGCTGAGCTGCACTGCGTGGTATTTCATGAAGAAGCTATTTTCTTGCTGACACATGAGGCGTTCTGCTTTGGTTTCGGGGAAGGAGGACATTTCGCTGTAGATGAAGCCGCCGTTACGAAGACGTTCCTGATTGAATGTCACCGATCGACAATACACTATCAAGTCAGATATTTCCTTGGCAATGCGCCAAGTTCGCTCCATCTTGCGGTGCATCAGTGACCTAGCGCTGGCGCTCTGAGCTGCCTCTTTAATCGCAGAGAGCCATTCTAAAGCGTTCTCGCGTGTGGGAGCTGCCATATCGAACGGGACGCAGGTGGTAGGGCTTTGTATGCGTACAATCCACCTCGGAGCCCCGCCTTCTTCACCTACCACTAGTTCAACAACGGCTCCCAGCACGTCGACGACGCCCTTTTGTAAAGAGCCTAGTGCAGCGCTCTCACTCTCCAGACCCTGTGTCGATATGATCATTTAAAGCCCTTTTTATGATTTAAGAATATGAAATGTGCAAGGCAAACTAAACATAATGAAACATAAATGTGCATCAACATTTGTGCGAGTGTATGATTGTGCGAATGTGAATGTGTGTGTCTTACAATATCTGGGGCATGTGGCAGTTCCAACTCCTGTACGTAATTTGCAGGGAACCAGTGGTGCTTCTTGCCGCCGTAGTCTCCACGCCACCAGCCATCGTCCGGCTTGTCGACATTGCTAATGATCGCGTGCTTGCAGAATGATAGCTCGTCGTCCTGCCTCGCTCGGTAGTCATACAGCGCTTTCACTGTTATCTGTGGCATGCTTCGCTATCTATTTCTCTTGTAATTCTCATTTTATTCGTATTATATTAGTTTTTTTTTTTACAGAAACTCAAATATAAATAAGAGACTCAAAATTACACACTGAAAATGTTTACTGTCATGAGATTAAGCTATAATACAAAGCCGAATCTACTTTGTTTTAGGTATATAAATAAGCAAAGCTCTATCCAAATTGATTTATCAATTGTCGTGGTAAGCAAAAGCAAAATGTACTACAAGCTTATTAATGTTTAAAGAATTTGAACATGACGTTTTTGTTCGTTATGCCTAAAACCGTGAACCAATTTGAACAAAAATTGCATTTGGTCCATTCACTACATCAAAAAATATGCAATTAAATGGAGAGCTTCTCTTTTTTCTATTCATTATAATATTTGTAAGAGACTAGCAATAACCGTTTTGTTCTCAAAATAGCTATTCCAGCCAGATATTAGTAAATTCTCAATCTGAATGCGGGATACAGTCAAACTGTTTAAGCGCTTCTCTACTTATTTTCAGTAAAACAGAAAGCTTGTTAACACTATTATCATATGTACAATATATGGACTACAGGTTCTCACCGTTGTCGTTTCCACTATATAATAAAAAAAATAAAAGAGTTTAAGTCACTATTATTTATATATTTTTCGTTAATTCACTTCATGTGAATGTGTTCTAGTTTCTTTATATTTTTTATTTCTCGTTTATGAAACACTGTTTACCGCGTGAAGTTACTGAGAATGAACTGGTCTATACTATATTACTAGTTTTCATGTGAGTGATAAATCATAATTTTAAAATAATAAAGATTCCAAACCTAGTTACTACATGTAATAAGCGCTTATATTATCTTATAATACATTACGGTACCTTGGAGGTGAACGTTGTTGGGTCCATGTATCCGGGGGTTCCGTATACGGAACTGTCGTCGGGCTCCTGTTTAATAATTTCAAATGTATATATATATCTATTTTATGTATTATTGATTCTAAGGTAATGTTAGTAAACAACATGCTTGTTACTATTTTAGTTACCAATATTTTTTTTGTTTTTTTTTTTTTAATAAAACCTACGCTACATAAATTTTAGTACAGCTGAATTCACGGTTAAGAAATTGTGTAAAATATAGCAAAACTCTAACAGAAAATAATGTTAATATAACATATTACATAAACGAGTACCTACACGCTGTTATGAATAAGATATTTGTATGTTCGTACTATAATATAATCCAGATCCATTGAATGTTTTAGAGATCATCTTTGTGATTGTTACAGATTGTTAATACTTCGTATTATTAATTGTATTGTAATTAGCACTATTAACTAGAACAATGGTTTCAAGTGGACTTCTCAAAACCGATTTCATGCATGATTTTTTTAATCGATTAATATGATTAATGCGTTGGTAAGTCTTTTTTGTTATTTTAATACTATTTTAACCAATTTTTGTTGCCATGGATATCGGTTTGGTAAATAAAGGTCTTAATGACAAATGATCTCAAGTGGTACTCACATTTGTTTTTTTAAGGTAAAACGTTACTGATATTAGGAAATGTTAAGTTTTTATATTTATATTTTATAGTATTTTAAACTTTTAGTTGAATATACAGTTTTTATCATGATTTTTGACTCACATTAGCAATGCGGCGTACAATCTTATCGCTGATAGGGAACCACAGCTTAACCTTCTTGTAAAGAGCGTTCTTTTCGTAGTAGTTCACAAGTTCAACTAATGACTCGAACTTCACTGTACCAATGGTATACAACCTGCCCTCCTTCCTGATTCTGCAATGCTTTATCTCGCGACCAGTCCTGTATGTATAGACTTTTTTATTTTATTGTATTAATAATCCAAATTTTGCTATTTAATGTTGGCAGTAAGACTCCATAGTCTTACTGCCAACATTAAATAGCAAAATTTTATTAACAGCTGAAATATAGACTACATTTAATAACAATCGTGGAACCTGAAGCTGATGGCATATGAGTTAGCCTCTTTTTCGCTATGCCTCACAAGGAAGGCTCCGTCTGTGGCAGCTCTGCGGAGAAGCTCTTCAGCATGAGCGCGCGAACACTGACCCTGCCACCACTCCTGGGCCTCGTGCTTCGTCGGCTGGGGTACTGGCTCCCGCAGAGTAATCAAGAACTCCTGCTTCCAACAACAAAATACATTCTGAATCCAACATTGTAGATTATCAAGACTGATCTGGAAAAAAAATACATACCTGACTCCGTAACGGATGTTGACGGTAGTGAGTTATGAGGCTGTAGAGACTGTCGAAACAAACGGATTCGATCAGGTAGTACTTAGTAGTACCTCGTTCCTGTTTCAACTTTATCCTGCAGTGGTTAACTTTATCCTGCCGCCAGAAGGACAGGCAATAGTCGCCGACAAATGTTACGCTCTCACGTACCAGGAATGTACCGTCTCCAAGATGGGAGTGGGCTCGCAGAAGGTCTTCCGCCTCCTGTCTGTTTCCAGCCAGGCGACCGTGAAACCAACATTCTGCGAAGTGCAGCTCGTCTTGAGGTACGGAACCATTCTCAGTGTCAGTCTCCCCGTCACTGTCGACTTCTGTTTCACCAGGCGTGCTGTAGTGTTCCGTATAGTACAGTTTGGTATCCGTCAACACGAATGCGTGCGGGTTCCACTCCTTGTCCACAGGATCTTCAAGATGTAGTATGCCGTTCTTGATAGTGTTACGTAGATCTAAATCACGCCCTTCCTCTTGGCGGACAGCGAATGAATTCTCTTCCTCGCCCTCCGGCAGCTTTTTGTGTTTAAGTATAATTTTCTTGAGCAAATCTTGCGGTGACGGTAATTTGGTTTCATTCTTCTCAAGAGGTTGTATTACTAGCATGTCCCCGAAAACCTCCTGAAAGGCGGCGGCCATACGCCTCTGCTGGGGCAGAGTGCAATTGTCTTCGATAGACAGTATAAGCGGGTAATCAGATACAATGAAAGCGTGCTCCTTGATGGTGCGAAGAACGTCCATGAACTTGATCTTTGTAGTAAGCGTGTGGCCGTGATAAATGAAAGGCATGCCTTCCGGTCCGTCCCAGCAGTCTAGTTCGATGCATCGGCAACCCGCCCTTAAACACCTCACGTAGGCCTCTAGAGATGATTCACTTGAAAACTGATCACCGGTTAAGTATCTGAAAGCGACAATATATAGAGTCCGAAGATTAAATTCATGAATAATTGAACATATTTAAAACACTTACGTATTGTGGGACGACGCTATCCAATAATGTGACAAGGGTCTTGTCATATCTTGTGTTACTTTGGAGTGTTTATTGTCCCAGATCGTGTTTTGTTTGGAAAAGAGCATTTCAATGAACTACAAATAAATTTTAGTCTATAATATTTCTTTGTAAAGTGATAAATTATAGATATTATTATAATAATGAATAACCTCATTGAGCGTGAAGTAAGGCTCGGATATGTCACGCTGGGGGTCTTTAAGATAGTCCCTGATGAACTGTGATGACTGTGCCTCATCTTCAGCGAGCCTGTCGTGTTGCTCGATGGCGAGGAAACGCTGAAAGTCCCTCAGCGTGATGGTGGTACCGTTAGTACAATACAGTGAATACTTATCGAACAGATCGTGTACACTCTGAAACCAAAATAAATTATACAGACTACCGTCAACCGTTTTCTCTTCACCATAACATATATCTTAAATTATATTCTTTGGTAGTTGAGATTCAATCCAAAAACATGAGTAAAATCGTTTTATTTATAACAATTACAAAATATGTGCATGTTTAACATTCGTCTTGTTTAAATCCATATCATCTACATCAGCAACTTTTACAAAGCAAATCGCTATACAATGGGATGGTTATTACGATATACTCTTAATAGGCTGTCTACACATCGGCCAAGCAAATTGTCAAAACGTTGAAGTCGCTTGGAATACAAAATATATAAGACGCGTCGCAAGAATAATATCATTCCATATATCTATCTTCAAACTGTTGATTTACTTATATGTAAATGTATATGAGAGGGAATATTTTTAAAAACTTTTCCCTCTTTAATATACTTTAGATGTATCATTATGAAGGTATATTTACATATTATACTCTAAATTGTTATAATATTCATAATTTAATATCATCACGTATAACAAATACATTATTAAAAATACAAAATTGAAACAGTAAGATTTTTCGTTCATGCAATATTAATGTACCTATATCATACAATTTTAAAATCAAAATTTCTTAACGTCAGCATTAATTATGGTTTGATACACTAGAGTGGATTATTTGAAGCAAACATTTTTATCCGTTATGTCTCCAGTAATAGTATGCAGCGAATTAGCATGAACTACGTAATCCCCAACGAACGGCAATATTCAGTTGACAACAGGATCACAAATTGCAATTTATTTTAATCTGTCCCAATTTTTTATAATGTCTCACCTTAAGTCGTAAAAAACAATTATCAAGAAGTGTCATTTATTTTTAGTTTATTGTGTAATCTGTTAAAAATATCTCATCAAGTATTATTTATGTATTGATGGGTTGATATAAAAATATAGAAGTTCCATTTAAAAAAAAAACAGTTTGCATAGCAAATGAAATATCGTCTATGATGTATTTCAAAGAAACCATATCACATTATTGACTTTCTATTTAAATATCTTGATACTGAGGTTTTATAATAAGCATGATCCCATTGTATTTTTTATGCATACATTACATCATGATAATTTAATCGGCCAGCAACTGTATATACACCATTTAAGTATAGTGTACCTAAACAAAATTATTATTCTGTATAGCAGTGTTAATATAACACAAATTTAATTTAATAATTTGGAGAATAACAATTAAAGCTTATTTATAGTTCTTTTTGGTAACTTTCAATATACAGTTATACATAAAATTCGAATATTATAATAACTCTAACTTTAACCATTTTAATTTGTGTTTTCTATTCAACAGAATGTATCAATAGATATAACAAAGCAAACACACTGACAATTTGACCAAATTGACCAATATTATGACTGTAGCCCAAATATAGTTCTTATGATATAAAATTTGCAGCAGCCATAATACAAACAGAATTAAAACAATTATATTAATACCAAAACATCACACAATAATTCAACAACTGCATAGCCTTATTCTTTGCTTTGTAACATCAAACCTATGTGTGTATATATGTATGTATATATCCTATGAATAGCAATCAATCAATCTCAAACGATTTCCTGGAAAAGATTTTCTACTATGTTAAAATATATTTTTATCCATTTGTTTTAAATTTATATATTAATTATTAAAAATAACGTTATAAATGACAAGTTATAAAAGTCAAAAAATACTACATAATGTTAAAATATATTTAATATGCAATAGGATATAAAATTAATATGCGCATAGCATAACTCAATTTTTAATGTATTAAATATCTTAAGTAATTATTACTCACATTCTCATCATATATTAGTTTATGATAAAGCACAGAGAAGTCATCAAAACCAATTTCTCCCCTCTTTCCAGCATCAACCTCTTGGAAGATGTCTCGCAGCTTGCTCGTCGAAATCTTACAATTGATCTTAGGAAGGAATGCTTTCACTTCTTTAAGAGTTATCCTGAAATATATTAAGATGATTTTAGCAAATAAAACATTTTTTACATTAATGGTTCACATTTATATTGTTGTATCTTACTTTTCATGTGAATTTTCAATTGCATAAAATTCACGTCTCAGCCATCTCTCGATCAGCAATGGATATGAAGCATTCACAGCTTCATCAATAAGGAACTTTAAGCCTTGTTTCCAAGCTTCACAATCTTTATCAGTTTGAGCTGCAGTAGTCAAACACAAACATAAATATCTTTTAAACACACTAAGAACCAAATGTATGGCAAAGGTTTATAGCTCAATTTACAAAGCATAACATTAGGAGGCCTTTAAAAATAGGCATGTTAAAAGGTTTAGACTAAAATTCTATTTTTGGATATTGGCTATGACTTTTAAATGTGTTTACATACCTGCAAATGATGCTGATCTCAGTTTAAATTCAGTTCCATAATAAATGGTAAAACATTTACTGCTCTCCAACCTTTTAGTCTCATCTGGCCATCGATCGAAGTCCTTCGAAGATTTTCCGACCCTAACTTCTTTGATATCTCTGATGTCGAGAGCACCCTCAAATGCGTGTCTTTGAGGCGTTCCATGTCTGAACCAGATTACTTGATATGTTTCCCGGCGGACTGATAAAGTCCGTCTTTCGGGTCGCTTTCGAGGGAAGAACTTTAGAACACTAGAGCCACGCTCTATGTATGATATTAGTTGATCTGCTTCATGTATAAGTCTGTCACTGCCGCCTCCGGCATAACAAACAGAATTCATGGCACTCATTGTAAATTACTATTGACACCAAAAAGAAAATGCTTGTGGCTACATTAATAAAAAGGAAATTATTTATTATTAAAATTTAATTTAAACCAGACTTCTAATATTTTTACTTTTACTGCATTTACTCTAGATAATATTTGTTTGGTTGACATTTAAATTCAAGAAGACATGTATCACTCACACGGCGGCACACTGTTTAATGCCAAAGAGTAGACTGCGCTTAATAGTTAATTGTCTAACTCTCACCCTACTCTCAAGATCTCGGAACTTAAATCGATATTTGATATTCGAAAAAAATAGTCGTTCAGAAACGACTTGGTTCTTTTTAATTTAATAATTTTGATAAACGTATTTCCTGTGGTAAGCCCATTTATATTGGCAAAATAGCTATCTTTAACTAATAAAAACTGTTTAATCAGTCACTTAAAACAAACCATAGTTATAATTAAAGAAAATAAGAATTAGAGCACATAATACATACTTGACGTTTTAGAAATTGACGATTATTAAACATATACGTAAAATTTAAGATTTTACTTGAAATAAGTAATTAAGTATTTGGGAATTTCGTTAAATTCCGGACTTTGTTACATTTTATATGTCTTTCCCAGAAAATTTAATTTCTCAAAAATTATTTGTAGTTTGCTGGAATATATATATATATATATATAATAGACAGAATTAGGTACTCGTAAATTTTTCAATGTCATCTTTAAATGTTTCATCTTGTTAACATCGATATAGTTATTATATCGATTTTGTAACAATAAATTAAACCGGTAAAAAGTCAAGAATTTAGTATAAGCAAATCGAAGTTTAGAAAAATTCAATTATAGTCGTGTAGAAATAAGGAATAACATCTTTTAAATTATTTAATTTTACTAAATACTTTGTAGGAACAATATTCATATTTGTTTTATTCCCAGAAGTACAAATTTTTATGTCCAAATAATATAATTGTACATTATATTAATATCAAAGTTATTTTTGTTTATGTATAGGTCCTGACCTGATTTATTGCAGAACCTCAATGAAGGGAATATGTTAAAGATCTGTTGCTCGTTAAAAAAGAAAACAAAGGATGTAAACTATGATAAACGGGGATGTAATTAAAAACAATACCACAGCGACCTTCACCTTTAACTATGGACAAAATATAAAATGGCTTCAAAACCGTGTGATTTTTCACAGTAAAGATAACAAAGAAGTTAATTTAATTACATTTTTAAAAAAACTTTAAGTAACTCTTAAATAAAATTTTATTCGATACTTGTCGTTGAAGTCTTCAAATGATCATAGTGTATCGATTGAAATCGTATGATTATCAGATATCATATATCTCTGTATTACATATTTACTTTTAAGAACGAGTAACGTCAAAATAAACAACTAAGTACTAACAAGCAATAATGACCAGTGTTACTTCAGTATTACGAGGGTACGGTTAGCAAATTTAGTTGAAAGAAAACTCTCGTACAGTTTCCACATCAGCAAGGTTATTTAAGATAACAAGGATTACATTAAAAGAATAAATTAAATTATGAATGTTTATAAAAACTATCAATTTGGTATCTTCATGGTTGTGCTACCTTTGCAATTATAATTAGCAAAAAAATATACTAAAAGAATGTAATTTTGACCCAAATATTAGATATTGAAACCAAAGTGAGTTCAACGAACATGTTCTACCAAGTCCGAAATATGTCGAAGGATCGATGCTTGAAGTTGTTCAGGAGTATATCTATCTAAGGCAAGTGATCAAGCTCGGTAGAAACAACTTCGAGCGAGAAGTCGATCGCAGGGTTCAGTTGGATTGGGCGGCATTTAACAAACTTCGTCGAGTTTTCTCTTCGTCTATACCGCAATGCCTGAAGTGTACAACCAGTGCGTCCTGCCTGTTATGACTTATGGTGCTGAAACGTGGACATTGACGGTTGGACTGGTCCATAGATTTAAAGTCGCACAGCGGGCTATGGAGCGAGCTATGCTAGGAGTTTCTTTGAAGGATAAAGTTCGCAATGAGGTCATCCGACAAAGAAGACAAAGAACAAAGGTAACCGACATAGTTCGCAAAATTAGTTCGCTGAAGTAGCAATGGGCTGGTTATGTCTGCCGAAGGACCAATAACTGATGGAACAGACAAGTCCTAGAATGGAGACCGCGACTCGGCTACCGTAAGGTGGGACTGCCTGCCAGGTGGACTGACAACCTGAAAAAGGTCACTGGACAAGACTGGATGCGGAAGGCGGAGGACCGTTATTGTGGCGCGAATTGGGACAGGCCTATGTCCAGCGGTGGACCAAGATTGGCTAAATGATGATGATGATTAGATATTGAATTAGTTTTAGAAATCTTTTTAATGTCTATAAATATCATGATTTTTACATCTTATTTATAATTACATGTTAAGAATGTTATAACCTATCCAGTACCAATCATTCCATAGTTTAAATAAATTACAACATTGTGAAGGCTGTGTAAATAGTGTTCTATTTTTAAATTATTTTCAAAAATAAGGTTATCAACATAACACTTTAAAAATGTCTATGCAAAACTGTAAACCTTCATTCATTCGTTCATTTGTTTATGTTTTATACGTTATTGGTAAAAAAATATGTACTTAATACAACACTAATTTAAACTCAAGACTTCTCTACCTATTATAATACATTTTTATACATAAAACCGATCAATATTCATAATTATTTCACAAATTAGGTTCTATATGTCGGATCGAAATAAAAGAAAAAATTTTTACTAGTTTTTATTTATATAGAGAAGACACTGCGTCGAAATACAGTTTACTGTATATTTATAGTATACCTTATAAGTTATAAGTAATTAAGTCAAGTGTACACGGAAATGGTTGCAGTTTCGGGAAACCTAAAAATAGTGATGTAGTCAATGAATGTTGATTTAGTGATGTTACTCTCAAAACTTCAACATATTTTATGGATACGAATTTAGTACACATACATCACATAAGAAACCGGTAAAAATTATTTTAAAATAAAAAAATTAAATTGTTCACATAATTTATTTACTTTAAAAAAAATATACACTTAGAAACATCTCAGAATATTACCACCATAATATATTAAAATAAACAGAGTGATCGCTACTACATACATAGATCAGAATTTGCAACATCGACTGTACGGCTATTAAGAGAAAATGACATTCATATTTAATAATAATATTGAATAAATATAATATCCACGGATTAAAATATATCACGATGAACGTGTATTAGACGTAAATTGCACATCAATACTATTTAAATATCAATAATGACTATTAGAGTTTATAGAATAAAATGTTCAATAATATATGTAATGGATTATATATGATCTATATAATATTAAATACAAATTCAGATCTACGCACACTCTCGACCCAACTGCCGGGTTGTTACGGGACTCAACCCAGAAGAGGAATGTCGACGCTCAAATAAATTCGTTCGATCGCTGGATGGCGATGTGTGGAATGTTTTGCTGCGCACTTTCGGGCGGCCGACTTCATATAAACAAATTTCAAATGGGCGTCATAGAAATCTAAAACGGTAGACGAGACGTACATACTCGTATAGCGCTCGTAGAAGGAGCATTAATTAATGAGATCGTATATTTATTATGTATTGGGGCAGACCGTGTTCCTTCCCCACTAACTTAGTTGAAGTAACCTTGATCCATCCTTATCCTTACAACTAACAGTAACCAGAACAAGTCCGTCGGGTCATTCGTATAACTGGATACGCACTCGCTCCCGGCCATCAACGCGTTTCACTAATTTATCATCGAAGGATCGCATCTACGTTACATCGATAGGGAAACGGCGGATATATTACGACACTAAGCGTCGTTAACACGTAAAGCTTACAGGGTCGCGATCATCTGGCCGGATTTTACTGTTCATTTCCTCAACCCCTGTAGACGGGGACACAGAACGCGCACACGCATCGGTAGACGACTGTGTAGGGGGGCAAGGGGCCGAGGGGTCCGTAAGGTGCGAGGGGCATCGGGTGAGGTCGCGCAGGCGAGGGAGGGGGTGTGGGGAGGGGGGATGGTATCGGAGTAGGGGTGAAACACGCCCTATCCTGGGACTCCTCGGGCTAGGGACCGGCCGCCGCAGCCATCACCTCCTCGTAAGCGTTCTCCAGACAGTGCTTCAGCTCAGCGTACGAAACGACCAGCACGCTCTGCTCGTCCCGCGACATCAGTTCCACCTGGACATGATATTAGCATTATCATTCTCAGCGCAAACTAGCAGAAACTAAATAAAATCAACTTCCGTTGTTATCTATTAAAAACAAAAATCAAAAAAAAAAGTTCTCATAGTCGGACTTGATATGAAAAAAATATACTAAGTGGAATGTATTATTGTATATGTATGTGCTATTCGTTTATTTGTCGTTTGCCTTGTCGAGGTTCCCTCCATCCAGGTTGTTGAGGGCGGCGGCCACGTGAGCCCTGTCCAACCAGGGGCGGCCATCCGGGGTCACCGAGTGGAAGATATGGTCTCGGAACAGTTTCAACATATATCGATCCCCAGTCTCCGACCAACTCGTATCCATGTTCAGCCTATAAAATAATTTCCTCTTTTACTCGTGTTAGTAATAAATGTTAAAAATTAAAAATTATATGAGACGTACTTCATTGCCACTTAAATAATATTACATATATATTCAATGATAGCAAGTGAATTTCGTATATAGAATGATAACATCTAATAAATATTTGTTCCAATAAACAAAGATTTGTCTCATGAGAGATGGCTTTGTTAGTACGAATGAGAATTCCAATGATTTTCATTCATAAATATTTTCTTGAAATTGTAAACCTGTTTTTTTTTTAATTTAAAACCTTGAACTAACTGCAAGGTTTTGAGGTCGTCGACGTTAATTTAAATATAACACTGTGAGACAGCAATCTGAATATATCACCAAATTTTATCATGTAATATATTTTTTATAACCAGATTAATGGCGATTTTGTTTCTTATAAATAGTATTATTCAAAAATAAAAAATCTAGGAACAAAAGCCCGTAGGCTAAGATTACAGAAAATCCCATTTTGTAAATCATATATTAGATATAAAACAGAGAATCGAGTTCAGTAGTTTCTGAGAAAAATAAATAATAATAATAATTTATTACAAAAATAGGACGAAAACTGTGTCTCGCAGAATCTTCCACGTTGATTACAAGAAAATACACAAAAATGTCACACACACTTATTTCACTTTATCACCTCCAACTTTAGAATAGAACGAAATAAGTTTAATATTTTTGACCCGATATGGTAGACCATAGTAGACTTTAAATTCTTTTTTCGCATACCGTTCACCACGGAAAAGGACCTTTGTTATGTTGTAAATTTTTTTGTTTACCTCTAATATATAAAGTACTCACTCTGGACGTTCGTTTATAATTCCAAGCTTGATAAGAATACGCAGTAGTCGACCATTGTCTATTTCATTCACTAATTGCTCTTCGAAGGCGTCCGAGCGCCGCTCTAACGCTTCCACCTTCAACATGATACTGTGAGTTATAATATGCTGTCAGTTCTAACATCTGCAAACTTCTGCGCACTACATGGACATCATATTTACTATTGGAAATAAAATATTGTTTGATCTATATCCTGATGCGATCTACATATCCAATAAGCCAATTTAATATAAAATAAAATAAAGAGTTTTTAAATTTTATTTTGTAAACTTAAAACAAACAATTTTGAAATAAAAATAAAGTGATGCGCGTGATAAATTATACTTGATTGATTGCACTGTTTCTGATTAATTAGTCCACTTTGATAAATCTTCTTATGTTTAAGTTTCCAGCAGGTATTTTTAATTCAGAGCTTATTGAAGTTTAATTTTTGTTCTGTCATTATCATTTTAGATCGTATTTGGTTTTACTCAGAACAAAGAATATGTTAACATTTTTTTTCTCACTGTCTTTCGACTCCATTGGTGTCAACCATATTTCTTGCATGAAATCCTCAGAGGTGCACGACAAATAAATTGTCAGGTAAATTGTGAGGCCGCATAGTGGTAGAACGCCTTCCGATTTGTAAAATTAATAACTTATTACTTACTTTTTGAGATAAATCGTCGGTACGTCCCATTTGAATGATTCAAAAACTAATTTACAGATACGGATATAGGCTTCAACACGAAGTAATTTATTTTGATAAGACTAAATACCGTTATTATATAAAAAGCTAAATAGCTTTCCTATAAACGCTTAAAAGTAGTAAAATGGATATGTATGTATGTAATATGTTATCCTCAAGAGATAGATATATGCCACCGCGGACTTTACTGTAGACCTATATAAAATGCACAATTCCACCATACATTATTTTGTTAAATTTCCAAGGCTTTAGGCAGCGTTTACGTTAAAAGCTTCTAGATGGCTCATTTTTCCGACATCTTCAACAAATAAACTTAATGTAAACACAAAAAAAATACAAATACTCAATTAATTATATACTAAAACCTTCCTCAAGAATCACGCTATCGAGCGGTCAAAACTATTTGATAATCGGTGCAGTAGTTTTTCCGTTTATCGCGAACAGACAGACAGACAGACGGGGCGAGGGACTTTGTTTAAAAGAACAACAAATATTTAATAATTCTATACGTGCATTAACCATATTTGGTGCGACACTTTATGGAAATATATGTCTCTCACTCAATTAATCTTCACAGAAATATTAAAGCGCTAATTTTCAAATGTTATTAAAATTAATTGTCAATTTTAAATAAATTATGAAAAGAAAAACCTCACAAAAATTTGTTAGCGACTTTCACACTAATCATCTCTCGGAGCTACAACATTCTAATAATATAATCCTTTTTTTATTGCTACGGCTTTATTCGCACTGGAATCGTGGAATGTTTAGCTAATGTCAACGTTTTTATTTATTTGACGAATTATAATCTTGAGTACAATGTGGAGGAAACATCAAGGGGTGTCGAATAGAATAGACATTTACTTAATTTCAATATTAATTATCAGATGTTAAAAGACTCTCGGCCACTTTAAACCATTGCAGAAAGAGTTCCTTTATTGTATTTCTTACATCGAGTTTGAATTCATTTTGAATGGGTGATGTACATTGACGCTAGACACGTGATTCGGACATTTCCAGCTTCAGCCAAGTTTTATTACAAATGATCGTATATTATGGCAGTTTTCAAATAACTATCTAACAAGTATCACCTCTTCATTTTACTAATAAAAAGTCTTGCCTCTTTTAAAGGATGGCCCATTTTCTTGACGACGACGACGTTTCTTCCAATAGTCGCTGTTTTTTTTTTTGTTTATCTTTTTTCATTAATCTTTTTGATATTTTTTGTTCAGCTTTATTTTTTTTTTGATACATTTCCAGTATGCATTTGGATAACACAACAATATATTTTCTTCATATTACAAATGGATTTAAACGTTTTAGTCACATTAGCGGTGTTTTGTTTTTTGTCCTATATATGATACCATAAATACATCAGTTTATGTAGTTCAATCTTCAATTATAAACCATTTAAAAGTCGAAAACAACTTTAATATGTAACTCCCTCGCTGTAGTATTTTTTTGTTTTTATTTTTACTCATTGTTTCTCATAGACATTACTATCGAAACTTAGAGTTAATATTAATGAGTGTAATTGCCTTTGTGGGCCTCTGGTTATTTTTTAGTGAGTTATCAGAATTAAGAACAATTAAGAATACGACTGATTTTGAACAAGCACGTGTATTAAACCTCAACTTTAGGGACATAGCTTTGGACTTGTTTTCTTTAGGTTTCCACCGTCTGTATGATTGATTCGGAATCTGTTTATTGTAAAAAGTCCTCTTGTATATCTATTTGATTGGTGACGTTATATAAAAGTCATTGGCGATATATTTTAAGCAGTATATGATCCTGTATTATCTGTATTCTGTATTAAATCTTGCTTTCAGTTGAATAACGATGTTCTGTTTATTTACAAAAGCTACATAACTCGCACGACTATTGTCTTTTCTCTCTAGTGTTTGATCTTTTTTGCATGATGGATTACCATTCGCTACCACATTTACATTTCTTTTTATATCACGTTGGTTGATTTTAAACATTTTATGTTCATTCACTTCTTTTAAACACTTGAATATCACTTCTCTTTTAGCGCAAAAAGATATAATATTATATAAAAATAAGCCATCGAGCTCTTTATATTTAAATTCAATCAATAACAAACACGCTATCTTTTCTATTTTTTCTACTGCCACGAACATGTTCTGTTCTTAATAACTATTCTGGATTCCTGGCTCGTTTTGTGAACATATTATTTTCTCTTCTTACTGGGCTTATCGTACTTTATGTTGCAAACACAGTCAAAACTCCTTCTGTATTCAAAAATAACCGATTTCCAAATCGCTCATTCAACTTAAATTTACAATCGCCTTTATAACATTACGAGGATATATAATACTTATAACGCGTACATACCTGCGTGAAGAAACGTGCTCCGATCATAGGCATTATGTCGGTGATGGTGCGACGAACGTTCGGAGACGGAGTCAGTAAATACCTGGTACCATATGTTTGTATGGTTGAGAGTATTTACATTGCATTATTTAAATTAATAAAGAATTTACAAGGTTAACATTCATTTGGACGAAGACATTTCATGTCAGTAATTAATAATATAATGATTACACAAAAAGAAACTGTATGACGCTTAACTTATTGTTCTTTTGTATTAAAATGTGACAGCATCTTTACATGTTACTACACATTTTTATAAAACGATATTGAGCTTAGGAAATTATTTGTTTTTTTTTACCCAATTGTTTATTTCTATTTGTATCGTAATATTTCTTAATTGAAAAGTTTTATATAAAACCTCAACTAACATGAGCATATTCTTGAGATCCATCGAGTATGTTCTTGCTACGAGATCCATGCAGGCGTTTATATTATCGCAGTGTACGGTGCGACACGCCAAAGATAGAATCAGACGGCCAAGAGCCACCAGATCCTCTTGCTGAGCCTGTAATGTACACTTGGAAATCATCTTTATACTAATTACTACGTTTATACACCGAAATTACTCTATATTTCGATAATTTTTAAATCTACCCACCATATGGTCTCTGAATGTACTTTTTAGATAAACTAAGATGAATATTGTTTTGAAATCGTATATCTATCAAATAACTCAACACGTCTTTATAAGACTTAACATAGAATCTTATAATATGAACTGTTATTTTTTTCACAATATTGCTAAATAATTGCCATGTAAATGGCACAAAGGTATTAAAAAAAATGATTATGATAATAAATACTGTAATCTTTGTACTGTGATCGGTCCTCTTTGCTCTGAGGTCAGTACTCATTGTAATAAAACAGTAACCTGTCCAGGTTGAGTGAGTGTGAGTCTAAAGACTTATTTAACTATATATTCCAACCTGTATAACATCGAAGCTGCCATTATGCATGGCGTCCGCTATACCCGGCCACGAGATACGGAGACGACACCCGTTCACAATCACCTTACTTGGCTCCAGGGTCCTATTAAATTTTATTATTTTTTTAAATTTTATATAAGTTTTCCAATAAATTTCACTTGCAATTATAATAAATCTATACAAAAAAGCTATTGAGTTGCAATATAGGCTTAGGAGAAACGCAAACTATCTCATCTAAAACATCTACATCTAAATGACGACTTATTTATGCCAACATTCTTTTATACTTCTAACCTTACTATAAAAACTCGAATATCAAGTCATTAAGTCAAGTCGAATATCAACTATATTATATTAAGAAGAAAATTAAACAAAGTTAACCTGCAAGCAAGCCCGTGAGAGTGTATAGCTCTCAGTGCGGACGTCAACTGCACCAACATACTCCACAACATGGCCTCAGGCAACAACTGGCCGGTTGCAACCGCACGTAACATCGCGTTTTTCTGTTTATCAAGAATTATAAATCACGTAAAGAACTCACTAAATAAATGTTAGTAATCAAGAATCGATAAAAGAGAAAACATTTCCATACCTGATGTGTATAGGGTCTAGGAGCGTCGGGATCCGAGGAAAAGGGATCCATGAATCCGTTCACGTCACCGCCAGCACCACCCAAGTATTTGTTCAGCATGGTGATACACGCTGGGTGATAGTCGTACACCAACACCAGTGCTGATATACATAAATATCATTTAATGTATAAAAGTCAAGTTTCATCATAAACTTTTTTATTGTTACTTTGCTAATGTACTCCTTATTCTCAACAGTCATGTAATTACGGTCAGATCGGCGACGTGCATAAAACGACCTTTCCTTGAACATACCCTGTATATTTACTGTTAAAGCTACTATACTATAGCCAGGATTTTCATTAATTTACTCACAGTGATCTCCAAAAGCTTTAGTAGTGAAGCACTGCTGGAGTCTGACAATGTTGGGATGATCGAGTTGTTTCCACATATCGACCCTGCCGGGGGCTGCGGCGCCGACGCACGCGTGTAGTCTACGGAGCGCCACGTGGTCGGCTCGCCGGCGGTGAGTGGCGCGGTAGGAGGTCGCCAGAGCGTGCGCCCCCGTCGCCTCTAGCGGTACCAACTCGGCATAGCGGTCTACCACCTCAGGGATATCTGTCGCATTCGACATGCCATATATTTAATAAAGCAAAGGCAAGGCAATATGCAAAGGCAAAGGCAATATTAGTGCGAATTATTTCTGGAAGAAACGTATGTTGTAATACTTTCGGCAAATGCTTGTCGTGTTTTCTTATTCTTCATTTACATAATTTCTGGATATTTTTTCTACCACGATCATGGGCAGACGAAGATGATGATGAGAAACTTAAATGAAAATCAGAATAATATAGTTATAATTGATTATGTACTCGCGAAAAACTGCCTGTGTGCTGTACAAGCTTGTTTTCTAGGCTTCATCAATTAAGTTTCCCCCATACCTGGATAAGCCATCGGGTCATGCTGTAGGAAGACATCCTGAGCTCGTTGATAGATCTCCTCGCGAATCGTCTCCGGCATGTAGAAAGCCTGCGCCAGACCTAACACGAAACACTTATTAGTATTGTACATTTAATATATAAGTAGTACACAAATTTTATGTTTTTCTTATAATTATGAATTAAATTAATTTCGCCTCATACTGTCTTTTATCGAGCGACCACAGATGTCATTGTAGAGTTAGAAAATAAAATACTTCATCAGTAAATTCGCAAATATTGTTAAAATATTACCATAATAAATAAAAGCTCCTTTTTAAATAAAGATTATTTTTATGTTGCCACTGATTATGATGAAATTTTGTTATTGTTTTTTCTTTTCAACAAAAAATGTTCAGACCACCATCATATAGTTATTATTATCTATTGCTTGATATTGATATGCTGTGTTGCCAAATATACTTAATATAAAAAATCGATTAGTTATCGATTCAGCTTGTAAGCTATTCGGACATTTGCATGAATAAACCAATTAAAAAAAAGCAAAGTATTTATTCCTTTATTCGCAAGGCATCGCAAGGGTAATGTGAACAGCCTGTGCAACATTTGAAGCAAATAGTAGACGGTCGCATAGTACTAATATCATTTCATTGTAAGCAGTATTATATGAGTTTTTTTTTAACCGATCCGAACTTAGATACCACTATGTGGTTAAAACTGTATTTGAGTATTAATTATGTGTTACATGACGCATTTAATGATGATTATTACGATTGTAATAGTATTGCTAATGTCACGGAAAGTAAAAAACAAAGGTAGGTAGGTACATGTAAAGTTGGCATTTGTAAAAAAATATGTTATGACTTAAATAAACCAATCTAGTTTTGAAAACATTAAGAGAAACTTAGTTCTAATCTATGTAAATTCTCTGATAAAGTTTAATTACACAAAAAAAATATGTACTAAAAATGTTGTAACACTCCAAGAGAAACAAATACATATAATTCAATGACCAGCTCAGTAAGACTGGACGCAAACAATACAATTCGCATTAAAATATTTTAATATATTTTAAACTGATCAAACAAAAACATTTATTTCAGCGTCAGCTTGCTGTTATTATTTATCACATTGAAATATAATAAATTCAGATCGAAACATCCTCCGAGTTAAATAAATCGTCGCACAAAAATTGGACACTGTTTAGTTTTCTAAGCCAGCTCATATTCAGATTACAGATTAAAAAACACACCAAAAAAAAAAAATAATGCCAAAATAAGGTAAAGGGTATGTAAATTATAGATAATATAACTTTAATTAATTTATATGTGTTGTCTATAAAGATAATTCTTACCTGACTTGTGGTTTGCGCCCGCGTGGGTTGTGGGTCCAGCATACATTTGTGAGGCGTAAGGGCTGGCCACTGGTACCCCCACTCCCATCACATCAGGACCTTTTCAATACCATAGAACATTATATGAGTGAAAATAAATAATAACAATGTGTCTTTGAAATAAACAAGTAGTCAAAATTTATATTAAAATATTTACAACGATTTGTAAGTTTTAACCGGTGAAAGTTCAGTTCCGATTAACAGACAAAAAACGTTGTTATGAAAATAAGAAGGTATTTTAATTTTTATGAAAATTTTTCTACTCACCCATTGCCGCTGGAGTGTTCATGACTGCAGAGGCATTTAGGGAGTCAGCATTTGTCGAATAGAAATAGGTGGTACCACCCACGTTCTCCTATCGAAATAAGGTTTTTTAAGTTTAAATAAACCTTTGAAAGTTTTTGAATCTCACATTAAAGATACATTAACTAATTAACATCGTAAAAGTTTAATGTCATCTGTTCCAAACTATTGAACTACAGTTTGAGGTAACTTTCGATATTTTTCGAATTGATGTCAATGGAAACGAATCGCGATAGAAACAGATTAATAATTTTTCCATTTACTTGGAAGTTCTCAATTTAATTCCCTGCTTTATGAAATTAATAATATCAATTATGGTAAATAAAAGGCTTAATGCCTTACAACTTATATGACTTCTGATAAATAATTGTCTAAAATCTGTAGTACCTGGTGCACCTGAGTGGTGACAGGCATCGGCATGGGCATAGGAGCTGGTGGGGAGTTCTGAGGTGACTCCTGGATCAACGCGTGCGATGGTGTGTGAGTGTAGTAGTTGATTGGAACAAACTCTCCAATCAGCACCTAGATTAAAATTGCAGGTGATGGCGCCATTGGTAGTTCTGACAATTGAATACATCTATCACCAATTACGGTTCGTCCCGTTATATTTATATGTGTAACTGTTGCTACATATATGTTTGTTTGGTAAAAAGTTTTCAAATTTATAAAATTATTAATCCTTCCTGAAACTTCACGCATTAAATTTCATCCTTTTGTAAGTCTTTTATGAAGATTTATAATTAAGGATTATCTTTTATAAAAGCCTCCCTTATAAAGATAAGGTTCCATGAACATTGTACTAAGCATTATTAAAGCCAGAAATGGTAAATATAGAACCCGTTGCAACGACACCTACGTCTCTATGTCTATTTTTAAAATAATATCCAAATATTCAAACCAAATAAGAAAATAACATACTGTGTTTCATGTTCCGATTGCTATTTATAATTGCCATATAAGAGTATTCTATGGCGTACATTTAATCTCAGCTCAGACGTAAATTGCATATAACCCCCTCTCCCCCCAACCCGTTCCAGACACGACAAATATGTACAGGGTGTGCAATCAATACAGGTATTTCCCGGAACGCATCCGCGCAGGCGAAATGTACGACCTAGGTCTGGGGACTGAGCTGAATTTACTTTGATGTTGCACCCCTATATTATATCTAAACTATAGCTACATTACATGTTTTGGGGCTTGCATGTTGAAAGAACATTTTGATATGGCATTGGAGGATTTTTAAAGCAATGACATCAATGTTTTTTTTTACTTAAGCACACATGACATAAGCATATACTATCTAGGATACATCAAACAACAACAACACGGGAACAATAAGAATATGCATACCAAATATGTTTCTTGCTTTGGTTAATGAGGATTAACTAACATGATCTTAAAAAGGATACATATGTCATCTCCTGACGATAATGAAAAAATAAATTTATTATACCTGTGGTGGTGGATGAGCTAGCAATGCCTGTCGCAAAAACAAATAGACATAAAGTTTGTTATTTATATGTACAAACGACTCATGAGGGTCTTATATGACATAATGCGAACATACCTGTGGTGGCAAGTGAGGTGGTGGAATATGAGTCATTATCGGCTTCAGCAGCAAAAAGTAATTTTTAATAATTAGTGTTTGTTATGGTTTAAACTATATCAATCCTTCCATTATACTCACAGGTGGTTGAGGGTGAGGGATTAACTGCTGTAGAAGAGGCAAATTGTTAAATGATGTTTATAAATTAAAATGTTAATATGATTCTTTGTGAGTTTCTTTACCTGCTGTTGTGGGACGTGGCCTGATATTGCCATTGGCATGGGCTTAAAAAAAAAGCATCAATTATTGCATGAAACTTTCAGTAAAATTTATATTACAATAAAGATGTTCACCTTTTTGGATGATGTTGGAGAAGCGTCAATGCTCAGCTTACTCATGGCCTGATTTAAAGACCTTGTTGGGGTTACCGTAGAATGGTTCTGAAAATATTGGGACAGTTAAAACCAGACCATTCATCAGTTTTTCAGTGGTTTTTTGACAGTGGTCATAAATTTAATGTTTTACCATATATGTAGCCAGTTTTGACTCTTGAGGTAGCCCGTTAGGCGGCGAGTATTGCAGATAGATTGATGGATCCATTTTGGTAATTGTACAAAGTGCCTCACTTCTGCAGCGAAAAAACAAAAGGTGTGTGACGAGGACATTACACTTAAATAATATGGAATCCACTTATGACGCGGCGTTATCCTTACCTCGATTTACTAAGTTAATATATCCTCATCTTCTTCAGAATATTTCAGGTATTTGCACTTCACCGGACACAATGTACCATTCACACATTTTTGCATCTACCGATATCTATGAGAAAAATATTTATGCACCTTAGACAAAAAGTACTTCAACTTTAAATAAGTTCATTTTGTTTTCAAATATCGCTATACACACTGTTTTGTATAACAAGTAATGACAAGAGCTATTCTGAGGTATTCTACATAAAATGTTTCACACTCTCAGTTAATAAGCGCCGACTCCGACACGGAGACAAATACATAATGAATAATACAGGCATACAGCTACAGCGTACAGCGCAGCAAAATTGTATACGTGTTTGTATAGACTTACCTATATATTCTGTTGCTCCTTTAGTTATATCGGATAATATCATAGACAACTATTAACCTGCTTATTTGAGGTGTAACTTTATTACTCCATTTTTTTAATCTATCTATTTATTTTAACATAACTAACTAGTAAAAGAAATTTTAGGATTTTGTATAAGACACAATAAATAAAAATATATATATCGGTAAATAATTAAGTAAAAATTTTCTGAAATGATAAGTCAATATTTTACATCAGCTGCAATATTATTTTTTTATAACTTTTTTGAATAATTGCAAAATTTTCTTAAATATTTTTTTATAATATCACAATTATTAATAAAAAAATTAAAGTGTGTATTGATATTTTTAGAATTAAATATATATATATATATATATATATATAGCAATAAAATACAATAATAAAATTGTAACAATTAAAGTGCAAATAAAACTGACTGCTTTTCGTGTATTTAATGAAGGTTATATTATAAATCTGTGATTTTTCAATAATATGATCTAAAGAATAACAAAACTAAAAGAATATAACATTTTATACAGAATAAAATGTAATAAACATGGCTTTTACTCAAAATAGTAATTTTCTAGAGTTACGATTAATTAAAGCTAAAAATAATGTAAAACCAAAAAGTACTTTTGGTTGGTTAATTGCTCCATTATGTTCACAAATCCAACAGGTTTATTGTATCCTATTAATAGAATATTAAAAATTGTGAATAGTGTAAAATAAAACATAGTCTTATAAATGTTTAAATTTGTGTTCTTTATTCTTTTGTTATTTTTTATTATTAAATTAAAATATTTAAGGCATATCTTATTTTTATTATAGTTAAGCTTCTCATTTAGTATTTTTGAATTAAATTACAGGGTTTAATTTAAATATCATTAAAATGTTTGAAGATAAATTTTATGTAGTGGTCGTTGAGAGTGCAATGCACAGCATTATATAATGAAAAATCAATACAGCTCTGCCCAGGTCCTGAATGCTATGTAATGATTAAATTCACACAGATACATTGGGCTTAGTGCTTAAGTGTGCAGTTAGTGCCTATATTTTATAGAGCTAGGCCAAGAGCGTCGTGTCTATGGCTAGCCTTTAATTTTATATCTCAATAAATTTTTCTTCAAATGGAAATTGTTTCAGATAATTACCTTTACAGTAAACTGATGATGTATTCATAAGAAATGCTTTTTTATGAGAAAATGGAGTAGAGAATTACTGTAACTTTGTATATTAGTCAACTAATTATATTATTATTTATGCTCAATTTGTAAAAGAGCGTCATTTTAACACAAAAAAAAATAAAACAGATTAATTTAAATTTGACAGTCAATAATATTATAAATCGTATCAAGCACTCTTTTCAGCATATAAGAAAATCTTGTCTGTGATATCACTGCCTAGGTACTTAAGAGATATTTCCTAGCTGTCAACGTCAATATATTTTAGTTGGAGGTTTGCACTTGCCGAAACTAGATCTCGGCCGGGGCGAAGTTATTTTTTCTGGGATATCCCTTATCCCTTCTAGAGTCATCCTATTTTGTCTTGTTTTCATAGTGGAAAGATTTTATTCTGATTTGCCTGATGGTGTAAACAGTGAGTGTAGGAAGTTACATCTGCACATTAATTTGATTAAGGTGTGTTTTGTATTTTTTGCTGGTCTGATATCGCGTTCGCTATAGTTAAATGAAACGTAACATAGTTTATTTGCGTCTAGTTTCTGTAACGTATATGATTATAAGTTGAAAAAGTGATAGAAGTTGTAATTGGCAAATTTCTATTAGGCAAAATGGAGGCGTCATACCAGGGGGGAGTATCGTTTGAAGACAACGACAATTTCAAGCGTCTGTCATCGACGATCGCAAGCAATATTAAAAAGATATCGCAGAATGGTGAGTTTGCATTTCTTTGATTATATTTAAAATGGGAAATGTTCATCCAATAGAACATAAAGCAGATTTAGTTTATTAAATTCTTTTTATATGAGAAAATTTATTCATCTTAGTTTATTTCCTCTCATCATAAAAGAACATTTATAAATGTTCAAATGTTTATTTAAAACTGTATTGTCCTAATTCTATAGCTTATTTATGTTTTATAGTGTCCTCTATGTCAAAGATGGTCAACCAGCTCCAGACACCCCAAGATTCTCAGGAGCTGCGGAACCAATTGTGAGATAAATTTTTATCTTTATTTCACAGGGATCTTCAGTCCATTATCCTGGAAATTTGTCTATTTTTCAGGCGCCAAATACAAAATTACACTCAAAAGCTGGCAAAGGATACATCGTCATTGATAATGGAGCTGATGAAGACTCCGACTGACATTCCTGCTAATAAGCTTACAAGAGAGCGGCTGAGTGATGAGTACATGACCACTCTCAATGCATTCCAAGTCAGTTTCTAAACATCTCTTATAACTTAAAATTAATGATGTTAACTGTTTGAAATATTATTAGCAAAGTTTGAATGTATGGTACATTTATACACATTTAATTATACTTATTAAATTGGGAAATGTTTGAGCTTATCAAATAATTGCATGATTACATGTGATTATTCTGATTACAGGATTGAAATAAACAATAAAATTAGTAACAAAGAATTTCTAGTATTAAAAAAAATTATATCTCATCATTTCTAAAATTTCTAAGTAAGTTTCATAATGATTTGTTTTATATATTTATTAGTGTAATTTTTCAAAGTGATTTGAGATTGCAGAATATCAATTTTTGTACCACGAAAAATCTATTGCCTAATAAAACTTGTTTTTACTCAGTGCTAAGCATTACGTTGTAAAAAAATTAAATTTTAAGAATTTTGATCAAATAACAGCAGAAGTCATGTAAGTATCAATGGTTTGTATGTCCAGGCCACCCAACGTTCAGCGGCTCAGAAGAGTAAGGATGATGTTCGTAAAGTCAAAGCTCAAAATGTTAACATCGGAGATCCATTTGCTCTTGGAGGTTAGTGATAAATGATTTTATGATCTTAGTTTTAAACGTGTTTAACAGAAACAGGTTTAAAGAATTTTAATAGTTTAAAATATATTATAATTGGAGCCAAGATTTTTAATAGTCTGAATATATGTATGACAAATTAATATATTTAACATTTTTAATGATATTAGCACATTCTTGATTTTTAAAACCATAAAATTATATCAGAATACTTATATTTTGAATACTATAAAATATATAATACACATATTTTCGTAACATTTAGAAATTCTAATTAAAATGGTATTAATTGAATGTGATTCATTAAGGAGAATAATGATACGTCAACATTGGATATTTCATATCACGAACAATAGAAAAGAAGGAAAAATATTATCGTTTTTTATCGTTTTAATATACATATGTGAAATGATAACATTCAACATTAATGCAAAAATTTTTTTAGCACTTTTCTATAACATTATATTATTATGATCAGTATTTCATCTATATATAAAGTCAGGACTCTTTTTTTTTTATTTTTAAAGATGCTGATAACGTTTTATCTATGGAAATTAAAAAATTGTTTCATATTTTATTCTTTGGGTCTCATAAATGTTGATTGATATTTTTTTGTATGGCCACAAGCAAATTCTTGTATTAATAAAAACGTACTGATTTTTTTAACTTTACAAAACAGATATTTATGGAAATACTTTGATATATTTCGTAAGTACATGGCACAATTACGTTCGGGTAGTTAGTAGACTGACATAACGAGTAGAGCCTCTACATATGTAGTGAATGACTTCATAAACTTTTACGTCATCGCTTCTACCGACAAAACCTTATGTATCGATCTTTGTTAATATTTTGTAATACTTAGTCATTTTATTAATATACATCAGGACTTGTCTCATATATGTTACTTTTCTTTCCTACACTTGTATTCAGTTACTACTAATTTAAAAAGATACTTAATTAATAACAAAAACTCAGACTTTTATATAATTGTATTCATATCGTTTTAAGATTAAAAATAAAGTTCATTAACCAATAATCAGATAAGGTTATTTTCATGTCTATTTAATGGTTGCAGTTTTTATTCTGGAATAATTGCGATTACTTTAATTATAACTTATTGAATGGATTAACGGAAGTGGTATTTAAAATACCTCAGATGTATGGTAGATAAATAATATGAAAGTTTACTTAAACGTTTTGTTCAAATAGGTTATAATAGGCAAAGAAGACGTCCGTGTGATCTTCCTGTTCTGATCTTAACAAGTACAAACATATGAATAAGATGTGAACGAAACGAAAAAGTTATTAAAAAAGTTGGTAAAAAAATTAATGAAATTAGGTTTACTTTCTCCTTCTGCCTTTCATTCTTTCAATTTCTGTTTTGTGAACATTATAAAGTACGTAATGGATTTGAAATTAATTAGAACCAGAGACTCGTATTGGATATTTTGTTCGCTCTTTACCAAGGATAGAATTTAAATTTATTACTCTGTACCAGTTTTTACAAATTTATGCACTCATATTTTCGGCACCATTGGAAGTTCGATATGATAATTTGTTATAGGATTGTTCTTAGTCCTTTTGGTTAATATATTATAGGCGGAGAGGGCGTGGAGCTCGGCGAGCGTGTCGTGCGACAGTCGCAGCTGTCCGCCAGTTCGGAGCGTGAGCTACAACAGTTGGAGGAACGCGAGAGAGACATACGACAGCTCGAGGTTAAAATACATGACGAGTTTAATATAGAGGCATAATATGTCCTTCATAGATTTTGATGCACAAATATTGTGGGAGTTGGCTATTCTTTCGTTACAAATGCAGTCAGATAAACAATAGGAAACTAGAAGCATAACCTTTCCTGTTCGCATATAATTCTAAATGAGAATTCTATTACAGAACGATATAATGGACGTAAACCAGATATTTAAAGAGCTTGGATCCATGATCCATGAACAGGGCGCTGTGGTCGAGTCCATAGAGTCGAACGTAGAGGATGCGGCCACCAACGTTGAGTCGGCCGCCCGTGAGCTCAGCCAAGCCGCCACCTATAAGGTAAAGTCTTTAAGAAGTGATGATAGGAATCACAATTAACACATCACAGAACTCTCACTGGTAAGAAGAATACTATCGTGATGATAGTGATAAAGAGTGTGGGCTCCACGATCCTCACTAATATCAGAAATTTCAATAATCGTTTCAATAGCAGAATCTGTAGCAACAAGAGCACTAAACAAGTACTATTAGTACCTACAAATATTAACAAACACTAGAAGTATATAAAAACCTCCGTGTGGGCATTAATTCCAGAACAAGATGCGCAAGAAGAAGGTGATCCTGTCAATGATTGTGATGGTCATCGTGGTTGTAACGCTGGTGCTGTTGCTGGGTCGCTGAGATTGGCTTGCCACCGTGCTGTTCTGGCTCGGTGTGCAGTGCGCTATCAACTATACGTACGACCTAACATTCTATGATGTATATCTTATCATATATCACACACTTTTCAACGAATAAACACGTCGTTGGACAGTTGATTGAAATACTTTTCGTTTAAAATTGTTTCTATATATTACTTTGTGCGCTTTCACACATTTAGTTTATTCATTTTTCATAATCACAATAGTTTAGATTATCACTAATATTCTTCCGTACAGAATGGTATCATTAAAAATTATAGTTATTTGTGGTTCAGTTGATTCTTGAATATAAAATTATTATTTTTTTCAGAGCTGATAATAATATATTATTGCGTATAATTAAACTTGCATGTAGTTTGATTTAGATATTGTCTATATATTGCATCAGTACTTAGGACGCCGAGCGAGTTAATTAAAAAAAAAAATGCAATCTATATTTTATTATTTGTATTTCTTCTCAGTAAGTCCTGCAAGCGAAGTTATATGCTTATTTGAACTGGCCTAACATTTGATTGATTTCGATTCCAATTCAACATTTTGTACGTTAAAAGTATTTCATACATACATATTGTATCACTACATGTATCTTAGATTTAAGATATATTTAATCATTCTAGAAAATAACTATTTAAAACTTCCTTATTAATTGTTTATTTATGTTATTATCATGTGGAAGATGAAATGAGATTTTGTTCATTCTGTTACTTATGTATATTGTTTAGGTGCTGGAAAAAATATTATCTAACATTATATTTTTGTATGCAGTCATCCTTTTTACTTGATAAGAAAACTGATTAAGTGTAACAATTAGTTATTTAACTAGTACGATAACTTATATAAGCTGCTTGTATTAATACAGTGAGGCTTTTATATAACATTTTTAACATTTCTACAAAAAAAAAATATTCATGAGTACTTTCAACATTAAATGTTTGGTATTAAACTTCACACATCTTGAAATATTTGAATGAAAAATTTACTATACATTTAAATACAAGTAATTAAGAATTAGAATTATGATATCATTAAATGTAACTTTTATGATACTCTATATGTCTGTATATAATCCAGTAAATATCCATCAACTATGTTAGACAAGTTTCTAATATGTAGTTATAAATTTATTTGCATAATTATTATTTGTCTCTTGGAAGAGATAACGCGTTTTATATATGTATATTTATGTACCAGTATTCGATGAAACTTAGATCTTCACGTTACTCATTATATTCAATGTATTGGAATGTTAATACGCTCCAATGTATGTTAGAGTACCAACTTCTTTTGAATATATCCGTCGTCAAACAAATTCGACTTTTATTTTTCCTTTGTTTATTGCTAGTAGTATGAACTAAAAGTGCTTCTTATTTATGAAAGTAGTCTTTATAGTGTCTGAGAAGTCGCTTTAATATGTTATTAAGTAATCATTTAACTTAAAATTGTAAGACGTCTGCTCTGCGTATATCTAGTGATAGTAAGTCTTGCTTGCGAGCGTAGTTGTTATATTGAGGTTAATTTTGCATTTGCTGATTTGTTATATGGCAATGATTTTTATGCTAAAAACCGATGGTAATTTAATGGTACCAAGATTGCATGCACAATTATTATCTCATATGTAACAAAAGGATTTTTTTTTTGAGTAACAATAAAGTATACTCGCATCCTGTAAGCTAAAAAAACTTCCTAAATATTCTTAAAGCTACAAAGATATTAAATTTTAAAGTTATGCATCTCCACACTGATTTGGAAGTAATTGGATCTTAGTTTGCCGTTCATGAGTCACCATCTAATAGGTGGATGACATAAAGTGGTTATTAATTTAGCTGCCATTGAAAAAAATAAAGTCAGTCCACTATAACTGCAAACACATTACATGATACTATTAGTAATTTTATATATTGTTTATCAAAAAAAAAACCCATTGAACATACCATCAGTGTTTTATACACAAAACACAAATAATAGATCATTGTGTAGTTATAAATAATCTTAAGATGTTATCATTTTTTACTACCATTTTATATATTGACATATCTTAAGTCAAAATTACTCATATAAATGATAAGACTAAAGGATTGTAAATAAAACAACATTTTATTATAAAATCACATTTTAATATTCATAATAAAGTCACACAAATAAATAAAATTAAAAACAGTTTGCTTATATTGAGATTCTAAAATCTTTGATTTATTGATTATACATTATTCCTCTACGATGGCTTTGTGGGTGCTTGAGAACACGTGACGCGTTCGTTCGGTCATGTTTCCTCGAGTCTCAAGCCCCTCAGCCAGTACTACACTACGAGAGCTACGGAACGGCTACCAGAATTTAATCCGTCATCATCTACACTATAAATAATTCACTAACTTGCACTCTCGTCGCCAAGCGAGTGTAGAACCGCAGAACTAAATATACTATAAAAAAATTAATACTGATAAAAAACGGGTAAAATTAAAATGCATCCAAAACCGTCTCACTCATACCGTGACACTAGTACCTAGCACCCGGTAGTACCTAGTCTTTAATAAATTTAATTTCACATTACATGCTCAAATATGTAACCGTGGTTCCTAACAATATTCTTAAAAGTTACTTTGTTATATAAAACTCTTTCGTCGCTGTTCCCATTCCTTTGTTGTCTAACCTAAGTTGTTGTCCTCCAGATATGTACACTTACAGTATAACCTCAGCCTCAGGTATCCTAACTCCTCGATGTGATCATAAACAACCGCGTCCATTTTCATACCAGGGAATACAATTTATAATTAAACTAAATACAAACTAAAATAAATAAAGCTCTCTAAAAACGAATATTAACAGCTAAGCGTGATTTAATCCTAGGATATTCGGAATATAACAACCGATAGATTGATCAAAAACTAATTGACAGAAAACAGATATGATTGTTCGGATGAATTAAAATAACAATACCAAAGGCTTAATTAGCGCGCGAGCGTGCGTGAGTGGCGGGGGGGGGGGGGGGGGGGGGGGGGGTTTTTTTTTTTTTGTGGGGCGGGGGGGGGCGGGAGGGGGCTAACAGACCACGGGCCCCCCGGTAGGGGGATCGGGGGTGGGGGAGACAAGCGGGGGGGGGCACAAACCAGCGGAAGGCAGCAGGGGGGACAACAACAGCCTGGGTGGGGGAAACGGGGGCACAGTCGCACCTATTTCTAAAAAAGAAATAA
>JAAAKD020000207.1:6392788-6417441 GCA_010014825.2 Danaus melanippus | reverse complement strand
AAAAAAAAAAAAGCATAGATGAAACAAAAACGAATTGAAAGAAAACGGAAGGGATAGTGGGGATGAATAAAAATAACAACCCCAAGGGATTAAGGGGCGCGCGGGGGGGGGGGGGGGGGGGGGGTGGTGGGGGTGGTGGTTGTGTTTCTTTTGTTTTTGTGTGTCGGGGTGTATCGGTAGTGATCTAACAGACCACGGCCTCCGAGATAGGGTTCTCGGTGATGCGGATGACAGGCGAGTGGCGACACACACGAGCGTCAGACAGCCGGCGGAACAACACGATCTTGGTTGGAGACAACGGCGCCACTGTCGCACATATTCATACAAACGATATTATGTTAGTCACTCTGTTACAAACAAGTCATGCTGTACATTAGTATACGAATGTACACCTCTTTATATTTAACTATTTATTAAAACATGCCTGAAACATTTAAAACAAAAATATGACACAGAAAAAATGAGTTTAAAAGGTATACTTATCCCTAGAAGAGATTTCTCTTTATTATTTGTATTTAATTTCAATGATATGTAATGGTGCATTTAGATTACAAAATAAATAATTCTACTGGTAATAGTTGTTAGGAATTTTGTGACAAGTGACAAAAATTAAAAGTTAAACATAGATTCCTGTATGAAAAGAAATTCGTCAACATTACTAACATTTTTTTTCCAGTGAAGTAGGAAGATACTGATAGGTATTTAATAGAAAAAGTAGCTCCTAAAATATCTTTTCTTTTGTTTTAAATAATTGTATTAAATATTCCAAATCTCTGGTGGTATACTACGAAAATTATAAGTGGTTTCATAATATTCTTGTTCGACAAAACAAATTTTCATGCACTTAAATGCGGTGTATTGAATTGAACACCTTTTAAGTACAGTAGACCCTGTACGGCGTTTAAAGTGACACTACTTATCGTATCGCAATAAACGTAGCAATAAAAGACACTCCTGGTAAAGTGTCAATTATAAAGTGTCTCAGTCTAAACGTACAATAAGATTTATGGCAAATATTAAGTTTTTTTTTGTTGACTGAATAATTTTAGTTTGGTTGTTGGATTATTGTAGAGCGTCGGATCTTCAAAAGTGAAAAATGATATTACAGAATATACAAACAACTTAGATAACATCTCTAATTTCTAATTATGTACAATTTAATGGACGGGTTTTTAGGTTTATGATTTAAATATTCTACTGATCTCTTAAAACATGTATATGGTTAACGCAAATATAATATGGGAGACATTTTTATACTTATTTTCAACATCACTTAATTAAATTCTTAGACACTTCTACTTGACTAGGGTCAGATACCATTTTCTTGAGTACGAATATACAGTCTTCACATGACAGACAAATTGCTAATTTATATGGAACATGTCAATATATTCTACCTCTACTACAGCAACTAGAGAAACAACATTTACAAATAACTTAGGTACATTTATTTTGAACTGCTTTAACAGTAGAAAAAAAAATAAGTAAAAAACAAGCACTACTTACACCCTAAGGCGGCACTAGTCTCGCTATATAGTTGCGAAGGCGGGTCTAGTCTGGTGGCTATTTGTGTGTAGTTTGTGCAGTGCCAGTACAGCTGCACAGAAACACATGCTTGGATACGCTACCACTGGTCTGTGTGCACGTTGTCTTAAGGTTGCCACCCAATTTTACCGTAATATTTACTTTATTTATATATAAATAACTAGCAAAATTATTTAAGAAATACAAAATGTGTGTACTTGGTGTTAGCATGATGGCGGGAATTATATTTAGCTCCCAGCACTTTCATGACAAATAGCAACACGTAATATTTAAAAATAAATATTTTGCAAACATTACTTTACAAAAGTTTTTTTATTTAACAACGTGCAACCAGCCTCAGTAGATAAAATAAAAATATAAGCCAAGAAATTTACAACAAAATTAAATTGTACTAAGCGCCATCTATATTGTAAACAAGGACTTGGTTTAAAATTTAACTGTGTGGTTACATATGTTTGTAAGCACGTTTATTTAAATTGATGTAACTTATAAAACAAGTCTTTGTTCGAATGAAAAAGGTGCAAGAAAATATTTTATTAGAAAACAGTGTTTATTGACCAACAGATGGATAAACCAGAAACAAACAGACTGATCACTTTTTCTAATATATACATTTTCAGGCTTCTTTTTTATAATAAAAACATTGACATCTACGTAATAGTAAATAAGCTAAATTGTGCTTATTTTAACTTTTTAATGTACCCCGCCATTTGAAATTGGCTCATTTGTGTGTTTATTGATTTTTACCCGACTCAACTTTACTTTATGAAAGGGGTGGACAACCCTCTCTATTTGCTGTGCTTGATGACCACTAGATGGCACTTTGAGCTTAAACGCTTTCATTTAATAAAAAAAAAACAAATTTTTCTTCAATTAGCAAATTAATTTATGTACCAAGATAATAGTTATAGTAGGACATGTTTTTATTATGGCTATAATAAAATTAAGAGGAAAACGGGATGTTCAAAACAATAGAGTTTGAAAAGATAATATTTTAAATTGTTTCAATAATCTTTGCCTTAAACATAAAAAAGTAGCCAAAAAAACTTATGGTATATTTTATACAAGTGTCAACCGTAAACATGTGTATTGTGTACTATACCTCATTATAGAACTTACCATATCCTTCCCCTTGCAAAAACAGACGGAATGCCTCGGAGATTTTTCCGGGCTGCTCCTCTAGCACCATGGCCGCGTCAGAGATCTAGAAATAAAAGATGTAGTAGGATGTATTTTAATAATTTTAATAATTTTATATTATATTTTATTATATTTTCTATAAGAATCCGATAAAAATCTGGTTATAAGAAAGAAAGCAAACTCTTCTACATTAGAAATGAAAGTTTAAAAAAATAATTATATTCCCTTGAACGAAAAATGTGAAAACACATCTATTGTTACAAATAATTAGCAGATACACACGTGACAGAGAAAGATATATGTGAGTGTGTGCGTGTGTGCCTGTATGTGTGTGCCTGCGCGTGTGTGAAGTTTCAAACCTTCATCCAGGTGGAGTTGGATGGGTGTAGACGGCTGTTGAGTGTGACCGTTTGCTCGAGGTGCGGCGAAAGCGCTCCAGCCAGGTTAAGGACCGGCGGGCGCAGGGTGCCGGCGTGGCGGGTGATGTTCAGGTCGGAGCGACGAGCGAAGCTGTCCACCAGCATGGCGAGGTTGCCAGCGTTCACGTGACGACGGAAGTAGGAACGGTACATCGCCGATAGATCAGCGTTACGCTCCTCAGGACACTGCGGCATATGTGAGGAGTTGAACATTGAACTATCACCAATGATACGGAACTCTAAAAATTACTCTAATGGACTGATTAGATTATATAAATGTCTTTAAGTCGAATAAAAGGTTATTGCGTTAATGTTTAATTTAAGACGAGAAATAACCTTTATAATCTATAAACTTATTCAAAAGGAATGGAAATTTTTTAAAAGCACTTAGACTTAAAGTAACCGAATTATATTAAATAATTACATAATTAGTTTTAATGGTTATATGAAGCGCTGAGAAAAATGTTGTAGAAGTTTGCGGTTATTAGATGTATTAGGTACGTTTATTTTAAATTAATAACAACTGCACTCGTATATTTTGTATATTAAGACTTTTATTATCAATAAAAGAAACTTAATACTATCATTCAATAATATTCAATTTTTTTTTGAAATGAAAATGTGAATTTAAATTAGTAAGTAGTTTTATTCATGCGAGTGCTTCTTCGACATTTTTCCGATTCTATAACTAGGATGTCAGGATGAAAGGCCACGACCAAGAACTCTTGGACACGTTCGAACATCGACTTTTAAGTTACAACGTTACTTGGGGCATAATTTACTCTCTCGTCTAGTTTAAGCCGATAGAAGTGTTATTTAATGAAAATCTTATATATAAAGTACATACAATATAAAATTTTAAACATTTAAAATAACAAAACAACATACATAAACAATTACACACAGAAGTAAAAAAACATCTCCATTCGCAACAGCATATGGAGTCGCATTTCGCTGAGCTTTGAAATAAAATTTTATTTCCTAAGTGACTACTTGACCTTCATCACACAGAAACATTTCTGACAAATACTTGCTGAAATGTTAGTAATAAAAGTAAAGCTTATTGTTAAAGAAACATTGAAAAGCTCAGGAATTCAGGGAACAATTCGCAAGGTATATTTGGAACACAATACGTATTATTATAGTACGGAGTGTGTGTTTTTGGGTGTTGAGTAAGCAGACATACCCTTCCGAAATGGTACCACATGAGGTAATCAACCACAGCGGGGGTCATGCCGCGGGTGCGGAGCGCGCGACAATTCATCTTATGAGATGCCCATTCAATCCAGCCTGCCTGGCTCGACGAACAGTTGATTAGAGTTAGAGCATCCACCTGGAATTAAACATATGGAAGGCTCTGCAGTTCACTGCTTAGTCAGTCAAGTGTGAGAGTCAGTGGACTGCATTGGGATATTCGAAATCTTTAACAAAACATACAGACAGTACAAACAGATGTAGCTTGTGACAGCTTTTTGGTTGGAGGTTTTAATTAGCTGTTACTCATTAACAATCAACTTATCTTATTAGCGTTTGACTTAAACAAAATATATAGCTGGCTTAGTTTAAATTAAAAAAAGTAGACAAAAAGAGTCCGAGCAATCGACACCTAAGTGACGTATGAATTACTACATTATGGAATAAGATAACGAAAAATGTATTCGATGAAATGATATAAAACTCACGTAAGAAATGAAAATAATTTTGTTGCCATTTAAAGCTACTGTTAATATTATTGTGAAATAATAAAATCGTTTTCCGTAAATCTTTCAATCTTTCACTACAACTGCACCAATTGAAACCTAATAAAGTGGGTCAAATTTCCCAATACCGTTTTCCTTGGTAGATCTACGGCGGTCCTTGTAAGTATCACGCTGAAGTTTTAAAACGTATCAAATTCTATTATAACTTGTTCTTCCAAACTATGATCCTCGATATTGAAAGGTTATTAAATTATAAGGTAGCAAGAGTCTCCAATAACTCTAACGCAAATTACGTCCTTGAAATGAAAGAGAAGCAACTACAAAATAGAAAAAACAAAAGAATTAACAAATATACATATTTAAATGAAACTAATATTATTCCAAATAATATTAGTTTCATTTAAATGTACTATAAGACTCGCGAAAATCTTAGATCTCAAATATACATACTATATTCAAAATGACTCACTATTGGTATTATTTTGTATTTTATAACGAAAACCCAAGTTAAACCGGTTTTCAGCTTCTCTGCGTTGAAAATATCGTTTAATAGATGGCGCTGTAAGCCTTCTCCTATCAAGAAAAACAGGATCTATAGAAATTGTTAGAGATTTTATCAATCTTTTAAGAACATTTGTCGTTGGAAAAATACACGTTCCGAGGTCGTTTCGATCTACTTTACTTCATTACTGGGCTTACATGTAATTCAATGTTTAGTGCTGACGTTACTGAAATGAAACTTTTAGAATAGTTTTACCTTCGTCTAGAAAGTTTGAAATACCTTAGTCGGCGTTTCAGTTTTAACCATTAATTTGGACCTTAACCATATATATTAGTTTAAAACCCGGTGGTTTGTGTATCCAAATCCTTTGGTCCATTACGTGAGATTCGGGAGGCCATATACGCGAATGTAAAAAAATAAATACATATATGTATAATGCTGCATTGAACTCGATATGAGAATTTTATGTGACAGTTTGAATGGCATTATTAATCTAGAGTGGATTATGAATATAAGTAAATGGAAAATATTTTTAATAAAACTGGAAAATAACTTAGTAGTTAAGCCGTAGACGATCTTAGTTAATATCCTATAAAGTTTTAATTTTAAATCTTAAATTATAAACGTCTGAGTTTTCATTATTTAGACATAAACGGAAGCCCTTACCTTATCCGGGTTGGTGAGAGCAAATCTCGCCAAGATGTTGGCACCGACTCCTACGCCGAAACCTATGAAGCTCTTAATGCCAAAGTGCACCAGCACGTAGTTGATCTGGTTGGCGAGCTCATCCATAGTTGGATATACGTAACTGTAACAAATATTGGAAGAAACCAATTAAAATAATTTCTTATTGTTAATTAAACACAACATCTAAAAACAAACAAAAAACATATATATTAAGTGAACTTCTTGTAATTAACTATAGTTTTCATAATTAGTAAAGTATTTCAAATGGAAAATCTATTTCCCAATCGATATTCCAGCAATTCTCAGCCCTTAACCATGTTGTGGTTGAGTTCATGTGCTGTGGCCAAGCTAGTGGTGAGCGCCGCTAGTACCAATGTTATGTAAGACTGCGCCAACCCGAACTACTTATTGGTACCTGCGCGAATACGTATCCGTTGTATTCGTGTAAAAAGATAATTTATGCGAGCCTCTTAGAAATATCGATTACAATGCGATTTGAGTATTAACTTGCTCTTTAATGTAAAAATATTACTTATTACTTGGACACCAGTTTGGGAATTATTTATTATTAAAATTACAAAGACAAATAATTAACTACATATCTTTATTTGATTGTTTGGTTATTTATAGATATGACGGACTAAAATCCATGTTACAACAGATCCAAACATGGAACTGTGTTTGACAAGTTTTTGATATATCAACTAAAAAGAGGACATAGTCCCAAACACACATGTATCTACTATTAGTAAAGTAGGCGCCTCGTTTATTAAACATTACGTAAAAAATAACTTTATTTAAAGTTTCTTATGTTGAATAATATAAGAACGTGATTTATATATATATATAATAATTATATTATTTTTATTCCAGAAAAATGTGACTGAGAAACTATTTACAAAATTTCTCTATTAACCATACGTTCTTAAAATGTGACATTTTCTATTTCAAAGGTCAAGATTTCAATCATGTTGAGTGAATTAATTGTATTTAGTAGGGATCAATAGCCGTACTAACCTATTGAAGTCATGCAATTTTATAAGTAGTTTTAATGTAACAAAATCATAGCATAGTAAATTTTGTTATACCCCAAGCAGGGTAGGTTCAGCTACAGTTAAGTCAGCTGCTTACGCCAGCCTGTACTATCGAGCGACGCTTATATAACACTGCGGGACCAACCACTGACACTTGTATACCTCTCGATCAATTATTATCAAATTTAAAATGCATCAATTAAATTAAACAACTACTTTATTATTTAGCTGTCTAGTTTACGGGATCGTACTGTTTTTTTTAAATTATTATTTTATATTTTATTGCAAGTAATTGTCGTTTTTATAACGCCGAGGGAATAGGCACAAGCTTCATTACTTGTTTATCCATTTTTCGTATGATTCATATCAAAATTAAATCGAAGAAGAGAAAAGAATCTTTGTTCGCTCGGTCTTTTATTGACCCGTAAAGGGTACTTGCGTACAAGATGTAATACAAGCAGTCTAACAAAGGTTTTTAAAAAGAGTAGTTTTTAATAGTTAGCAGACCTCACCATGACAACATTGTTCTACAAGCAATGTAGTAATGTATGTATGTGATCAGTGAGAAAGCGGCGCCGGGCTGTCGCGACGTTGCCCTATAAATGCAGTTATTTTACCTACCTTCATTCATTCAATTTATAAAATTATCTTACCAAAATACTGCTATATTATATTCGAATATTATTTTACACATTAGTTTTTATAAGTAAAGGGAAAATAGTGAAACACGTAACGTTCAGAAAATATTCTTAGAATTTAAGATAAGGGATGGAAATCCGAGAATTATATAACGAATGCCTAACTCTCGACTCTCTCTTTGTTTAAGAAGGGTATTGGGTTATTGTGCTAGTACTATTATAAAGGATATGTTTCTATTATACTAACAATAGATTCGACAATGTTGTAATAGTAACTTGAACTTTGCATATTTATTGGCACGATTTCAAAGACGAAAATTGTTTGGACGCTATTTCTCGTTAATTTATTTAAAATTATATCTGGTTTTTGTGGATAGATATCTAAGTGATGAGTTTAATGCATAACAATACATATATTTAAATTCACAGCTGTCTGCTTAAATCAAATTTAATGACAAAAAAGAAATCATTTTCAATAAAATGAATATGAAGCCTATCCGTAGTCAACACTTTCATTTCAAATGTGATATTTATTTTCCAACGGGCAGGTTGTTTGTGATTTGTGAATGAACTTTTGAACCTTTACGAGTTAAAGCGGATTAGGTCACTGAGGGTATTTGAAGTCGGTCAGATGTGAACCGGAAAATCTTGGTATAATCGATTTGAGATTAATGTATATGACTCAGAGGTTGCTTACAAATTACTTGAATACAAAGTTTTAACCCTAATTGAAATAATTAAAATTTTGTTTACATCTTATAAAATAAATACGTAATTTTTTTCGAAAACAACCTAGAGAATGGAGCAAAATTCAAATATTTTTTTTTATTAAATGAATAGCGACTAATTGGCTAACATTTCATTCAAAAACATGTGAAGTACAAACGATGTTGAACTCCCAAACGTTTTTGTTACAACAAATTACGTTCGAGTAATTAAGATAATTAGTAAAATTCTATGAGTTAAAAAGAGGTAATTAATTAAACTTCGTATTTAAAAAAGGTGCCTATTTTGACTTTACTAGACCGTAGCAATGATTTCAAGTCGTTTGATTACGATATATTTTTGTATTGTATTTAAAATAGTGAAATTTTGTCAAATATTCAGAGACATATCTGGCCCAGATACTGTCTTAATTTTACCATTTGATATAAAATATCAATAATGCTTTACATCATTGAGGTCACTGAGACGATTACATTTTCTTTCAACCCCAATTAAATGAAGGTGACATGGATTCCTTTTTGGCTATAATCAATAACGCTAATGCAAGTTTCATTAATTAATTAGACTAAGAAAAATGTTAATAAAATTGTGTCCTTAAAATGTATGTGACTGCTCAAATTCGACCATATCTTTGAATTTCGTCATAAGCTTCAGTGACTTTCCATACGTCACCGCTGGGATTTGATGGTTCTTAGTCTCCTGTACTGTGGGTTATTGGATCCAAACTTATCCTTATACAATAAAGAAAAGTTCGCATTTTTGCTTTTACAACACGATTCGAGAGACTCAAAGGTTTTATTTTACATTATTGACTTTATATTTTCTTTTTCACAAAACTACATTTTATAAACGGTCTTCTCTACTTTATGCAATACACAGTGGGATATCTGTGTGTCGTATGTTTTATTCATACGATAAAATCATTAAACTTTACAAAAGCACGTCTAACTACCATCGATAGCTTACTTTATAAAATGATAATTAAGAAAATAAAATGACGAATTGTTTGTGAACTCCTAATATTTATCTCATTCTTGTTTATGAATCTTAAATCTAGTATTGTGGTTACTCATCCCTCAGCTTTGTTGGTTAATAATTATTGTCTATTATAAAATTGGTTGAGTATTTATGTATATATCAATATTTATTGTATTATTTCACTTGGCCCAACTATGTAACCCAACTATTCAAATGTTCTCCGGCTTTACGACTTGTATGATAGATATTGAATAAGGCATTTATCGCATTCTTGTGCAATAAATAACATAAAAATAAGAATGATAACAATAATAAAATCAACTCTGTTAAATTGATCATATACTCGTATGTGTGTACATTACTATATTGAAATTAGAACTATTGTTCAAAATTTAAATAAGTACGGACTAGAGAAATAAATGAAATTGCATAAATTCGGACATAACTTTGTATTTAGAGAATAATCAACACCAAATAATATTAGGAAATAAACTTTATTGCATATGGTTTAAAATTTCTCAAATCTTATAAGACGAAAAAAATGTCTTTATTGTCAAAAGAAATTAATGAAATATGTATTTTCATAAATATTATTTATTATATTGTTTGAAATTTAATACTTTATTTTATCACCCAATCTAAATAAGTTACTTTTTGCTGGAAGTTATTTAAAATAATTAATCTGGTTTTGGTAATAAAATAAATATGTAATAAACCTCGATGCACCATATAATCTTTTTCAGGTGGCTAGGTGTGGTCAAGTCACTACACCTCGATGGCCTGGCTCGACTGGAAGATTGGCGTGAAGTGAAGTCATTAATGACTGCGCTTTTTCCGATGAGTGAGAGAGCCGGTTGCTTTTTCCCTGTTCCTACCGATTTCAGGCCTTTCCTTATTCACACCCTTCTCTTTTTTCCTCAACAACCTAGGTTGGCAACAGTCCACAACAGAGATGTTGCGAATGTTCATGGGCGAAGGTGACTACTGCCCATCAAGTAGATCGTCTGTTCGTTTGCGACTTTTCACATAAAAAGTTGTAGGAGATAGTTATATTATTCTCTTCAGTTCCCAAACAAATTTTTGGTAACACTGCATCCTTTTACTCCCGCTTGTAATGCGAATGTAATGACATTACATAATCATACTCAAATCAGATATATGTAATGAAGTGTGATCGAAATATCTAATGTTCGAATATAAATAAAAAAGTGAAAGGAATTACTTTAGTAGTAGTGTAGACGAGTCTCTGTCCATGACACAGCAAGAAACAAACCCATAAAATGATCCTGGTCTCGTTTCAATTTATTTCAAATGTTATTTCGACGAGAGCTATGTTTGAGGAACATCTGTTTCGGGACGTACTTTATATTCCAAAACGCGACCGGAAGCTAAAGTGTATGTTTAAAATTGAAAAAAAATAATCGAGTTATAATTAAAAGAAAATAGAAGAGCGAAATTTTTGTTTTCTAGATTTTTCATAAATAACATAATTTTCTTTATTTTATTGATAACGAAAGATTGTAAGTAAATATTGTAGACAAATACAAATTTACATCTTGTAGAAGTTATTTTAATTTTTTATCTTGAATATCACTGGTTAATGTTTATAAGAATTGATTGTGGTGTTTATTATTCTGTCTCTGTATGGAACATCAATAATTTACGGCTTTTATTACTATATTAATTTACAGGCCTAGAAATTTTTAAGATTAAAATTGTATCACGATTAGAAGGAGAGTGTTAAAACATATAGAGTTTTAGAATAATGGGGGTTTTACAAGTAGGTATTCCCAATTTCATAGTTCTACAAGGCATTCCATTTGGCAATCAAATTTGTGAGGTGACCTAGTTCGAATAAGCAATTTTGACAACGTCGACTATAAACTAGTATCAATGTGATATAAAAATTAACTCGTACATAAAAGTTGAGGTTAGGAAACTATTATTTTAAAGAATTTTTTTTTTTGTAAAGATTGAAATGTACCAATGCAAGCACTAAAATTTTTCAAGACCTTTAATCTTTAGGTTATTGGTCATCAGAAAGAGAAATTAAAATGATTTATTTCGACTTTTTACTGAACCTTTGTCTGAGAAAGACCTGGCTGAAGTACAATATACTAAATTATGTTCTTTTCATATGACACAAGTGAAACAGTTTTTTTATATGTATTTTCCTTAACATTGTTCAATTATACATTTATCTAATCCTATGACAAAAAAACATCTACACAATGTCTTTTGCTGTTTTTAAAATAAGCGTGAGACAAAAAACAGTGACTGAAAGCCTATCAGAGCGTTACTAAAGTGCACGGGCAAGTTGTCTATTTTTAATATTACTTTCCTTCGAAATAGACAATAAAATATAAAATATTCTTCTGATGCAAAAAATTGTAAATTTTGTAAACCATACCTCTATTTGTATTGAAAAAAGAAACTAAATAAAAATATCGAATATTCAATTTCAATAATTCCTGCGCTGACGTGTCGACTCTTCGTAATCCACTTCTCTATTTTATTAATTGTTGGTTTCTAAAATGGAACCAAAGAAAAAAGTAAATAAGCGTTATAACTTCTATATTTATTGAAACTAATATGTTAAATACATAGTCTCTCTCGCCTCTCATGCATGAGGGCGCGGGTTCGATTCTGGCAAGTACCAATGTGATTCTTCCGAGTCATATGTAATTTTTAAGAGTATTTAGACATCACTTATTAATGCACTCCCAATGAGGTTTGATGTCAGGCAGGCGGCCGGTCGTAAAAACAATTAGCCAAAACTATTCACAACATGTAAGGCAGACCCTGGCTAAAGCTGGGAAATTGCCAGGTAGAAGAAGAAGAAGATGTTAAATACATATAAAAAAATACGATCACAACTTACGAATTCCTTACAATGCGCAATAAAGACAGAAATGTAATTATTTAAGAATGCACGTGTATGTTCAGACGACCGTTGAAATTGGGTAAGGTGATTTTTCCCTGGTGTCCTTAATTGTGGCTTTCACCCTACGGACCGCTCACAGACACGTTATGGACCGAAAAACAGTTTCGTTATTTAAGATGCATTACAAGATGATGCATAACAATTAATTTTCTGTTGAGATTTCTGAAAACTTTTAAAAGAAATAAGTACAATACGTTTTAATTTTATTTCCAGTCTTTATTTCAATCAAAGTTAAGTGTTAGATTACCGAAATGTTCGTTGCATTTCAATGTGAATGGATTTACATATAAATGTTGAGAATGTAGATTTCATTCCGATAACTAAATCGTTGTCATATCTGAAGCTGTGCAGGTATAGTTTAATAATAACTAGTCAATAGATATTCGATAAACCACATATTAACATTTACAGCAACCAGTCCCTTACAATTGGAATGGTTAGATCAAAATCACATTTACAGTAAAAATAGTTACATTTACCTGATGATTTACTTTCATATGAGTATTTATCAAAAACTGTATCGGTTAATAACGACATATAAAATTTTTATTTTCTGTTATGCAACAGAAAATTTGACTTGAGTACAGCAAGATAGTCACGATGGATGCTCAAATCTAGCATGTAAAAAAATTAATTAATTTTATATAATAACCATAATTCTATCAATTGAATAAATTAATATCGTCTTGGGGACTTTGCTGTTTAAGTCTTCGGAAATAACTAATTAAGAGAAAAACACAGGCCACAATACAAATTACAAGGGATTTTTTAATACATTTATAATAATTAAAAGTTGAAAAGCTTTAAGCAATAACTCGTTGTAGTATGAGTTACAGTATTCATTTGCGACAAAACCCAGGCCATGCGTATTAAATAAAACATAATTGCATTTCGTTGTTCAATCATTTCCTTTATTAAAAGAGGATTTTCCATAACGAAGCAACTCATTTAAGTTTAATGGAGAAGTTGTCCCCAGGGAAATCCAATGACCTGGAATGCTTTATGGAATATTAAAAGTAAAATACAAACATTTATAGACGAAATTATTTTTTAACTTTAGATGCAATTTTATTGCTTTAAAATTTCTCATTCATTTACTGTTCTTAAGTTCACCGCGTCACCAACAGAATGAAATGAAAACTACTTATAGATCTGTGTTTTTAAAATCTTTCACTTGTATCTTTAAACGGTTTCCTGAAACGATATTTTCACTAAAGGGTTTGGTATTAGAACACTAGAGTCGATTCTTTGTTCAAGATATACACTTGTGTAAAATATGTTTGGGTGTTGTAACAATCTCTCATCTGAATACTTTGGTTCGATTGATAATACTTGACTGCGGGAATTTTAAATACATATCCATTTTATAAGTTTTTAAATATTTATTATACACATGTATTGTTGTCTAATGTGAGTCATGTTTAAATCCTCATGATATTGCTGACATTATATTAGCACAAATATTTTTTTAGCAGTACTTAAATTTATTTTCACCAGTTTTACACCTCTTCGCGATTTCTGTTACATAGTACATACATATATTAATTCTAATAAAATTTGAAAAAAACTACTAAAATATTCACTCACAGTTTTGTTTTCATCAATTCTAATAACGTCAAATTCAGCATCAATAATACATATAATAGTTCAAGTAAGTTTCGTTTCATATCTAACAATTAAGTTGAGGATCATTGTTATCAAATGTGCGTAATTGTAAATATTCTCACAGTACTGGTTAATTAAGTTATATGCATATGACACATATGTATGTGATAATCATAAATATAATGAAATCTAAGATTTATTTAAATAAAACGATAGTTTTTGAATTTACTACGCGTTATTTCATAAATATTAGTTGATGGAAGATGACATTACTAGTTTTGTTTAAATTATAAATATGTTTAAATTATTGTAAAGTTGGACAATGTAACGTTATTATAATACAATTGTTCATAGAATTAGACCGACCAAGTCAACCGAAACAAATAAATACACTAAATGACCATTTAATAACAATATATTAAAATTTATCTACGAGTATATGTTAAACAGTTTTTACTTATATGTTGACTGCAAGACGTTAATTACAGATGTGGGATGTACACTGTTTAAATACATCATAATAAACAATAAAAACTATACCAATAAAGAATTCTAATCTTGGACAAGGTAAGGATCGTCAGTAGGTACCGTCACTGCCAAAGTGAAACCTGCATTGTTTGGCCGATAGCAATTAATATTTATCTAAAAGTTTTATTAAAAATAAATTAACAATCTTATTTCTAATGCACTAAAAGTGAATTTCCTTACAAAATTTTAGAGTGGTTACACATTATATAAAATACGAAAACTGTTTTAAGGTTTAAGGAGGTTACGTCATAGTGCAATGAAGTTAATGGAGCTGAAACAAGTTTTGAAACGTTCCGACGGTTAAAATTCACATAATGGTAATACAATATATTATTCACAAACCTAATGGGAGAATGGTGATAAATATCAAATCACGAATATTAGTTTTAGATTGAAGACAGACAGAAACGTAGACTAAGATAAGAGAAGGTAATTGAATTAGATACGAGTGGGAACCCTCTCTTGTAGCAATAGCTTGATTGGCGGCTCCGACATATAGACTCATCAATTAAATTAATTTAAACTGTATATATATTTAATTATATAAGTTAAATCATAAAATTGCATGATTATTTAACTATTTTTAATGTAGTTATTTTTTCCGAAGTTTGGTGTTGTGAAATATCGTCTATTTGCGTGACGCGTGCTAATTATACGGCTTATAGTTTAATTGTCCGGATAGTCTGAAATCGTGGTATTGAGATGATGTGTTCACATGTAATAGTAATAAATATAATAGTTATAGAAACATTAAAATTACATTTAAAAGAATCAATGTCAGGAACTGATGTAACAATAATGTTAAGTATACATTTTTTTGTCGCATTGCGGTTTTAAAATATTAATACAAAATAATATAAAGAAATTGGCAGTAAATAAATGGATTTTAAATGTTTTAACCGGTTCATCTCCACATTGGAAGTCAATGGAGTGGAGTAGCGGCGATGACACTATGGAGTGCCCTTTGCTCTAGTGCCATCTTTATTTATACAGAGGGCCGTTCGAGTGGTATCTACTTTTTATGTACTGTGAGTCGTTTTGTAAAAATTTTCAGAATAAGTATTCAATCTTGACAGAAATACTGTTTCACCCGAGGATTTACAACTGATAATAGCTTGTCCCAAAACATTACAATCATTATGAATATAAATTAGCTCCTCGGGGGGTCGTGGAACGTTTACTCAGCGACCATAGGACGAATTGTTGAATTGTCATTTATCAACAAAATGGATTTTGGCCAAGTTAGAGTCCTTATCTTGTAATGCCACCCATCTCATTCGTTTGTGATTTTTTATAATAATGTTAATAATAATTTGTAATATACTTTTCGATTCGTGATAGTATAATTAAAAACTGTATTATAGAGAATACATTATTCAAATGGACGGTGGCGCGTGCCATTCATAAAAATCAATACAACCCTCGAGCCCGAGTCGCGCTCGCAAGGACACCCGCATAATGCCAACTTACCCAAATTTGTAATTTGTATATAATTTTGTTTAGTTCGGATTCGTATATAAATTTACAAATTTCCTGTATAGCCTATACACAATGAAATAAAAGTAGCAAAATATTTCGCAAAGTTTTGTTCGTACATTATTTTCACAGAACGAGAATTTCAATGTTGTTCTTTGGCATAAAAATGATGAAGTCAACATTTACAAAAATTGAAAAAAGATATACCAATTTTCATAGCATTTATATAGGACCGCTACGGCAATACCAAATAAAATAAGAATCTTTAAGTATAGTAAAGTAATCACCAGTAAGTTGAAGTAGATAAAATATAAAAGTAATATGATAATAATTTATATAAGAATGTATATAGTGTGATTTTAAACATCGATCCGATGGTATTCGTGTCCGTGGGTGCGGTGTCTCTCTGTCAACCGCTATCAGGTGACGGCATGCAACTAATGTGTACTCTATCAACAGTCGTTCTTCTAATTGACTCCTACACACCGTCATTTAGTTGATGTGTAGTGACTGTGACATTCGCTCGATTAAATAAACGGCCGGTGGCTGGTGGGTTGCCCGTGTCCGTGTAGCGTCCAGACGTCATGTAATATTCATAGACCGAAATGAACACAACATTGAGCGACTTCATAACATGTTTAACAATAGCCTTAAACACTCACTTGGAAAATTTAAGAATGAAATATTCAAGCCACACAAACAATCAAACTTATCTTGAAAATTAATACTTTTTCAATTAAGTAACAAGTTCTAAGATTTAAGGAATGAAACAGAAAAAGAAACAGTTTATCAAATGTTAAAGAAATAATCCACATTCCTCAAGGTGCCCGACAACGCCGTGCCAGTGAAGTGTGAGGTCAATATATTGGACGTGAAGTGAGGGTGACTTGGCTTTATAAAACATAAAAGAAACTAACAAGTTGTGTGGATCGAACACGTCGCAAACCTACGGTAACTTTGTGTTACAAAAGTCAGTCTACATTAGATTAAACTTCAATATTATTTTGTAATCAGAATGAGCTTCATTATAGTCACGCGATCAATACTATCACCTGTTTTTAATAATTTAAAATTACTAGGTAATCGGCGAATGAACTAGGCGTATATACTAGTATAGTTTGTACGAGAAGTGTGGGGAAACTAATTGCAGCGGGATTATCTGGGCACAAAGTTCATTTGTCGATTGGTTTGGTGAGGCGACGAAACATAATGCGTTTTCCGCCAGCGAGCGTACGCTCCGGACGTGGTTTATTCAGGTGTGGATGTTGGGAAACATTCAATTTACTTTTTAAAAAACGTATACCAGTATATAATGAATTCTTTAAATTCTATGAAACTAAACATTGCCAAATAACTATAAATTTAACACGGATATATTATTTAATTTCTTATTATTTTTATATATTGTATGAAATAGCCGTATTATGACGGTTTTTTATTAACATTTTTCATTTTATTAAAAAAAAAGTAGAGGTCAAAACGTATAATTTTTATTAGTTTTTTAAAAAGTTATTTTGTGCTTTTGAAAAAAATGATACTCTACGACACCGGATTTTCAAATTAATTGCTCTTATATATATCAATCAAATCAACATGCAAGCGGATTGAATACTGTTCGAAAAACTTAGTTTTAACAAATTAACAGCACTTGTATTTATTGTTTAAAAAAGAATAAAAATTATCAATATGATTATAACTCTCCCTATAAAGTTGAAGAATTTTATTAATATAATTATTGTTAAACGTATTTTATATTATAGGAAAAAAAATAAATTAAAAAAAGTCTGGCTTTAAACAATTTATTTCAATTACTAAGGTATGTTTTTCTGAAATTTGTTACAGAATTAAACCCCTTCACCTCAAAGCACTTTATGTGCGCTACCAAGCATAGTGTACTTCAAAATTCTTAATTACTAAATTGACTCTGTGTGACTCCTATGCATGTATACTTCATAATATGTAGTAAATTGAATGTACTTCATATGACTAAGAGCAAAGGAAAACAGGAATTTTCTTACTTCATATTCTTAATTAGATATTGTCTTAAGGCAATCTTCATGATTTATTAAAAATATTTCTTGGTAATGGTTTAGTAAATTATGTAGATTTAGGTTGTTAGAAGGAAAGCATTTTTTTCTTTTTAGCCAAAGTAAGTACGGAACATTACTGGGCAATTTCCTTTAAAATCGTTTGGAACCTTTCATCCCCAAGTGCCACCGTTGCCTCGATAGTATAAAATGTGATCCGGATTTAAATGTAGTCCGGTAGAAACAAAAGGAATATTAAAGGCTGGCTATTTTTTTTTAAGAAGAAAAAATAATATTTTAAAGTGTAAGGTGTCACATATTCACTTTAATTTAGGTGTCCAATATATAAATACATAAAAAAATTATCTACTAATGAGCTGGCCGTTATAACTTAATATATATATATATTATTCTCGAAGTCAGAGTAAAGCACAATGATATTTTACTAGTGTGAAAACAAACAAACAATTATTTTATTGAACAGAAAATTTTACTCCTTCTATAAACTCTGACCAAGCTTAGCTAGCTTTAAAACGTGTGTTCTAACGTGGGCCGAAACACTAATGTTTTAAGAATTGAATAGATGAAAAGTCATATTACTGAAGTTCAAATACATATAGAATATGAAACTATACTGCTGTTACGATAGAGAGTTAAAATATTCAATTTAATATTTATATAAAGTATCAAATACTTCATATTTAAGTAAAGACTTAGACCGTAGTTGGAAGCTCGATACATCTAGCACTCCATCACACGCCTTTACAAGCCATCATTCATTTAACATTGTTATATACTAATTATTTAATTCCTGCTTTGATTTGATCCCATTGTTTTTTAATTTATTTCTGTTGGATTTAAAAAAAAAATATCTATATCTTGAAATAAAGTCCAGTTACTATTAGCTTATTGTTAATACCACCGCTAAATTAAATAGAGGATTTACAGGGAGTTTAATTTTAATTTCTTAATATATCTTTTAACTCAAAGCGTTAAAAGATATATTAATAAATTTATTGAGAAGAGAAAACAAAAAACACAGAAAAATTATAAGTAAATGTACAAGTATGTAATATTTTGAATAAAAATGAAAATACGAAATACGAAATCCTTTAAAGCGAGGGATTTAAAGGACAATCAAAAGAACGAATTAATTAATGTAGACTAAATCACAATCACCGTCGTCTGTCCTCATCCGACATGTGTCTACCCGCCCCCGAGAGTTTCTTGCAGCTCAAAAATATTCAACAGATATGGAAGTATAAGTATATACCCTAGTTTAGCAATTTTACATTTTTTATTTTCAATTAATATTGTAATGAAGTGAGAAGATCTTTATGACAACTTATATATAAAAGTGTCATTCAATTGAAATAAAATCTAGAATATTCTGAATCCGACCTATTCGTGTAAAGCTAAGCGAATTAATTGAAGCCTTAAATGATAGACGGATTCAATATTCCGCATTAAAAGCTGGGCTCCGCTGGATAACTGAGTTTCCGTCGCCCCGGGAACCGGGCCTCTATTATATTGCGCTCACGTTATTTTGGATTGTTTCTACTTTTATGTTTTGATATATCGCAGGCTACAAACTTTTGAACAGTTAAGTCGATAGGTTCGGACAAAGGTTTTAGGAAAATCAATATCAAATGCTCATGTTAACAGTTGAACATTTTGAGGAATTACAGAGAAATAGGTGTAAATTATTACTGAAACATGAAACCTGGGAAACATTCCATTATATGAATTTATGCTATCCTCTACTATTTACTTAGGAAGTCAACTAAAAGGTTACATTACGTAAATGTGGACTATAAAAGACAATTGCACTTATAAATGCTGTATAGGAAATATTTCTGCAAAATTTGTCCTTGAGATTCCAATTCCGAAACAATTCAAGACTATATAGAAAGCATAAAATATTTTATGAGTTATTTTGACGTAACTTATTCCTTCAAGAACACAAACCCTCAAGGTCCTTTCGGTTTCATATTGAATATGAAAATGATTGGACTATTTAAAATATACCAATATAAGATTGGAATTTTCACAAGTGAGGTAAATATTGGCGTGCCGCGTAATATTTATCATGATCCGATAAAATACAATGTGACAACGATATAAATGAAATGCAAACACAATAAACGTAATAAGGATTTTCCGTTATTTGTTGAGGTGTCACTGTATATGTTTTTTTTAATTTAATCAGTTATGGTCGTGCTACGACTAACTTTGAATAAGGTTATAAGGAATTTAAACGAGCTTCCTAATAAGTTTTTTAAATTTTCGTGAGCTTTCAACAATGGTGTTAGTGAGAAGTCTCGTCGGCGGTCGTATCTGAAGCCTGCACTTGTTTTGACTCTGTATCTCGCTTGAACATTCCTAAACAACAGACCGACACTGTTACTTACAGATACCAATACCTAAATGTTTGCGGTTGTGACCAACTTTAATGAAAATGTTTCTTGTTAATATAATTTTGTTTGAATAAATAATTAAATTACACGAAGAGTTATTTATAATATCCTCACCACCAATTATTGCTCATGATTTCAATAACAACCACATTTTCTCAATGCGAGTTGCATTGAATCTTTATTTTTAAACTATATATATTCCGTAGAATATTTATAATTATATATCAGTCTTTTGATGCATTAAAGCCATAATTCAATATATAATTAGAAAATGATAACAAATATCTTCCGCAGGATCATTATTTCGAAAGAAACTAATATTTTTTGGATCATACTACGCGTTTTTTTATTAATAAAAAAAAACTATACACTCCCGACGTTTCGGATTCTGAAAAGCTATTACTGAAAAGTAACCGAAGCATTGGAAGTATGCAGTGTTTTTTTAAATAATAAAATACGTAGTATAATCCAAAAACTGTTAGTTTTATTTAAATGAATACTCGTAATAAGTCTTAGGTCTCATTATAATTGTTTCACTTAGTCAATTGAATGTAACTTTGATGGCGTCAGTTTATACAACAATATACAAATGTACGTGTGATTTAATCATATCGCATTTTGAGCTTTATTATTAATTAAAAATATACATTTCAATCAGGCTCAAAAAAAATCTTTATAAGAAATAACTCGATCTGACATTGAAAGCCTTGAGGCTTAGGAAAAACTTAAAATATGAATAATATGTATATCTAAAAAAAAACAATCATGAATAATAAAATGTTTTGTTTCAGGCCCAAAACACACGTTAATTAATTAACTCAAAGTATTTTATATTATTTTCAATAGCACTTTAAACTTTGAAACGTTTGAATATGTTTGGAATTTTAGCCCTTTCTTTTGTGATAACCGTATAAACTAAAGTTGAGTTAAATATTTGCCTGTATAGTCGCCAGGCTTGTTAAAAAGCGACTACAAGCATATAAACTTAGATTTTTACAAAATATTTGTTTACTAATAAGATAAAACTGCAACAATCTATTTGGAAATACGTTTCCAATATTACTTTTGGATGGCACTTTTGTTTTATATAATGTGTGTTTTTGTTTATAATTTAGAATAAGCTTTGATCAGTGGCGGTACACTTGATTCAGTGTAACGTAGCGGAAGTCACCATAGAGTCCAAACTTTTGCTAAGCGAATAGAAGACAGACAAATATATTTATTTATTTATTTTATAACGTGCAGACCTAACGTAATACATGAAATTCTTTAGATGAAATGATTAACTTAAAACCTACATAAAGGTTGAAATTTTATACAAAGCACCAGAATTATACTTTCGAATTTATTATAATCTGTAAAAAGGATATAATAGAGGACTTTAGGTGATTAAATATTAGTCATTTATTATAAAAGTCATAATACATGTCAGATTTTTGTAATTTAGTACGTGATCATCAAGTCTGAAGACTGAATATATAAAATGAATTGCATATATATTATCCTCTGTGAGAAAAATATTCTCACACAAACGTTAAATCTAATATTAATTAGATAGATTAAATTGTACATCTACCCATATACAATTAAAAAAGCATTATAAATACAATGACAAATGTTGTAGGAATGGGACCGTTTTATAAAAAAAAACATATTTTTATACCAAAGAATAACTGGAAAATTCTTTGACATTTAGAAGATTAAATTTCGACGAGCATTTCTCAGACAGTAAATGACTTAGAGACGGGAGGCTTGCGTACTGCGGACTGACTGTTCTGGTGACAGCAAAAGATGAAATTCTTTTTGAGATTATATCATACCAGCAAAATACATTTCGTCTAAAATGAAAGGACTTTAGGGGTAGTTTTAGCAGTAAAATTGGTACATTAGAAGTAATTGCAGTCATTGCCGTATAAAGTTTCTTTGATTAGTACCACTAAATTCGGAATCTGGTGTAGAAGGCTGGTTCGGACGATTTCAAAAGCTGCTATATGAAAATTAAAGATTTATACGTATAGGGCAACGTAATAATGCAGGATTATCTTCAAATAGTCTGTTATTTAATAAAAGTCGATCGATATCAACAACGAACGCCGGTTAATCAAAGTTTTTATAGGTCCACTGGAATATATTAAAATTTAAAATGAAAAGTTAATAAATTTCCTGTAGATGTTTGTAGCTTGTTGATTTCACTGAAAGCTATTACTTCCTGGTACTGTAACAGTCGATTAGTCACATTTGATATTGGTTTACTGTTTATTGAAATAATAATATATCGTAAATTTCTCTTTAGTTTACAAAATTTTAATAGTAATTTATTTCACATTGCATTGTTATGTTTATCAAATGTAAATCATCATGTAGTTGGTTCCGTTATTTCAGACACTATTAATTCGCGTTTCCAATCAACGAACGCGTGTTTGAAATATACAAGCGACAGATTATTGAAGTGTATCTACATCAATTACTTTACAGTTCAAATCAATGCCTCCGAGATAATACTTAAAAACTTACGAAAGTGTATTGGATTTTTTAACAATAACAGTTGTATTTTTCTTAATCATCGCATTCTTTGCATACACGGATTTATGTTACCGGAAAATATGCAATATTCTTTTCCTTTCTAGCAATATGTATGTGTTTTTCGTGAATTTAACGAATAAATTTCACGAATTTCGACAACCTCCGCCCAGTAATTCTAATTTGTTCGAGCGTCAAATTTCAAAAATTCCAAAGCCAAATTCCGGTGTAGTTGCGAATGCAACAACGTCAAAATATGTTCCTCGCATATATTTTTTTAATTATATTTAGATTTTAAAGAATAATTATTTTTATGGCCAAACCAATTTTCGTTTTATAATAAACTGATAAGGTAAATTAAATCAAAAACATTGGATTGTCACTTACATAAAAATTTTGTTATAAAAACAAACTATGTGTGTGAGATATTTTTATGTCAAGAATACCATTTTAAATGTATTTTTTTTATAAATAGAGAATTATGCCTCTTCTTACTTCTCTGTAACTCTTGAGAACGGCACTAATTGAGTTCAAATTAGAATCCTTCAATAGGATTGAGAGGCCGGTGAAGCGTTTTCGAAGCACTAGATTCATTTTAATAATCCCAAAGAAAGTGGAAAAAAGCCTTTACTAATTTAATGCTATATAATATTTGTATTATTGCATAAAATGATATTTTTTTTTAATATTATAGAAACAATACGAGTAAGTGTATTTAAAGGATATTTTGTTTGTTTCGTTCTAATGTCTTTTATTTTTTTTGATGTCGCAGGGAAACTCTTTTTACGAGCTGTCCAACCGGCCTTGGTAGGACCGAAAGGGATGTGTGAGACTCGGCCAGGGCAGGCCCCTACTCACTAAAACCACTGCGAAAGCCATCGGCCACTATGTCGGTGTACCTCGGATCTGTCAACGACAGGGTGCACCAGCGACTGGCCGATCCTGGCAAAGACCGGACTTACTCCCTCGGAGAAAGGGGGCGATCTCTGCAATAAGGATCGCCCCGATGACGCCGGGCTTTCACAGGAGCCGGGTTACCAGCCCGACCCCAACCCGGAGAGCAGGAGTGCTATTGGAGGAGGCGTTGATATCGCCTCCGTCGCACCCCGTCCGTCGTCTGCGGAGGGAGGGTGCATCGACCGCATCCTCCCTTTACCTGTCAGATGCCTCCTTCGTGGACATGACCGTCATACAGAAGAAGGACACTGCCAGCCAGGACCTGTTACTCTCGAGCATCTTCTCCGCGATACTCGAGAGCGACAAGTCCACTCCGCCAAGAGCCGCCACAAGGTCTTGGCACTGCGCAGTCCTTCTCGGGCACACCTCGAGGGTGTGCTGGGCCAAGTCCACCGCAGCGCCGCACTCATGGCAGCCTACTCCCGGCTCTCTCCTGGCCGTCCGACACAAGTAGTCACCGAAGCACCCGTGCCCGGTAAAAAGCTGCGTCAGGCGGTAGGTGAGGGGTTTGCGTTTCCGCCTCCTCCGTTCTAATGTCTCTTACATCCATAACCGTTTCAATATTATTTATTTTATTAACAATATAATATTTCAAATATGTAAAAATATGACACGGTTAATTCGGCATCATACAAGTATATTTAGTCATTATACAGGTTATTAACAGGTCAAGTTAAGTTAAGTTAAGTCAGTGGTGGCCTAGTGGTTAAAAGGTCCGCCTCTCATGCATGAGGGCGCGGGTTCGATCCTGGCAAGTACCAATGTGATTCTTCCGAGTCATATGTACTTTCTAAGAGTATTTAGACATCA
>JAAAKD020000207.1:6355216-6392688 GCA_010014825.2 Danaus melanippus | reverse complement strand
AAGTACCAATGTGATTCTTCCGAGTCATATGTACTTTCTAAGAGTATTTAGACATCACTGATTAATGCATTCCCAAAGAGGGTTGATGTCAGGCAGGCGGCCGGTCGTAAAAACAATTAGCCAAAACAAGTCACAACATGTAAGGCAGACCCTGGCAAAAGCTAGGAAATTGCCAGGTAGAAGAAGAAGACAGGTTATTAACAGGGTTTAGTTTATGTTTGAATAGAAGTCTGTAAAGTTTCCCTTACAATGTATTAGAAACAGTACTTACTCGTCAGGCAGCGTGGGCGCCCCCTCTTCCTGGCCTGGCGCATTTACGTGCAGAACGCAGAAGTTCTCCAGCAACGCTCTCATATCCACGTAGTTGAAGAATGGTTGGAAGCTGGTATCTGGAGACATTCATATACCTTACAATCTAAGATATAGCGTCCCTGCTATTTTTTTTCTTTAGATAAATATACCTTATTAAAAACTTATGTCTATTAATTTAAAATAATATGTCACGTGTACCTATAAGTAAATTTATGCAATGACATTCGCAATGCGGCATCTGGAGCCTTTTACACGTTAAATCGCTACGCAATTTCGCGGGCAGAAAGTGACCATATTGTCACAAGTTAGTTCAGCTGTCTTAACAATGGTTGAATCGACAATTGTCTTGTTACCTTATAATGGCTCGATGAGGGTCTTTATTATAAACGTTTTATATTATAATTTTTGCTGTGCAGTTGGCGCATGTTTTATTTTTTTATATTTTTTAATAACGTGCTCTTGACGATAGCTTTCTTGAGTGTTTCGAGAAAGAAACTATAAGATTTTAAAAAACCGTGAGAGTAGCCCCTAATCAATTTATTGCACTGTCACTGTCTTTCTAATATAAGTGACAAAACGTATGCATAATCTTTACATGTTTATTTCTATCGCTGCTCTATAGCTAATTACCCAAAATGTATTTAATTATAAATTTCATTAGCAAAATTTTATTAATTTAGTTTTAAAGAATAAACTTACATGTACTCGTAACTGTCCGTAATCCGTTTCTTTGATTTAGTTAATGAATGATTTGACGTTGTCTCTAATTCTGTGCTTCTTACTAAAGATTGATTGCCCAAGAAAGTCAATTAGTAGGCCAGACAAGTCCGTGCTGAGAACTAAATCTAGACTTACGCTGCGTCTAAGTCTTAAAGCTCTTTTAGTGTTATCACAAGTAAGTCATACATTACTAATGCTATTCACTGTTATGAAATGGTATAATTCCAACTCAGCTTGTTAAGGACTTAAATTGATGATGGTCACAATGACATACAAAAACACCAAGATAAAAATTAAACATGTCCAATTTATGTGGTTAAAAAACTTTTGTGATATAGTTTGTATTAAAGTTTAAAATGAATTTTTAATTGAGTTGTAGAACTATTTTACGAGAAGATAGAAAAAATCCAAAAGTTATTTCCATGTCGGTCCCTGGTCCACAAAAATTTGTTACAAATTCAAAACTTAATATACAGAACTCTGATTATACATGCAGCAGTTTTTATACGTAAATTAAAACTAAATTTGAAATATATTTGTCATTATAAACTGTTTTTATAACAAGTCTATGTTAGCAATATTTCAAAGATATAGCATTTAATGTCCCGTTTACTTACAATAACCTCTCATTCTTTGGTCATATGTAAAATACGTGAGAACAGGTTAGTAAAGTATCATTTATAATAAAGGCTTGTCAACCCGTAAACTTAATATAGGTACACATCATCAGCGTCTTCTTTGATAAGTATATATTTATATAGATCGTGAACGTGGGAAAATCTGGAGACATCACAGAGTCGACGTTTCGCATAAATAATATAAATTACAGATTGCAGATTATTTTGTTTGACGAAAAAAAGATCTCTCTTTTTTGTCCTTTTTCCAATCTTCACTCTAATACAGTATAACAATATATTTTTTAAAGAATTATGAAAAGGAAAAACGAGGATTTTAATTTACAATCAAGGGAAGTTTTAAAGTAATTAAAATTTTAACGTGTCAAAATAAATCATTTGCTAATAAATATTGGTAGTAACAGCTGCTGGGTCTTTATTAATTTATGTTATGGACGACCAATAAATAACTGGTTGTGTAATGGATAAGTTTAAATACATTTTCATATTTAACATGCTGGTGAGCTTCTGTACTCACGGATTTAAAAGTTTCCAGATACCCTTTAAACAGACGGTTTAAACACAGACAGGTGTTCTTTGTTCGCTGCGAAATAATTTTCAAAGACAAAGATTGTAAATTAGTCTATGCAGTTGAGGATTCCAGAAATTCGTTTACCTATACCTATCGTTTTATATAGTATATATCATTATATAAAAATCTTGTTTCTATTTACTGTCACAATAAAATTTATAGTCTAGTCGAGGAAAGAAAGTATAAATATTTGAATAGCGTAAGACGGTCTGATGCTTACATTATTAAAAACCAGCTTGCTTTAGTACACTAAGCTTGAAGTGTTCGACAAAACATTGTGAATGAATTTTTTGAGAACCCATATGAGTGAGCACTCGGATTAGTATCGAATTAACTTTTCGGATACATTCAACGACGGATTATATGATGAAGATAAAGGAAAATTCTAATATTAAAACTGGGGCTTTATCTGGAAGTATGTAAATATGGGCTTAATGAGAATTCAAAAAAGAAAGAAACCTTACAAAATGTCGATCATAACATGAGTTTGATAATCTAGTATGTTTGTTACAAGGTACGTCAGTTGGGTCTTCCAGATTCTGTTCCGTGGTGAAATTTAAGATTTGACTCTTACTGTTCAAGCTAATTGTGAGAAATTTTAGCAGACTGTTATGGAGATCGAACAATATGATAAGTTTTCAGCTAAGTGTAATCGAGACAGAGGTTTTAACACTTTTACAAGAGATCTACTGATTTTAAAACAACACTTATGACTTTCGAAATTAGTATCTATGACTTATTTGCAATTTTATAGATCATTCTATTTATATTTTATAATATTAAGGATTTGAATGTAGATTTTTTTTTATGTTTACAAGGTAAAAGTATTTTTTTGGCTTATAGAAAACTGCATCTCTAAGCTATTTCCAGTCGCCCCCGTTTTATCGTGCATCACGTAAGCAATTTTAAAACATTGTCTTATTTAAAGTGACGGGAGAATTTTTTTTGAATATTTTTTACGACGTACCATCCGTTATTATATATGAAATATTACAGTATAGAAAATATGAGTTTAAACCAAATTTTAAAAACAGTTCCCGCTTCTAACTTATGAATGACGTTAACATACGAGTATATCTCGAAGCTAACAGCCCAGACTTAATTATCTCATAATAATTCACAGTAGTGACGCGAGCAGTGATGATAATTGCTCAAAGTCACCTGCGACATCTCTACTTTATGCACGGCCTCTAACTGGAGTCAGTTTCCTCGAAATCGACGGGTCTTATGAACTACTGCCGACAAATATACGTTTCAAGTAGAACATATTTTTTTTTGTTTTAGCTGAAGATTTGCATTTAATTCTTAAAAGGTCTATTGTTTGTTATATTACAATAAAATAATTTACTTTCATGTCGTTGTTTACGATTTTTTTTATTAGATTTATTCTTATCTTTATATAGATTAAAATAGCATATACATATGTATGTAAGTCTAACTCATATTACCAAATAATTCACAATTTGACGCGTAAAATAATAATTATTAATATTTTTATTCGCTAATATATGATAGTCTTAATTGATTCAAATATTATACTCATTTACTTGGGCACATATAGAGTATTGTTGAGATAATGTATCCTCGAACCAAATAATCTGTGTATTGTAGGATTATTTGATGACAAAACGATATTGGGCTATTTGCTTACATTAGATTACATTGTTTTATTTGAGAGGTTTACAGGTTTTTGTTTTTATTTTGTATGACGCAATAGTTAAGTGATAGTTTTTAGTTGCTACTTGATTCTAGCTGTTAGCCCTAATGGCGGTGACAGCATCTCCGGGTGAATACTTGTATGTAAGAATTGTAAAGTTAGGTGATATACTAGTGTGTTATTGAAAATCAAGCCTTTTTTTTAAAGTTAGACTTTAAGAGATTCTGGACCTCCTGTCTAACTTAGTCCTTTAGACAAGTGTGATCATGAAACCTAACAAAAATCTATATAAAAAATAACAGAAGTTGAAAAGGATGGGTATGAAAAGTTATTGTAAAACTAAATCCATTTCAAAACGTGAATTAGTTATAGAACGGTATAGTAAATATACTTGGATGTATGGATAAGAAAAACTTATATCGTGCTAGGCATAGTTACGTCACGAGACACCCGCGGAATGTTGATTCTTTATATTGAGACTAGAAGGCTGATATACATCAAAAGTTGACGTGATCATACTGTGGATGTCGTGAAATAATTTTACTTTTAATATATAACGAAAAAAATGTTGACGTTAGACTATCGATCAATTTTTAGTAGACGTGAGGTATTTTTTATGTAGTTCATATATTGTATATAAAATATTACACCCAAGCGTAGGTGTTAGACCATATTAGACCATAGACCAATCAACTTAGGACGGATAAAATAGAGGGGAACATATTTTCAACCTATACAACCTTTAATAAGAATTGAATTTACACGCTATAATATACTATTTTACAAAATTACAATAAAAAATTTTTGTTACAAGCGGTCAACAATTGAGTTAGAACAAATTTCTGTAAGTTACAAGCCTGTGATTGTAAACAGACTCCAACTTCAATGCTTCAGTATATTGATCAGTCGGTTGACTATCGTTACGATACTTATGGAGTTAATATATATTTAAAAAGAGTATGTATCCTATATTAGAAAAACATTACAAAGTTGATCCAGCTCATAGATTTTTTTAATATTGAGATAGTCATAATCAAGTAACGATGCTGAAGTAAATGTTCTATAAAAAAAGTTTTCTTATTATTGGCTTTACTTAGGAATTTACCGAGATGCCGCACGAATAAAGTTATGAAAAGGAATGCTTTTACGTTAATTTATTTATACACATTTAAGTTAAAGGATGTCGACCCTAAACACACTTCAAATAAACTTGAAGTGTCTCTGAGGATCCAACCCCAGGCGCGACTTTTAATTAGAGGCTATAATTAAAATATAGTTTCAGTCTCTTATAATAATTTACTATCTAAAGATCGTTTCGCTTTATGATAAGTATCTTTCACAAGAAATGATCTTACGAATACTAAAATGTAAATGCTTATATGTACAAGGTTATTTTTTAAAAATATACTAGAAATGAACAGTGAAACTGAGAAGAGTTCCCAAGAAGAAAGTCGTCTTTGATGACACTTTTTTATTAAAAGTTTATTTAAACTGACCTTATATTATTATTAAGTTAATGTCTATCTAAACTGTGTTGTAGTAGGTACGTTGTTATGGTATAAGTTTGTTCCTCATAATACATGAAAATTTGTTAAAATGGTACACCGTTTATCCGTGAGACCGGTGTGGTTCAGGGCACAACTGAATTGTGAGCTTGATGGAATCAAACGACGTGCAAATAATTGGAAATCGCTTTTGTATCGCGTTTTAAACGATCCGCAAATAACAAGTTTATCGGCTTAACGTTTACTTTGCTATTGTTGTGTTTACAGCCAACGTGCAATAGTACAGTACTAGAATATAGTTTTGTTTGTGAATATATAAAATCATTAAATAATAGTGAGACGATGGTTAATAATTTGCTGCATATCAATAATGGAGTTTCAATTTGTCCTCTATACCAATAATTGTCAATTAATATTGCAGTGAACGTTTCGATTGAGTGCGGCTTATACTCTGTGTTTGAATAGATCTTACATATTCGCTATAAGATCATCCTGCAATATATTAAATTGACGACATTCAAATTTCAAATTGAATTAATTGAATCCTTATTTATAAAAAAAAATATACTTCTTTTTATGCAGATAGCGAGTTAATTATAACAAGTTGATTATATTAATTTCTTTTTTGTTACATTTTTAATGTGAATATACATAGTTTTTTAAATTATTTGAATTCGAATAAATAAATTAAAATCAATTTTAATGTATATAATTACTAAGGTTTAATTTTTTTTATTGTTAAGCCCTTAACATTATAAGGAATGTTAATGGAATGAAAAGTTCATGGAATTTTTACCGAGTGAAATCTATTTAGTAGGTTTTAGGTACAAAAGTAGGGTAGACTGGGTACGACTGAAACAAAGGACGGTCGAAACAGAGCAAATATCTTGTAAACGGGTGCGCGGGAGTGAGGGTGGTAAGGACACAACGAAACAGACGATAGGTCCTAACATTAATTTCGTGCCTTACCGCTCATCGCGCGTTGTTGTTGTATGCAGGACACCGAATTGTTTTTTTAGTACCCAAAAGTAAGTATTTTTCTTTTGACATTAACGATTATGTTACCTGTTCTTTTTAAGTGAGTGTATTGAGTGTGTGTTTGTGATCATTATAAAGCTTGTAGAATAAGGGATAGTGACTATTTTTGATGTGTGATTATTATTGTAGTAACTATAAAGAATATTTTCCCAAAAGGAGTGTTGGGGACGGTTGAAACATTTTTTGTGGGTACGGTTGAAACAGGATGTGCAAGACTTCCAGAGGAGTAATTAGCTTGTCGAGCTATTTACATATAGTAATGAGTATAAGGAGGTAAAAGCTGATGATTCATTACAGAAAGCCGCGGGCAAGCATGGTAAAAATCACTGTTCCCTGTTAACTGTTAAGATACATACGAAAGCGAGATTCGTCCGGCAAAGAGGATGTACCTATGGGGTATAAAGCACACAATTGTGTTTTCAATGAAGATCAGGAGCGAGAATTATTAAAATATTTCATTAAATATTAGATTCAGAGAGCAGACCCGGAGAAAAGGGTGATTGAATGTATTTCGTGTAAACAGTGGTCTCATGAAGAATCCACATAAGGTCTTTCTGGATACGTTTGCGACATTTGCGACTCTGAATACTGTGACTAATATCTTAACTAAGTTTATTTTGATTGTTTATTTGATTTAGGAGAAGTTTTTTGTTAAGCTTATTCAAAATGTTAATTTAATTTTTATGTGTTTTTGATTGTAGATTTTTTTTAATGTTCCTTCTCTCTGTAAGGCTGATGAAACCTTGAGGACTGATTAATGTTATTATGTGGTACCATAATTAGTTTGAATGATAAATAAAACATGTTTTCTTAGTATTTGCATGTGTTTGAACTGATCCCAATCACTGTTTCAACCGACCCTGGCATGGGGACGGTTGAAACAAATCAGATTTTTTTTTTAACTTCATATATTAAAGAAAGTTATTGTCCTGGAACTATTATGATACAGCCAAATCGTAGCCAATACTTCAAATTTTAATTTCCTGTATCATAATCATCACTAGGTTTATAAACAACAAAATTATAAAGGATAAAAGCAAAATTGTTTCAACCGTACCCAGTCTACCCTACTTTTATAGGTAGACTTTTACTATAAATAAATTATGGGCTTCATTTTAAGAATTAATTGGGAGCCAAACAAGGCCTTGACGAAGATATGATGCAGTTAATATAAGTAGTGCCACCTTTTTTTTTTTTTCGGGGAGAAATCCGCTTACAGACTGACCACTGCCCTGGCTCGACAGTGGGATTTGTGTGGGGGGTCGCCCAGAGCCTGATGGTGTTGGCTCCGGGAATACCCACTAAAACTCCCCGGCTTCCCTTCCTGCCCGTATTGGGGGCGATTTGGGATCTGCTATCAATTCACCGATTCACCCGCGGAAGTAGTGCCTCCTACAACAGTTACAGCGAAGGAAATGTTGTATATTAAAAATGACAAGTATGATAATTTTTGATATTGAATCCATAAAAATATCATAGTTTTTATTAAATAGATTTCTACAGGGTTCGTTGCCCGCAATTGTAATCTAAGCAGCACTAAACAAAATTAAGTTCGACTTGCTGCGAAGCGTCTAATGAATAGATGTATAAATTAGAGAACAGTCTAACAAATTACAATGTACAAACACCTCCTGTGTTAAAAAATAGTTGTAACAGATAATGATTGTTTAAGTGGGTTTTTGTTCTATATATATTTAATAAAATCATTTCATATATTAAGTTTTGAATATAAAATGTTTTAATCTTTATTCCGTTGCAGGTGTGAGTTTTTACAGGCTAATGGATAAAATCGACGATATAAAAAGAGTCTACATACTAACAACATATATGAGAGGTCAAGCAAAAATTGATGGATGTATTGTTAATTTTCTTGTGTATTTAAAACAATTATTTTAATTAAAATGTATAATCATGTTACGTTTAACAGTTGTACCCTAAATATACGTTTGGTGATAGTAATTAATTTCTAATTAATGAGATTTTCAATTGTTATAATTAAATAATACGTTTACATTCCATATATAAGCGATACATACGAGTATTCCGGCTATTGTTGGATGAAACCCTTATGATAAAATTAATTAGTGAGATAAGTTCAGTGAAGTATAAATACGATTTTGATATAATATTGAAGTAAATTTTAGCACTGACAGCAGTTGTTGTTATGTCGTCACATACGAACACTTATATTTTGTGTTTTCGAACTAAAAGTCGTAATTTTAGTTACATATTTTACGTTTTTTTTTTATTATCGTTACAATCGAGACCATTAAGGCGTTACATATAATAACTATTATAACTTTATGCTACATCCCGTCAAAGGACAGACGAAGTCCATCTGATAAACGGATTACATAGTTCGCCCACGCGTGATATAGAGAGATGCCAGTACCGTTTGTATGACTCTGTGTTAGGGTGCAGTCAAAGTGATGTTCATGTAGTTTAAGGGATAAGCTGCGAACGTTTGAGAAAGCACTCAAGACCCTGCGCTTATATATATATATATCTTATTATGGATTTTCTCTTGCTAGAAATGACGAAACGAAAGTTAATTTTAAATATACTTCAACCCTTGTAAAAGCTTCGTTTTGAAGACATTAGAATTAATTGCCTCACTTTATATATTTTTAATCACCTTTTTACGTTGTTGGACAATAATAGATACTATTAGCGGAAGACTAAAATCTCTGCCCGTGATATAATAATAAATTTGGAATTAATTTGAGTAAAAAAATTTTCAGCAGGTTTAATTTTTGGAAAATATATATATATTTATATATTGTGACGAATACGGATAACGAAGATAAACAATAATAAATAAATAAAAATATTACCTGCATTTGTTTAGAGCCAAAATAAAGATATAAATGTTGGGAAAACAATTGTGGCATTACATTTTTTGACGTATAAAAACAATTTTTTATACTAGTATCTGACTGCCTATTTATAATGTTATTATTAAGGCGAAAGTGTTTGATATTCAAAAATATGTAACGAAATATCCTATAACAAAGTGAAAATATGCAAACGAAGCCGCGATTGAGGTACAGGCGCCACTGAACATTAAATTTACATGGAACTATTGAAATTCTTATTCAAAGATAATAGGCGTATAACGTAGTTTAAAATACTATAAAAAACTATAATTATATCCAAATTGATTTCACAGAAATTGCATTTTGGTATGTTTTGCCATATTACCCTAAAAAATTCTTAAAATTACTGTGCTTGTGAAGATTTCTAAGAAACAAAATTGCTTGTAAATTATTTTAAACCAACGAATTCAATTTTATTCATATACAAAAAAGAGTTTTGAGCTTGTTTTCAAATACTTTAAATTATGAAATTTAAAAACGTTGCTCAGAAAATCGAAAGCAATTCATTTTAAATAGATATAAAAAACATTCAAACCTTTGAAAAGGCTTACCTACCTTAAATGCGACGACGCGACTTAAAAATGCAATAATAAATAATCGTCGAGTGGTCATTCCCATTAAAATTCAATACTATTCCAATTTGATATTTTTTTTATTGCAGAATTTCTTGATGTACTTTATAACCAGAACAAAAACCAAAAAGAAAATTATGTGAATATTTTTTATAGTACTTAATTTGTAACTGGTAAGGAATTTTGATTCCGAGCAACGAGCAAGTATTATTTCACTTTTTCCTCTTTCTATTAGCAATTAAATTATATATTAGCATTGTGAAAGAACTTATTACAACAATAGGGGTTATGTATGAAAAAATATACGAGAGTCAAACCAGAAAACCAAATATATTAATTAATAGTTTGTATTGTTCATACCCTCTGCAGTCTTTTTTTGTTTTATTAAATATTTCGTTTTGTAACCAAAGTAACAATCTGCTTAAGGTTAAGGACGTGAACAATAAATCAACGTAAATTTCATTCAAAGACCCTAAGATCTAATTTAAAAGGTAACATTTCTTGAACAAAAATGATTATTCCTTCTAGTTTTAAAAATCTCTGACATTAAAATGAGGAAAAACAATAAGACGTTTCAGATAAAAGACGACAATTATCTTTTATGCTTGTTTAGGTTTGACACTTTTTATAGTTTTTTTGTACCTCAAAAAAGAGTTTTATTAAATTCATACGTATAATTCATGTGTTTATAAATAAATTTAAAGTTTTTTTTTTGTTTTTCAACAAATTCTCTAAACGAATGTTTGTAACCAGTTTTTAATTTCTACAAAAGTATAATCTAACAGTATCTCTATAATTATGTTATTATTAACTTATATCGATTGGTGGATTGAAATGTTGTTAATCAAGCTACAATATTATTACAACTATTTTAATAAAAAAACATAAAAAAATATTTTTTGTCTACGTCTAGTCAAAGATCCACTATTACCATTTTAATCTCAATGGTTCACGTTTAAAAGGGATAAGCCGGTCCGCGATTAGAATAAAATCATTTTTGTAATGGAAATGCGTAATATTAGGATAAACTTTTTGTTAATATTGAATGAAAAATTATTAAGAAGTCCTCGTTCGTAGTCATCTTATATTTTCCTTTATACATACAATTACAAGACGTATCTCTCAATTATTCCTCTTTAGTGGAATCTGTCTCCATAGACTACATACAACGCAATCCAATAATACTTGGTCAAAAATAACATGAATACCAATATATATTTTAAGAACTTAAAATATAAATGATTTTTATATTACTGAATAAAATTTTTCCTTCGATATATTATATTAAAATGGATTTTCAAAAAAATTCGATATTGATATCATAACAAATGAATATTTGAACCGCATAAATTTCTCTCTTATTTTCAAAACATTATTAAATGTACCTCAAATTGTGGTAACTGGTGAACATTTTATTTCGAATAATATTAAATTTTGTATGTTATTAAATTTTCTACAAACCGATTTCATCTCAATTCCAAATTCGTGTATCAGAGATATTAATTATATATCGGTCCATGAATATTTAATAAATTTTTCCAAAAAAATTTTAATCGATGTTTTCCAAGAAAATTCATTTATCTGATTTTATGTTCTATTTTTAAGTTTGTTAAAAAAATGTTTTAGCTTTAAGGAAGTCGTTATGAAGAAAAATAAAGGTAAAACGTGGTTGTACCTTACCTCCAGTAGTATAAGGGGAATTTTAAGAATTTTTCACACATTTTTATAATATACCTCTTTGTACGATTACTCCTTGTATGTATACCTACTTATTTATGTATTCAAAAGGTAGATATTGTTAAATATATTTATTAATATAAAATAAAACACATTATCATTTAGAACATTCCCAGATAAACAAGAAATGTCATTATTTGCAGGTTATTCGAGACACTGAATGGCAATTTTAATAACTTATAAAGTGAAAAGCGTCACAGATGTTGTTGTACATTTCTTAGTATGATCAGACACCGGTTCGTGACTACAACATATTAACCATCACAATACTTTTATAATGATTTTTAAAGTCATATCACGAGCGACTCTGTGCAAAAGTCAAGCGGTTTAGGAATCTTTGTATTTTTTTTATTAAGTATTAATTTTCTATTGCGTAATATTTCAATATCAATTCTGAAGCGACTTTCATTCAGACGATATTAAAATTTTAAATAATTCCCATAATGCGATACAAAGAAATACACCAAAGGAAATTTGTTTCGTTGGCTTCGTTTAAATAATTTTAATGAAAGAAAATCCAAAGTAGGCAATTTATTACCTCCATGAAAAAGAATTACAATGTGACAAATTTTTCATATATTTTTAATGTTCGTCAGTCTAATAGTTTTATTTCATATAATTGCCATATAATGTATTATGGGCAACTTATATCTTAGGAGAGGATTGGTTTTGTTATCCAAGCAGATATGTTTTCCGTTTATTATAGCGAAAGTATTTTATCTTATAGAGAGTCTAATTAATAACGTCAAGTTTAAATAATTAGAACAAAATGCCTATAACGACAATAATAATTCACAAATCCGCGCCAAATTATAATCTGACAGGTGACTTGGATACGTATGAGCAAGAGAATGAGGACAGAATTTATTATATCGCTGTATTTCCTTGAATAAATGTGCTACATTTTTTGGTAGAACATAACGTAATCTAAAATTTCACACCAACTTTGTTCTTGTAATAGGATTTAGTGGCAAAAATTGCATAACAGCATATTTGTGAATTTTTATATTACATATTCGTATCATAATATATGAATGCCGATTATAAATTAAAACTGTAACAAAAGAACGAGACGGAAGAAAATTTTAAGATAGATGAACAGTCCAGTAAGGTCATGTGCAACGTCACACTGCCACGACAATTAAAGAATCAATATCATGTTATTATTTTTGTAATACTAGACTATGTACCTTCAGTAAAGTTAGAGTGAAATCATAAGGAGACTATTAAAAGTCTTTCTTTATATTTTATCTTCGTTGGTTGCAAACAGTTAAGAACATTATAAACGTATGTTTAACATATTTTTTTCATTTATTAGGCTGGATAGGATATAGCAAAAGTACATACAATTAAATACTTTAATTTAAGTCATTATGACCAACATTTATGCAAATTTAGTAGGTATAAATGAAGATATATCAAAATAACCCGTATAGTAGTTATTTAATGTAAAGAGAAATGAAATTAGATACGTTACGACATTTCACTTACTCAAAATATTATAATATCGTGGTTATTCTTCCATTGGAAAGTAAATAAAAGTTTACAGCTTGATGAATGTAATATTATTATTATAGGGAAATGGAAAATGAAGATTAAACAAAAGATGAAGATTAAACAAAATGAATGTAAATTTCGCCCTAATGAGGTACTCCAAGCAGTTTGCCAAAAAGCGAAGGTGCAGCTATGAACAACAAAGTTCCTTGTGCCTGTTCCAAACCTGTGCAATGCCATCATACATACATATTATACTGCATATGTTATGAAGGTAATAATTTAATAATAATGATAGCTTTGCGATTTTTTTAGACACAATTCCATTATTTCGTTTTTGATATTGTTTCAGAAATTTAAATTTAGGATAAATTTCATTATTATACTTCATTCTCTATTACAATTTTCGAAAATCTTCATTTTCAAATGTTATTACGCATAAAGGCTATTAATCGCAAGAAATCTTGCAACTGTTTTATAATGAAGACCGCGGACAAATGTCAACGGTTTAGGAATATAAGATGAAGTGCCTTCCCTATGTTGTAAAGGAGTAATTATGTAAACTAGCGTCATCGTGGATCAAATTATACAAAATGGAGTTCAGGTTATGCATAATGGCGGGTGCTTGAGTGTTATAAGCTCGAATCATACTATAATACAGTTTTAATTTTCGCTGTCAAATTATTATTAAAAATATTATTTTGGTGAAGTCGGTTATCATTTTATTTCTGTTTCATAAAAATGTAACAATTTACAGAAATATCAAAGGAATGCACTGAAAATATATTTTAAGGTCTTCTTAAAAAGATTCTCAGTATTGCAATGGAGAGATTTGATCTGAACGTCACATCAAATAACTCACAATACATACTTTACAGAATATTTTTATTCACAAAGGCGAGACTTTAGAAAATCTTTTCTAGGAACGATTTATTAGCATAAAAGAGTTTAAAGATTTTAGTTCAGCTAAAAATTTTCTAAACATATAGTTTAGAAAAATTCAAACGTCAGTTACAAAATAACCTAGATACAAAGGTCGCTACTAAATTATGTAGAACACACTGTCAAGCAAAGTACTATCAAGACTGCCAATAAATAATATAGTTGTAATTGACTTAAATTGATACGAACGTCATTTCAATATAAAGCTTGAGGAATGATCGAGAAAATGAATTCTAGTTTTGATTGAAATGTCTTGTAGATTAAATAAGTATAAACATTACTTCTTTCACATTCAAGTTGTATTTAATAAGCTTCTTTCATTATAACTTCCATGACTTAAAATATTATTAGTAATGTACATTGCTTAAAGAAAACTAATTTAATGAGAAATTACAGTCGTATTGCACTATTACATAAGGACATCCCATACTATGTGGATAGACCTCAAAATTAAATATAAGAATGTACATTGTACATGTATTATTAGAAGAGTGCAAGTGGCACTCGAGTCTTGACGTATAGTAATAAAACTGTGTTTTAATGATAAATGGTGCAGATATAATTATATGATGAAGAAATTAGAAACGTTCATTTGAAATAAAACGCTTGAAAAGCATTGAACGTTCGAGCGTCTTATTTTCACTGAAATTAATAATATTTCTAGATAATATTTGTCCCTTATTTCAGAAAATATATAATTTTGTAAACGGATGAAAATGTATAGATTTTTCAGTTCATTTAAACTATGGAATAAAATTTGTATGAAAAGGTACATATATATAAGACATTCAAATAATTCTTACAATAACGCGAACCTTAAGTATTATTAACAAGTTTTTGTGAGGAATTATTGTGAACTTCCAAAAATAAATTTCATTCGGGACATACGTGACGAAACTAACATGTAAACAAATGTAAAAAAATATATTAATTTTGTATTCATCAAAAACGTGGTCAGCGTTGAGATAACGAAATAGGGTAATTGCTGTATTTTTATTGACATAACCTTAACTTTTATTAATATTACTTATAAATATAAAAGTCGAAACATAGTGTTATATAATAAAAATAGCCGATAAAAAATTGGTGAACTTACAATTGAGCCCCATGTCGTGGTAAGTCAGTATGGCGGGTTTGGAGCGTTCCCCGCGCACCGCCACCATGATGTCACCACGATCGGTGTGCACTCGTACCTCCTGGCAGGCTCCATCACTGAACCGACGCGGGAATTGTAGTTGGATGCTCTTCAACTCTATATCATCCATGCTGTCGATCGCCAGCAAGCTGTAAGGAACTTCATTTTATTATCTTTCATTAACATGATTTTTTTCTATGTGATCACGAGTATACATATTTATTTGGTCACAGCTTGCCATTTTCTCTTATAGCAGTCACGGGCATTGGTTTTACAGTATTGCCACCCTATTTATTTATTGTAATGAAATATCAACAAGAATTGCGAGTTTTAATATAACCAGCAGATGAGATAAATGCGAATGAAATGAAAAAACGTTATCAACGTTGCTGAAAAGTAATCAAAACGACGGGTAAAATTTAGAAGAATAAAATACACAAGTATAACGAAATATACTTTATATTCCATTGAGAGTATTTAACGTAGCTTAACTATACACATTTCGCTTTGTATATATGTATTACTTACATTTACCCAAAGTATATTAATGTAATAAAAATAAAAGATTTTAGCTTTAGATTGTCATTAACGTAACAAGTACTCTCAATATAGGAACAATTCGGTCGAGGTTGACGTCTTAATAATGAAAAGGAAAACTTGTTCGCAGCACTAAACAAAAAGGAAGTTAAAACGTTTGTATTTTCAGCTTATTTAAACTAATTGCAAACCACAAATGACAACAGCTTACGAAACCAAAACTTTTCGTCGATCTGAAAGTAATTGGTATATACGACGACACGCGAACTTTCAGAATAGCCTTTATATCTAACATTTGTATTGAAGCAATTATTCAAACAGGACGCCCTACTGAATAACAAATAGAATTGATGATCCTGAGCGAGGATGTTGCAAATAAAAATAAATAAAGGAAAAGAAAAATACCATTATCCCTGGTTTAATTTAAGTAGTAAATATGTTCGATAGGTTTACACTACTTCCATTTAATATTAAAAAGGAGAAAGAAGCCTCTTCGAATACGATAGGGGATAATTTACGAAATATGAAAATATATGTTAATTTTAAAAATATAAAAACTGAATACATGATACAAATAGTAAAAAATCATTGTTTTAGTAGCACACTGTCTGTTATAAAAATATCTATTGAGAATAAATATTAACACACCATTTAATTTTTGTTAAAAATTCCATTGAAATTAGTTTGGACATTTTTTTTTATATTAAACACTCAAAGCACACTTAACACAGAAAAACTGTCCTCTCTGCAGTAATGAAATATAATTAATAATATAATTAATGCAAACTTAACGAAATATAAAATGTATTATAAAATAAATTTGTATAGCGTTTGCTAAATCAAAGTTTTATGGGTTACGGCTATTCAGAACCAGCAGACGGTACGTGTGCCATATCTAGAGTAACGAGTATGATGTATCTGCTATTTATGATTTACTCTAGTTGTTTTGATAAAAATAGTAGTTAGAAGTCTTGGTAGTTTCTAAAAATGCACTGTTTATATCCCAATATATTTAAGAGAGTAGTTTTAACAAGGGGTAATAATAGAAATCATTTATTTATCATAGTATAAGTTCATTAAATTTCTGTGTTATAGAAAAAATGTTCTTTGTTATACACACAGATTGTAGCTAGAGCTTCTAATTTGACGGTCTAGTAATATTAAAGGAGTCAAGGTATGGACGAGTGTGAGGGTCTTTGTGACTTTTGACGTCAATACTGGACGGATGTGGTCTAAATTATAAACACAATCACATGTAACATAAGTAAATATTGAAATAAAATTTCCTTATCCAAATGAATTATAAATAGTATGATGAAGGTTTTATTACAAATAAATCTAATTAAAATTATATATTAAATTGTAATTGTACAAAACGTCCGTCCAAATTTAATTTAGACACTCGTATATTAATATTATTTAAACGCCAACCCGTTTAAGGATTCGGAAAGATTATGAGGCTTAACGTCACTTTGTGGATTATCTTTAATTTAGTATTAAATGATACTTGTAAGATTTATTTACTTCCATTGAGTCATATCAATTTTTCTCATGACTATAAGGTCACAGTATATCGAATGATACGAAGCAGTTTAATCAACTTTAAACTGGGTTCTCGAGTTCGGAAGCCGTCATGCTCATGAAATATTGTATTATATATAGTATGTATAAGATTTCTTTCATAGATACCAGTACTATAAACTAATCATAAAGGTTTTTTTTTTAGTTCGTATAATATTATGTATTGTAGTTCTCCCTTTCCAAACTACATGAACTTGAATTAAAATTCATCCATATCTGTTTAAACTACTTTTGAAAGTAAACTACGTACATCATTTTATTATATTTCTGGTTGTAAATACTGTCTCTTTTTCTAAGAATTAACGTCTACGTTCTTATTACAAATAAAGTCTTTTGTTAACTTAGTTATTTACTTTATGGGTAATTCTAGGATATGCGGTATTTAAAGATTGAAAGGAAATCTATGTCACATGGAAATAAAATTTCATTTGAATGAGGATTTTGTTTTGTGCAATTGAAAAACACAATCATACAAACATACGCAGTTTCGCTTTTATAATGTAAGTCGGATGTAAAGTGCTAATAAATAAGGACCTTGACAAGATCAGATTACGTCTAAGAAGTAAATTGTGTTAAAAGACTCCATGTTTATAGAGCTGTCAGCCTAAAAGTAATATATTTCTGATGTAGGATAGCTGTGAAATACATTCGTGATCGAACTCGGATCCGCGGGCCGTTAAATCATGAACTAATTCTTATTCCATAACTTTTTATCTTTCCTACTGATATAGATTTAAGTCTATCGAATCCTATTTAGAGTTATTGGAACAAAAATTTTAAATTTTCCATTACTTCTTAAATTAGAAATAACCGATCTCCCACATCTTCTCACAATATGTAGAATCTTCAATATTAATTAGACATGTTGATTGATTAAATATTATCAAAATTATTCACTTGACTAGACAACCGGTTAAAAAGCTGTTCAACGCCTATTAATAAAATAGAAACTTAATATTAAATACATGGAAATTTAATAAATTCATTTAATGATCTATCAGAAAATTTAAGCAGCTACTAGACTTGAAGCATGAGCCTTTCATTTCAAATTCAAAAACCAGATACTTTTTTTAACAATTTCGTAAAGTAGAAAAAGCATACACGGATAAAAAAATTTACATAGCTAAGTTCGTGAAGTAAAGAAGTTTTAAAGGACACTAGACAAGCATCATTAAAAAGCATTATAACAAATGTGTAAATTTTAAATAAGGTCACAAGGCACGTCGCTTCTGGAATCGACCGAGTAAGCTGGCAGCGTGCCATCAGGGTCTGCAATCGTAGACCATTCGGGGACTGCATTCGTGTTACATACTACAACTAGTCAGGTCTATGTTGAGGTGTTGGCTTCAAGCATATAAAATTGTATTAAATTTTCTAGATAACACATACATTATTATAGATTAACCAAGAAAAATTGTTCAAAATTAAAAACAATTGGAACGCTCGTATCAGTAACGCATTTGTAACCATTTATCATTTTAAATAAATAAAACCCAGAGGTTATTTATGTTCGGAAAAAGAATGTGTGCAAGCCACAATGGTGTTCTTAGAACTAACCTTTCTGGTTTTTTTAATTTAGGAACGTACCTAGAAAATTTCAGCCAATCAAATCATTGTCGTATCTATTTTTTAGTCAAGTGCTCAAATTATGCAAGGGTTGGGCCTCAAATAAAAGTATATAACAAAGATTTTGAATACCTCATTAGTTTGTGCATACTATGCAAAAAGGTTTTAAAATTTCGACAACAAAATGTCTCAGTGAAACAACATTGTTGAAAAAGATGACGCTACACCTCTTGTATTCAATTTAAATTAATATATTTGTTTTCTGTTTTATTATGAGTTAGTGGTTAGGAGGAATAGGAGATCAGTGCAGTACTAGACTGTTTTAATAAATTAATCTTTAAAAATAGATTCTTTATAAAAGTAATTTATAAATATATCAATGAACAATTCGCAGATGACGAGTAAAAACATCGTGCATTACTACAGTGCATCTTCATTAGTATAGAACTGTACACATGCATAGAGGCCAAAGATGTTTGCGAGAAATCTTTGTTTCATTATGACCCCATTTCAAATATGAAGAATCATGTTTCAAGCTTGCACAATATGTATTGTTCAGACATACTTTTATAACTATAAGTGTGCAGCAAGGTCAGATTTTTTCAATCGTTTATTTCCTAATTTAAGGACTTGAGATTAAACTAAGGACATGCTACATGTTATATTTAATTACAGAAAAACAATTATTTTTAAAAATAAATGATATTTTGAAAATTTTATTATAAATAAAATAAAGAATTTCAAAAAAATGTCTCAAAAATTACGTCATGTAAAAATGGAAAATCAATTAATTTTATCATGAAATAAATTTGGTAGTTTCAATTAAGGCGTTGTGGCGCCCACAGTTATATAGACGGAGCTACAATCAGTTGATTAGGAAATAAAATTAGCTATAAAACTCGAGACGTCGATATCTCGTTCAAATAGGAAATTGCTTGGCGACCGGTCAAGAAGAAAGAGAAGCAATTAAACGGTTATGAAGCAATTTCTGAACAATACGCCTTACAGGCGTGTAGTATTTACTTATATCTGCGCATCATGCATTCTGAGTTAATACGTTAAAGACTATTAACACTGAGTGACTCTACTTTTTAAATAAAATTTTCTACGTATATAAACCACAACCAGTTGATGTCTCAGTTGTCTCTAGCGCAGAATTGAAGTCCCTAAAATATATATATATATATTTAGAAATGCAACTAAAGCACAACAACTACTATTTTATTTTTTAATTTATTGAGAGGTGGTAATTTGACCTGTGCAGGTCAAGCACAGGTCAAATAAGGTGCAATTTGGGTTAACTATTCATAAATTATCACAGGAAATTAATAGATATAACGATGGGATTTAATAATTTATTAAAGCCTTACTTTGTTAAAATACTTGGATTTCTTTCAGGTATTTTATAAAAATTTGTTTGATAAAGTCCGATTTATATAAAATTGTAAGAGATCGGCTTTGGCTTTGTAGCAGAGCTCTTGTTCTGTTGTCATTAGGGTCTTTTAAAAACAACCAAACTAAAATATTTATTTATTTCACTTATTATACACGATAAAATCATATTTGTTGCAACTTTGTTCTAACGATATTAAGTAAAGCAAAATCAAAACCTTTAATTGATTTTTAAATGAATGAGTTATCTCATTTAATGGCTTCAATAACTATGTCCTAAATAACGTTAAACTTTTTAATAGTTTCTGTACATGTCCATTTTTCAAAGCGATCTTCATCAAATTTCAAAAATAAAAAATTCATATTAATCTAATCGTTTTCTTTAAATTCGTTTCAGGCATTCGGTCTGTTGGTACTCACCCTTCAGACAATTGGCACCTAGATTAATTATATTGTCTTAATTTTTCATGTAGTTTTTAAATTTTTTAGATGAATAAAGTGACACCCAAACCATATCTATTAAACTTCTTTTAGTACAGCACAATGTATAAGTTTCAAATATTTGAACTATTCTTTGTTAAGTTGCCAAAGTTAGGACCATTCGAGGACATCTGCATAAGGAAGGAGTCTACATTCACTTATATATTTATCTACAGCGATGTACGAGGAATTCATGCGGAAAAGCAAATAAGAGGATATTGTACAATTGAAGAAGCATTCTATTTTATACGGAAACGGATCAGAAACGCCTTTGGATTTCTGCAAGGAATCCATACCGTATAGGCATAAAGTAGAAATCAAACTGTACTCTCAATAAGACCTATTCGATCAAGTGTACTGTAGGAAAATGAAAGCAAATAGTCGTTTAGCTTTGTCAAGATAGACATAGTAACTTGTAAATATAACAGTGAATAAATGTCTCCATGTATAGTCTAAAGTTATATAGAATATTAGTTACTACTGAGTTTGGGCTTCATTTTATTTTTTAACATTGGCTACATTTTTAAACGTTAATCAATAATGACAAATGGGTATATAAAGAACCTTCAAGAAAATCGTGTTTAATTAAGTTTTATGTTTTCAAAGTTCTACCAATAATTCATGTAGTTTACTTTCAGAGAGTTTCGAATTTCCTCGGTTATAATTTAAAAACTAATTCAGTTCCGTTTAGCTCATTTTCCGTCACAAACGAAGTAAAAATTTTATTTGCAAGTTCCAATTACTTTTTGTATTCCAAGTTTTAATCAATTTGTTCAATTTTGGTAATTTCAAGAAAATAATATAAAAGAACTGTTAAACTTTTTTAATCGAGCATACTTTCAATATACTATTTTTTATTGTTTTTAGTCTTGAATTTTTGCACTAAAATTGATTGCAGTTAAAAATATATTCGGAAGAGGATAAATAAGGGCCTATAATATTTGTTTTCAAAAAAAAAGTGCATTGGTTTTATTGCAATAATATTAGAATATTTTTTAAGCATCGTATTAGAAAATAAAGTAAAGAATAATAAATCAATCTCTCGTGATGCGTCAAGATGTTTTTTTTCCCTTAGGATAACATATATTTTCGTAAAACTATTTCTTTAGTATGAATAACTTTGCAGATCGCTTTAGAAACTCTGTTCGTTTCAGAATGAATATAAATAACCAATTTTTAACTCAACTCGGTGTCTACGTCGAAAGTAAGGTCGTTCACATTCATAAATATAGTTTTGCGGATGTTCAGTTCTAAAATTTGAAGGCTGTTAAAAAAAATACACAGTGGTAAAATAAAATGTATATAATATAGGTATATATATAATTAATTAATATATAAATTCTTATCGCACCTCTTCGATTTTTACGTTTACCTGTCGCTTGTCGCGATACAGGCGGTCGTTAATCGGTGAAGTAAAGACTTTATCTTTTCACTCATTTGTGCATATTCTATACCAAATACTCCTTTCAATCAATGTTTAATTAAATATTATGCAGCTTTAATAATAAGTCTAATCATTTGAATGATGGTAGCAATTATGTTTTCCGTATTTTAATAAGATATTGAAAAAAAAAGGATGATTAGATATATCTACTATTGATAGTCTGTAGTCATTTCTTTTCTAATAATTATTAACCTACTTCAAAGAAGTAAATTGAATACTTTTATAACTTTTTTCAGCTGAATGTCTACGACCCAAAAAATCATCATTTTCGTTTCATAAAAGCATACTACTAACTTTTTTAATTTTTTACTAGGAAATCAAACTTTTTAATCTGACAGATGAAAGACGTTTGTGAGGACCCTTGCTAGGGGGAATCTATATATAGGCGATGGTGCAAAGCATAACTCAAGTTTATATACGTCTTTTAACGTTTTTTGATACGAATACGTTTTAATCTATTATTGTTATACCGAATATTAAGATAGTCTCAGATTATTATTGAAGCAATTTTTTATGTGCGAACTAACTTGACCTGACTGAAAACAAAGAAGTAGGGACATTTTCAATTGCTGAACAGACTAATTTATTTGCTGTCCCTTATTATATTTTATCCAACATGTACCTTCGATTTTATCTTCGTGGAATAGTTATTTTTATGGGAATAGAAATAAATTTATAGGTTTTCTAAAATAAATGAAATGTAGGTTTCCCCTTATTAAATTATCCATATGCCCGTGAAGGACCCGTTAAAATTAGTCTAGACATGAACCTGAACATACAGAGAACCAAAACATCTAAAAATATTATTTTAGTATACGTATCACATAAAGTTTTACATCCGTGTAAATTTAATCCTAAGCGGTTATTTTAATATCGCACAGGAACAAAAAAAAAATGATTGTATATATAAATGTCAAATTCAGAGAGAACCGAAAGATAGATAAAAATTTTAATTAATAACTGACGGATTTGTTTGATTGGAATTTTAAAGCTCCGAGATATAATCCAAATATGATTATCTACTGGTACATTTTAAAATACTTCGTTTTATTAAAAGAACCTAGCTTATTGTAATCATAATTTTGACGTATTGAGCACTGTTTGCTTTTGAATGAAATAAAATTTGTTATTTCAAAACTTTAAGGAATTATCGTTCGTATTAGAAATCGCAGTCTGATACGCTCGGTGGATTCTAATTTGGGAAATACGTGTTATGAATGATTGATACAATATGATGCTTATTATCCGCCGGCGCAACTTTTAGTAGACTGAGAGTTTATAATTAACATTTCATTTTGACTAGTGTATTGATAACAGTGAATGATTATGGCAATAGCAAACTTAATTTACCAAGTACACCTTATTAGCTCACAATATATTGTCGTCTCAGGAAGTTGTATATTAAGTATTTTATTTAATAATACTAATTGTTCAGACGGAAATTTATATGATAGTTTTTCTTGACAACTTTCACTTACAATAATTTTATACTACATATTATGTACTTCAAATATGTTTGAGATATAAAACGTTTAGAAGAAATTAATTGTTTATAATTAAGGAGCTTAATTTAGATCTTTAGTATTATTTTATTTTCCATAAGTACTTCAATCAGAAAGACGAGCAAACGTTCCGACGGAGTTGTTATATTAAGTATACACGTGTAGCGTTTCATAAAAAGTAGCGTTGTTAAAAAAATCTTTTCGTGAACAACAGCGCTTTGCGACTCTTCTATTACTTGAATGGATATAAATTGTAAGCATGGTTATATAAGGTTTTTACTTTGTTGTATTGTAAATGGTGAAAAACAATGTTGGCTACTTTTACATAACTGAGGATGGGTAGTAAGCGTTTATCTGTCGTCTGTCGTAGTGCAGACACAAATTTATTTGTTATGTCTAGTTATGTTAGATCTTCAACTATAGTGATCTAATAGACTCGCATTTTGATCAATATTATATTGATCGAGTAATCATATGACGTAGGTGTATTCTTTTAATAAATTAAAAATAACAGAAAAGAAAATGGGAAAGACAATCATATTTATAATACAGTATGTGATATTTCAACATTTTACTATTGTCAGAAGATAATTGTACTGTTCCAAATTCAAAACAAGTTCTGTTCACAAATATTTTTATTTTATAATGTACAGTATTAAGTTAGGTTAATTTTATTCTACTACAGAATAATTTTTAATAACATTAAATTATTTTTTTTTATGATAAAATAAAATAAAAAGCTTTAAAAATCAAAATTTTTAATGAGAATTTAGTGGAAGCTTGCTTATTTTTTAGTACAATAAAAAAAAAACAATAACACAATAAACCATTTTGTTACAGATGAATTATTAAAAATACATTTTTATATAAAAAGAATTGTATTGTTTTGCACAAGGATATATGAATTCTCTTTTTATTCCTCCACAATAAATAGTTGATCCTTATATCATCAAAAAAAAAAAGGTGATATAATGTAAAAAAAACATACTTTGATAACAAAATACATAGTTTTTTTTTGCTTGTCTTTTATCATTGTTGAAGAATATATCAACAAATATATATATATATATGCAACATATAAAATGTCAACTCAAAAATTATATTGTTATACTTTTATAAATTCTGGTAAAATAAATTTAATTATTGTAAAAAGGTTGTCATACCTCAACAGAGCGGTATCTTCAGAGCTGGCAGGCATCTTTATTAGCACGTTTCTCGGCTCCGTGATCCTGCCCCTCTTTCTGAAAGTATATTATTACTTAAACAAATAAGTATGGCACAACAAGAAAACATTAGAAAATATAAGAAAACTTGATTACTTACAATGATAGCATCTTGAGAGCTATATACAGATTGAAAAAAGGTTCTAACTGTTAATCTTTTCTTCTAAATAACTTGCTTTTAACTAACTTAACTTTTTATTAAATAGTGTAAGAACCACTTTTCAGCCAGTACTATTTCATGCATAGCATTAAAAAGTTAATATAGGGCACACATTTAAAGGAATTAAATAGTAAACAAGACACATGTCATAAAGTTTAAAAATCCCTCCACAGTTAGTTACGTGAACAACAAATTCGCGGTGCGAGTTAAATGAGGAAATATAAATAAAAACTTTTTTAACAGTTTGTTATAAAACTTACCCTAACTTCGCAACTATTTGGCAATTAATTTTTTTTATTTTTATGTAACTTCAAGTTAAATCTGAACAGTCTCGCGGAGCACTCAACTCGCCACTAGGTGATGACTCGAGTACTGTCTGACAACGTTCTGTCAAAGGTTCTCAACCAAGTTGCAGCTCACTTCTCGACGTACTAAAGACGCATGCGCGAAGAAACACGTCAATTGTTCAATTTAAACACGGGAAGTTTTAAAGTTTAAACTTTCGAGTCAATTAAACCATTTAAAACAAACAGTTTTAATAGTTGGAAACACAAATGTTTAAGTTGTTTCAAAATAGAGTTTTCATATTCTTCTTTCTTTCTATTAAAAGAGTAGAGCACTTGGTGTATTATTATCGTATTTATTATATACATAATCTACAATGAATAAATGTACAAAACAAAACATAATCATTGCGATAACACTTATCAGTTTACAACAACAGATCAGGATAAATGTCAAAAGAAATTGTTACTACTTCTAATAATGTTGCGTTTCCCATATTGCCATTTATAATTTATTTATTTTCGTTTACTAGTTTAATAAATGAAATTAATTTATTAACATTCATAAATTTAATAAATATGCAAAATATAATAAACTGTCTTAAAAAACTTATTCTTAAATATTGGTTATAATAAGATAACGTCAGACTTGATTGTCAGAGGGTATATAATATATATCTTTTTATTATTCTGACTGTTATGCTACCAAATTATGCATTTTACTTTAAATCCCTAGTTTACATCTAGAAACTCACCTTAGACCAAATTTTAACACTAACAAACAAATTTTAATTTTGTGGCGCCATCTTGTATCGTTAACTGACTTTGTTTAACTGTACATTCCCTGTTACTATACTGGTACACAGTGCTTTATGGGTCAAAATAATGATAATAGATGTCGTGAGTTTAAATCTCCACATCCTTGCTGAGAACTTGTTTCAATGCCCACGTAATGCTTCGAGGAAAAACTTGCAATAATTTATAATTCTCAAATAATAAGACTATTAAATGAAACTAATGTTTTTCGGATTACACTACGCGACTACCGTGATCACGGTTGCTGAAAAGTAGCCGAAACGTCGGGAGTATGTAGTTTTAAACAAAAATAAAATCGCGTAGTATAATCCGAAAAACATTAGTTTCATTAAAATTAATAAAACTCGCGAAACTCTTAGATCTCATTAATCATTCTTTCTTCGTTCAGTGTCTGTACCGATAAAGTACCAACCAAAAGAAAACTGGTTATCCATAAAATACCTTTGAATGGAAAAACTCATTCGTTCTTGTTCCACTTTTTTTAAACCTATAGTCGCAATTTTTTTAACAAAGCACTAGATTAATCGGACTAATACTACTAGATATATTCCCTTCCTACTACGAAAGCTTCCTATTTCAAACAATAATTAGAAACTACTTAATACAGATAGATTTTTAGGAATATCAGCAGAAATTTTTTTCATATAATAATCAAAATTAACAAGTATAAGAAAATATTATGTAAAGAGGCTTGTTAAAGAGCTGAAATAAACATTTAATGCTGAAAGAGCTGAAATAAACAATAAAGGTTTATGCATATATTTATGACATATATAACAGCCAAGATTATATTTTATTGATATCCGTTATTGATATATTTGAAAATTTAAATATAATCCGTGCTAAATATGACGGTGAGCTGTATTTAATTAAAATGTAAACCTGCTCAGTTATTACTTTAAAATAATGTTATAGTAACCCGCTTTTGTTTTCTCAGTTATCGGGCGATATTTTACTTTGGTTCACTAAAATTATTAAATGTAAAATATTTAAGACAAATCTACTTAATAAAAACATATTTTCATATAAATTTAATGGTAATTATTATCATGATTTTAATCGAATATCAAGTTAAGAATAAGTTATTAAAGCAAACATGGTTTCAGTTGCGTCTAACATAAACTGTTTCAACAAATAAAAATATCTTAAGTGCACCACCTACTAGCTCAAGATAATAAATTCACTTTGTTGCATATAAACCTCTAGTCTCTACACAAAGCTCATCATGAGATGTAACAATATATAACGGAACTTTATATTAATATGAAACTAAACATAGGAATAAATAGTTAATAGACTCTTTTTATCTCTGTCTCTGTCTCTGCCAACGTGTCTTTGTCTCGCAGTCTGATAGTCTTTTTAATATTATATACAAAGGATTGATAACCTCTACAACAGTAAAAAATCTAACTTCTAAGTCAACGCAATGGTATAAATAGGGATAAATATGTTTCGATTATTAAAGGAATAAAAGGAACTTACTGTTAGACAACATGCAATTTCATGTAGCACGTACTTAATTAAAGAATTACATATTATGTCTATCCAGTTTGCAAACCAGCTACGTCATATGGCTGTGTATAGGATAGAGATAACAGTTTTCAACCGATAAATACACAATACGTTCATCAGGAACATTAATTTTATATGTTGGAGTGAATGGTGGTTTCTTGATTAACAATATAATTTAACTAACATTATTCAGTACGATATTGTCTAGTTGGAAGCCGGCAGGTAGGTATAGCATTTGCACGTTATGACCCGTGACAACATTAAATGATTTTAATGATCCACTTACGTATAAACTAAAAATCTCCTCTTCTTTTATTTATCTTAATGTATATCCTATTATAAATACCTTCAACCAATTTTATAGTTTCATACGAAACAATATTTTATGTATATGAAAAGGTACATAACAATAAAGTATTTATCAAAATAAAAAAATATAAAAATAAAAAAACAAACACAAAATTGTACGTTTGTCGTCGATTGCTCCTTCCACGCCCTTGATACGAATGGCCAATTGGTGCTTCAAAAATATATTCGTGATAGTAGCAATCATGTTTTAAAATACATTCGGATTCATTTTTAAATGACCATCATTGTTATTTAATTAAGAATGTTTTCAATTTGGAAGTCAATAGAAAAATCATATAATTGCGTAGTTATATGTGCGATTTTAAATATCACCAGAATAACTTACAATCATTACAAAATCAATAATTTATTTGGTAGGTACGTATCGCAACAAATGCAATTTAATATCTATATGAAGTGTTTACTTATCGATACAATTTTGAATGTTATTGACAATTGCGTAGAAAATCTTTTAAACATATTTTTAATACCCGAGATAGCACATGTACGTACCTAAAGCGCAACCTATTGCACTTGTTTATTTATTGTGACGCAGTAATCGCTATGTTTATACTTTAGAGACGGCTTGTTAAGCCAGCTCTGAGAGGTTTAAATGTTCATTATATGAGATACAGCGCTTAAATTTCTATGGGACGAGCATTATAAAAATTATGTACTTGTGAAGTATATGTAGGGTTATAATATATTATTCATGACTATACAAATATTAGGTAGATGTTATTGTTTTAATTAATATATTTGTCAAGAAACAAACAATATGTCAGACGCTCTTTAGAATTAAAGAATAGGTTAGGTATGGAAAATAATGCGTTACATTTTTCCTGGCAGACAAGCTTTACCTACAACGAATGATAAATATCATTGGATTCAAACTTACGAGAATTCCAATCAAACAAAATATTTCGTCAGTTATTATCACGTTAGTTATCATCAGGCTACAAAGTCCGAATGCTGAATAGGAATATCTAGAAAGAACGTAATAATTGTCCCATAATTTCTTATATTTATTATATTTGATACAATAGACGCTACTTAAATATCAATTCCAATAAAGTTAAAATGTTGATCTTGAATGCATAAAAAATAAAGACGCTTAGTACGTGGTATAATTTAAATGTCTCCTGTTATTAGGTACTTACGTTTCAAGGCAAATAACTGACGGAATTGGCTCTACGGTAGGGAGACCCTGTTTTCCGGACAGAGTCGATTCCAGTACCAATTCATCACTGACAAAGGCATAGTTATCCATTATGATACGAGTTCCACCAGCCGAGGACCGAAGATAACTGATGCTGGTCTATTGGTGATCGAGCCGGTACTAAAATCATTGTCAATTATTCAGCATTTCGCAGTCGACTGGAAAAATTACCGCATCAAATCTATTTACAAAGTTATTGTACGCTTGTTGTAACACCAACTAATCGAATATTTAATTTTATATTTACAACGCCTTTTCGACGTTTATAGTGATGAATATATGAGTGATTTATTTCATTATTGTTATGAATATCTATTACTCTCTTTTTGCCGATTTTATATAAATTACTACATCTTAGTAATGAGAATAAAATTATAGATATCACATAATTAAGAAAACAAAAACTTGGAGGTTATCAGACCAATAAATTGTACACTGTCTATAAAATAAAGAAAAATTGTAATCATAGTTCATCCATATTCGTAAAAGAGCAAGGTCAAATTTGTACTTGTTGTAATATAATCATTCACACAGTGGATATAATATAATACTTTTTTATATTTATCAAGCTCTGCATACGTCACAATGATACTCTTTTGTGTGTAGTAAATGGAGCAAGGATTTGATTAACTATCAAATAATAACGTCAATCAGGACACATTGTTCACCTGGCCGTATCAGGAACTCGATGTCAGTAGATATCACCACAAGATGCTCATTGTATTTCATACTAGTAATAATTACAGATAGTCGCATTGTTACATTATATTCTATGAAATTTTGGAATTTAATATACAGATTACGTTGTTTTTTTATTGTTATATATGGTAAATTATTATAATCATTATTTCTTATGCATAAGCATTTGTAATACAGGTATGTATCATAAGGAATGAGTTCCGTGAAACACTCGTCATTCAAACGGACACTTAACAGGTAAACTCCGTATGTATATTAACGCGATTTGTTTCTTTACTTGAATGATATTTAAGAGGAAATTTTTGTCAAAATGTTTAAATTTGAACAGAGTTATAATAAAAACAGTATATGAAGCTTTAGATAAAGCAATGTTGTTAAAGTATATATGCTCAAGTTTATATCATCAAATACAAAAACTCAGTGCATTTAATTGCGAAGTCACTTAAAAAGAATATCAATTGACATAACCAAAATAAATGATACCAAATTGTTTTTAAGTTATACCAAACAAGAGAAATGCTTCTAACCTGGGTTTGTGAGTGTTTTTGTAAAATAATCATAATATCCAAAGTAATCCATATCAATATCTCAATTCTCAACCTTCTTATTTCAAGGACTGTAATATTGTGTTTATTTATTTCAAAAAAGGAGATGTTAAGGTTAACCCCGTCTTTAGTATAGGTACGTTGTAATTTATTCTTACATAAACGTATACACTACACATTGGATTGGTCTAAAATTTCTTTATTTTTGCTAAAAATGAGAGAAAATTCAATGTTTAATAATAAAAAAATATTATATTATTTTGGCCACACAAACACTTTTTTTCATATTTCTGGTAGAAGCATAAGTGGACTTTCATAATTTTTTTTTCTTATGCTGGTAAAAAAAAGATTCAGGTGATTTTAGATGTCATTGAAAGTAAAGATTTTACTTTCCAAAAAATTTTGCAGTGACCGGAATAAACAAAAATCCGAAGGCGATAGATCTGAGAAATATGTCAAGTATAGCAGTGCATCAGATTCAAGCTGTAAAAGCTTTTACTGAGTGACCAATCTTGTTTGAGGTCTCGCATTATCTTAACGGAACGCAACACCTCTTCTATATAATTATTCTGGCCTTTTCTGTTAAAATGCAACATTCAGTTTGTCCAGATGATGGAAAAAGACCTCATAATCAGTTATTGTATTAACCAGTGAAAGGTAAAAAAAAAACGATCAACAAATCTCATCATACAGAAAGTATATCACTTTTTTCATGGATATTGCCTTTTGAAATGCTTTGCGTGAGTTTATATTTTTTATATAAATTCACTCACTGCGTGTGTTTATATATGCACTTCAAAAACGGATTATTTCTGTGATGTTTGTGAAGCGAATCACAGGTAGCACCGCGACGATATAAATTTACCTCCTTAAGAACCCTGGGAACCCATATCCCGAAGTATGAGGTTAAACCCACGCCTTTCAGGTGCTCATAAACAGTTGAATTTGATAAATTGAAGCTTCCGTGTTATTATTCATAGGTTTCTCTCTTTATTAGCTTTAACCGACCTTCCAGAACGTGGTGCATCTTTAATATAAAAATTTTGCAAACCAGTTCTGGCACGGGGGTATTATGAACACATCTCAATACACTTCAGTTAATTTCTTTCTGGCTTGTACAGCATTTTTACCTTTACTACAGTAAAAAATTAAATAATGGAAAAAATACTGCCTATTTGTTCTATATATATAAAAGGGCACCAACCAAAAATTACTGCATAAAATTAATTGAACTTTTTGCACTCACAAGGCTTACTGTATCAACTCTTCTTAAACATACAATGATTATGCGGCTTAAATGTGAAGTTGGGTTCAAAAATAATTACATCCTTAGCTAAGAAGAAATGAAATTACCTAAAACCTATTAAATAGTATATTTACATTCAACGATTAAGTTTAACTGCAGGGACATCACTTTCTCAGAAACTCAATCACAAATGTATTGATTTGAATTCTATTTTAGAAATTAATACTGATCATTATAACCGAGACCAATAAGGGACATGTGAAAATTCTAAATTTTTAGGTTGGTCAAAATTAGAAGATTTATTTTTATTAATTACCTTATAAATAATTAAAAGAAATAAGGTAATTAAATTAAGATTTCGTATGGATTTTTAAATACAGAAGTTTTGGATCAGGATCTAAGCATGCTTTCGTTTTTTATTTCCTTTATGCATAAAAAGAATTTTAGTTTTAACTGTTAGTGAATAAATAGAAAGCAGTTTGATAAGGTGTGTTAATGATGTATAAGTCTCGATAGTTTTTTCTCATGCACTTTGTTTGCGTCAATATTTGAAACTATGACGCACTTTAAACATTTTAATCCATATCCATTTCAAGACAAACCTTTTTAAATATTGCTGGTTAAAGATAATTGTCATATTGTTTTCTCATTTACCTACCTAAGTTGTAATGGTTTTAAGAAGTATATCATTATATTTTATTTGATGGGAAGAGACCATTTTATAAATTTTACTTGACATACGTATACATCACGCTACAAAGAAGTTTTATTTTAAGTTTTAGAAGTAACTCGATTGCAACAAATGAATTCTGTTCGTGAAGCTAATAAGTAGAATACTTACAATGTTTTTAAATGAAATCATACATTAGTAATATACCATACAGATTTTCATATTTATTCTTGTTACTAACCAGAAAAAGTTGAATGGCAGATTTTTTTTCCCATAAAAACATTTGCCTTATTGATAATTAAGTTATGAGAGCGAGCCGTGACAGATGTCGTTTGTGACGTGACGGGAGCGACTTGACAAACCTTTTTAAATGAACATTATGTCAGATATATTCGAAATGTACACGTGATTATTGTGATATAATTATCTTACGTTTGTTTTCTTATTGTTATGACAGGCGTGGGAGGTGTGGAAATTTATAATAAGAACGGAATATAGGATTTTCAAAGAGAAGGTGTATGTAATATATTTGAAAGTTTTAGTTTATTAAAGAAAGCGCTTTCGATGGAATGGACTTGTTACCGCCAGAGGAAGCATTACAACAATATTTCAACATAACATATTCAGTAAATAGAGGGCAAAGAGAAAAGTTTATGAAACAAATTTATGAAATGGATCAAATGGCTCGGAGGCCCGAATAAAGAACCATTTAGAAAGATGTCCATATCACGAAAGATAGAGAGAATTCAACGAATTCTTAAATTCATACAAAAATAAGACGATGTAAGACTATATTCAAATGAAATAAATATAATAGCTATTACAATACGATACGTTATATGATTCCATTTATTAAGAGCTAATTGATTGATATGATGAGTATTTTGGAGTCGTGTACTACAAGTAAAGTAAAAAAATATATATTTTTTTTTAAACCATTAAATATATATATGTTATTGGTAAAATATCAAAACATATCAAATTATTTATAAAATTATCCCATTTATTTAAACAGCATCCTGTATAAAGTTTAAAAAGAGTTTTTTCTAATCAACTTGTTATGAAAAGGCATCATACTCTAACTCATCTGTCCTCTACAACATTCATCCATACGACTTGTACTTTTTTAACTACAAAATAATATAAATTATTTTTTCTTAACTATAATTAGTAAATTGTGAAATAACATTTGGGTATTCCAATTTTAATAAATCTTTAAATTGGTACAATTTATACAACCGTATAAAATTTAACGTTTAGGTATTATTTACAGTAAAGTTTTTTTGGTATATAGCCTCCTATGTTTTAAACCACACGTCGAACATCGCATCGCGGTACCCCGGGCGAACTTGTATCACTTTGCCGCGGATCTAAGGAACCCTTACTCAGGGTACAACAACCTATTTCTCTTCACTTGATCAGGGATTCCGTCTAAATCCACATTTTATACGGCTACAAGCGATCACACCGCCGTTACATATTTTACACTCCTGCGCAAGGATGCGCCTAATTCTTCACAATACGCTTTAAGCATCGGCCAAGTGTTTGGGAGATGTTATGGGTTTTACAAATGTTAATATAATTATTGAAGTATTTTTTTTAATCCTCATCAAAATGCCCTGATTATAAAAAAATAATATCGATTCTTATTAAATATTGCTTAGAATTTAGAAGCTATTTAGAATTAAGGAATTTAGAACAAACATAGAAATAAATATACCTATATACGGTCGAATTGACAAACCTACTTCTTTTAGAAGTCGGTTAAAAAAGAAATTTATTTTGTCTGACGTCATTTGTTATCATTGATGAGTAACTTGTAACTATTCACATAGAACTATTAATTTATGAGAAATTAATGAAGTATAGAAAAGTCGAACAAGGGAACTTTAACAAAAAAGTTTTTAGTTACTTAGATAATTTTTCACCACGGCAACAGCTGCTATCAAACACTTGGTTTTTACAATCGAAAGTTTTCACAATGTGTATTGTGTTTTATATAATAGAATCAATTTTTTTGTTTGAAGATTAGGATCTCAATATCTTTACGTAACAATATGTTATATTTATGATATTTTTTATTTGGTTTTACTGAAAAATTGCAAGAAAATAGAAGAATAAAATACAAATCATTGATACTGAACTATTGCATATTTTAGTCGTGTATTAAGTTTTCGTTCTATACTTTTACTTTACTAAAAATGTTTACATATTGTTATGTAACGATATGGATCCAAAAAGTATAACACAATGTATTTATATTTTTAAATTAAAATCTTTAAATGTACGAATTGTCAGTCTGATCAACTACTTGAAATACAGTTGTCACTGGTCATCGCTTATTATAATATATATTAGGAATAGATTTATGGCACATCAAAATTATTTGTTTATCACAAATTTGTTATTAACATTTATACTATATGTATTATATGCATTTGAAGTGTGGGTACATGTGTATTCCTAAATATTGTCGGGAGATGGTCCGTGTGGTCCGTCTGGTAGGACCATTAGAGGTACCAGACAGAAAGAATTTTGTATTAAATAACTTTTACCATTCACATAATAAAATAAAAGAAAAATTAAAGTAAAGCAGTCTGCGCGTTAGGTTTTTAAGTTTCTTTACCCGAGCGGTGACACACGTGAGGGCAGACGTTGTTGACGGTCGAACAGTAAATGCAACATTTTGAAGAAGTCTTATAAAATTCTTTTTCTTCTAAATTTTGTTTTTAGACAATTACTTCGTTGCTTAGTTTGGTAATAAAATATTTGTCAATAAATTCTTAAGTTTAAGAGGATCCTAACTTGACGAACTTTGGAATTATTAATTCATACTTAGGTACATACTTCTAAATTGAGTTTTTTTAAAGTTGTTAACTATTAAAGGGAATTTAGGTTGTTGTGCTTTACAGTTTTTAATTTATTATTTTATTTTATACTTTTTACAGGGACACATACCAATTATAACTAAAATGTTATTAAGTAGAGTAAAAACCTTGGGTGGTGTGGCAAATTCCAAGCTCAACAAAAGAAGAATAAATTATCCACACGACAAATCATGTTTAGCAGAATTATAAAGACTGAGAGGTAGTATTGTTACCTACTCTCTCTCCGGTTTTTGGATTTCCGAATTCTCTCATCCAACACACGATTTTAAATTATTAATATTCTCTGTCACAAGAGGTTCATTTCAGTCCCCAGTGAATTATATTTGCAGACATTCTGTTGTCCTTTCCCTCCCGCCTTATAAGTTTTATACTGCTTAACTGATTTTTGTCAAACATGTCTAGCACATAAGTCAAATGTAATACAAAAAAAAAATTAAACCGTTCATCCGTTCGGGGACTGTGATACCACAGACAAAAAAAAATGACATAAAAAACTCAGACAGACAAACTTATAATACCCCCCTTTTTGCGTAAAGGGTCAAAAAAATATACAATAATACACTTAATGTATTAACAATTTATTTTTGTAAATTAAGACATATATTATTAGTAATAATTATAAAGAAGTCATTGAATTTTAATAAATAACCTAAAAATAAATAAAAATTTTTGTTACTCTACCACAATGATTTGTCCGAGTTTAACCTAATGCACCCATATAAAGATTAACATTAAAATTCTAAAAACATGAATGCCGCCTGTTTTCTAAAGGGTTTTTAAAACAACACAATAGCTTAAATAAAATAATTACGAAACTTCAAAAATTCTTTCGAACAAGATGTACTGTTGTTTAAAAGTTTTTACTTTAAAATTAAGGTAAAGGAAAAACTAACCAGGGAATTGTAGAGTTTTCTCGTTCATTAATGACAATAAAAGCTGTTTGTCGGGTTTTTGAAAAGTTTCTCTTAATAATCTACAGTTTATGTGCTTCTTCATAAAATAAAATCAAAATTTAATACATTTTACTGTAGTGTATAAAAAGTTATACTTTAATTGAATAAATTATCCAATTGAGATAATTGTATAATTTATAATTAAATTATGTTTTTAAAAGTAGTGTGATTACATATATAACTTATAATATCAGCTCATGCTAGATAATTTTGGAAAGAATAATTTATTCACATATGTACTGGAATGGGATATAAAAGTGCCTGAAACTTTTAAGCAGCAATTGATCGCATTTACGTTTAATATTGTAAAAAAAGCCAAAAATATTTTGTATGTAGAATACATTTTTATAATTAAAAAAATCAATCCGATTTTGATTTTATTTCTATAAATCTTTTTACGATCACATGTTATTGATTAGTAACTGTTATTGATAGTTTTTCTAACAATAAGTTTAATACCTAATTGGTGTAATATATAAAAGTATAAGCAGTAAAAAAAATATTAAAGTTTTAGGCTTCTCATTTTATCGACTTTACCATTAGTAAAAACATTTTTTACAGAGAGAATATCACTCCCATATTCTTCTTTCTAAAACGACTTAAACTTGGAAGAAAAAGTGTCGCATGATTAATAAAAACCACTTATATTATGATGTATGTTTATACTGCACAATTAGTCATATCTGCTGATTTCAATTAAAATTCATAATATTATATTTTATTGTTTATGGATATCTCATTGTCATTTAATTCTTCCTATTATAAATTAAAATAAAATTAATTAATTAAAGCCTATCAGAGCCCACTGCAGAGCACAGGTCTCTTCTCACATGGAGAAGGTTTGAGCATTAATCACCACGCTTGCTCTAGACGGGTTGGTGATTTCAAACTTATAATTACAAAGTAAATATCCAATAGACAGATTTAATCCTTTAATTTGAATTTTTCTGTGAAATAACTTCGATCCGAAATTATTTTAAATTAGCATTGCGATATTCGGGAATCAAATTACACTTTTTTTTGGAAGAATTCATTTCATTTGGAAAACAAGCAGAATTTAAAAAGTTTATATATTAATAGGCAGGAGCAGTGGCGGCTGGTGGGTTATCGAGCTGGTGGTGCACTTTACTAAAATATTAAAATTAGAAAATAAACATAAAATATGTTTGTTTTATATATCAAAAGAATGCGACGACATTTTTCTGAAGCGAAA
>JAAAKD020000207.1:6230398-6355116 GCA_010014825.2 Danaus melanippus | reverse complement strand
TGTATGTTTAAAAAATAAATATTAAAATGGTAATTTAAAAATAAAGATGAAGTAATATTTTGTAATTTTTAAATCTTCTGAATTGGTGGTTCAGCGCACGAGCGCACTTAAGGTACAGCCGCCACTGGGCAGGAGTGTTTCACGATAGCAATATAGTTTTTTTAAAGAATAAATAAGCTTTGTATTTTAATTCAAGTTCTATTATAATTTTAATTAAAATTGGAAACAAGGAATCAATATGAAAACCCAGAGGCATCCTTTGAGTTATTTTATAATTAATAATTGGAGATTTGAAATTTTTAAATTGATAGTTTTTTTCAATGTGACCTAATTTTCTTTCAGAGTTTTACTTTGTTACAACACGTTAATTTTTTTTGTAATTATCAAAAAAAAGAGAAAGTTACCAAAATAAAAATAAATAATTATTATGTTTAATTCAGTTATACAAAATTCAATTCTTTCTATATGTAATTGTGGTATATGAAATATACCACAAATGTTAAATATAAAATGTGGTAACATACAAACGAAAATTTTGAAAATGATATTGTTGAATTTAATGGTTTTAACAAAAATTATAAAAACAAATCATAAAATTGTTGATTTTCTTTTATTTCTCTAATATACGGTTTCAATTTGAACAATTGTTTCATCTACTAGATAAGGTGACTATTACAGCAGATTTTTTTAAATGTAAACACTAAAAGAAGATTATGACCAAGCTATTAACCGAAGTTAATATCCACCGCGTTTAAGATAGTAACTAGTCCTTTATTTAATAATAATGTAAGAACATATATTTTTCATTCTAGATACACATTAATTAAAATAATTTTAATATAATTATAAAACATACATTTAAATGTGAAAACCATAGAATCGTGGTCAATCAACAATGAAATATATAATTAATAAATCTGAAGTGTGGTTTAATATCAGCAGTTAATATCGATAAGACAAAATTGTAACTTCCTTGTGAGTTTGGTCGTAACGTAACGTATTTAGTTTTGAACATTTCGATATAGAGCAAATTCCGAATAAGAAATATAAGTTGGTTAATCTAAGTTGTATAGAACTACGGTTTCCACTTCCCCTAAGCGTGCTTCGTGTCAAGTCGAGTCGAAAACTTCTTAAGGGTCTCACTGACAAAATAATAAGGAGCCACAAACAGAAGTCCAGCAGTCTGACCGAAATTAGAATAACCTTCCGCGGGAATTTATTTGCGGCTTGTGATAGTGATATTTTGCTAAAACCAATTAAAAATCCTTAACCGGCTGTTCGAGTGAAAGTCCAATTTATATTCAAGTCGCACATTAGAATGTTTATTCACATCCGAAACTTATAATTTGTCTGGAGTGGTAACGGCTTGTTGCTATTTAATTGTTTGAATTTAATTCTCTTACAAATCTACATACTTTCACGAACACTTTCTAATTTGAACTCACGAGGTGATAGTTCTTGGAAGCCTAAACGCGAATATATACGTTGGCCTTTATACTAAGGGCTATTCAGTAGATGAAATAATTAATCAAAACACTCATATATATTAGAAATTTAATTTATATATCTGCATAGGTTTAAGTATGAAGCTAATAAACGAAAGAGAACAGAATTCTCTTAATACACAATCATTTCCTACAATTATAAAACAAGATAAGATATACGACCAACAATGCCAACAACTTTCAAAAAATAAAGCTGTTGAAATATTTTATTTACTTGTAAAACATATATAACATTGTTTTTTATAATAAATATTACTTTTCATGTTTTTGTAAACACTATGCTTGTTTTATTTCAAATATATGTAATTTGTTTATAATAAACATACGTATATATGTATATATTATTTTATAAAACAACTAATTTAATATAATCCATTACTTTCGTTATTCTTCGTTTAAATAAATAATGATTGTTACTCGACACTCGTTACTTCATGCTGTGCTTCATGTTTGTGTTTCCAAATAAGAAAAAAAACTCATCCTTACCTGACGGGCTTTGTTTATGATTTTTTGCTTATATACTTTCGATAATGGGAAGACCTTAGTGTATAAAACGATTGCTACCGGTATTGTTTCAGGATGTGTGACATAAATATATTATAATTACCCAAATACTTAGATTATTAAGGACCAGAATTCACTGTTATTTGTTAACGTAGATTAAATAGAAGCTTTACACCGTCGTTTTGGCCAGTTCCATAATGATCATCCTCTTTATATCTTTTAACTTTATGAATGAAATTAATGAACTGCTTGTTATGTAAAATCCTATATAAAAGAATGTTCGTATCAAACGAATCAATTTTAAAATGAAAAATTAATGTTCCATCATGTTCTTCGACTTCATTAAAATTATGTTGCAAGAAATAAAGATAGTTGGAGTCTCCTGCGTGCAACTATTGCTGTTGGCGGGAAAAGATAGCAAATAATAAGACAAACTGACAGACAATCTCATCTTGTCCTACGTCGGTGTTTTTGAAAGGTAATTGAAAACGAAGTTAAAATGTAATTAAAAATTTAAATGTATAGGCGAGTCTCAAAAGAACAGTGTTATAAAAATTAAATAATTGTAATGGTCCTTATTTCAAATGTTATTATGTTAGAAGTACAGTTATGTTAATATATATTTTCACGAAGAAAACAACTGTGTTCACCATTATAATGATCATGTTCAAGATTTGTAATTAACTTAAGAATTTTAGAATTTTTATCCAAGAATGTAGGTACAAAGCTATTAAATATCATGACCAATGTTTTACTCATGGCTGTAACAACTAATCAAGTACCTGGTTTTGCTGGTAATAGCTAATAAATAAGTTTTAATGTCTATAAAGTATTCGATAAGAAGTTTCAAAGCAGCTTGTACCTTTTAGGTTAAATAAATAAAGAACATCAAGACGAAATTTATATTCCTTTTCAATACATTTGAATTATTTAATATAAAAAGGAATTAAGTCGAGCTAACACTCTAGTACTGGTAGCGTAGGTACATATTCTTACCTGGTACACCCATTCTTATTCAGGCATATCATTTATCGTTGTTATAAGTGTATAAGATCTGATTCACACCTTGTACTATCACACATAATCTTTGTTAATTTTTTTTTTCATAACTACAAATTCCCATGAACGAATATGAGATACATACAAATTATCCCAATGAGACATAAAAGAAAACAGTTCTAAGAATTTAATACACCCGGAACTTTTTTTTAAATATTTGAAATTGTCGTGTCTATAATTTGTTAAATAGATTTCTTATAAATAAGAAATTATACATTTTTGTAGTATTATATCCCTTTGTTGTTGCTGATTTCATAATTATTATGATATGTACTATCCTATATTATTTCTCTGTAATATTCTTGAGCACTTTATCGTAGGATCCCATTAGACCGCTGGTGCGCCGTCAGCATTGTATTCAGCGGTTCAGTAATATTGCAATACATACTTAAAATGTGGTCTAGATGCACATATCTTTAGGATATATTACTGCTACGACTCAAATATTTTTCCATGTTATGTATTTAGTTTTGGTTTACATAACTTTTTTTTTACGAATATTCCTTATCAGTAATACCCATTAGTAATAATAGTTAATATTTAAGTGAGTTTTAATACCACTATTAAAAAACATGATATATGTATAATGGATTTGTTAAAATCGTAAATATCTGTCATTAATGGTGCATTTTGATCGAATTAAGATTTTATTTGTTTGAGGACGTGTCATGTAAGTTGTTTTTAAACTTGAAATGAACTATAAGTTTTGGGAAAAGTGGAACACGAAACAAGTCGCGGTTGCCGCGAATGAGTTGATCACGTCATCGGTCGTATGCGTGGCAAGCGTGAAGAGCGGCCGCGTCATCTATTATGGATATAAACTCATAAAAATATATTCGACTCTGTCTAGTACTAGATGAAAGATATTTTAGAGAGAGACAGAATAAACGCGATCGTGCACCAGCGGCGAACCAACAAAGTTTATAGAAATACCAAGTTAGTGAAACTCGCTCTGGCATCAGTTGATATCCAACGGTCGTAGTAGACGAGCGCATTTCTCGATCCTCTTGTAACTTTTCGTAAGTTCGTCATGACGTTGCGCTGCGTGTTTGCTGTACTGGCTCTCGCTGGAGCCACCTTCGCCGGACCAGAGGTCACCGAACTTAAGGTCGAGGTAGTCAGCGTCCCAGAAGGGTGTACTGTTAAATCTAAACAAGGCGATATGCTCACTATGCACTACACCGGCACGCTCGAGAACGGTCATAAGTTCGACTCCAGGTACGTATTTTAATAAAATTATTTTTATAATATTATTTTATATTATTAATAAAATTATTATAGCAAAAATATTGCAAGCGAGTTCATATCATAATAATTTTGACGGATCCGTTTCAACAAGAGGATGTTGGGACATCGTGCTTGGACAGATAAATATACGATAAACGTGCTTCGGTCAAATTCATGTTTTATTATTGCATACACTGTATCTCCGAGCAGTTAACCCATATTTATTGTTTAAAGTCATCACTGACCAGATAAGGCGGACGTCACATACCGTGGCGGCCACTGAGTTCGCCTCTCGCTTCCTTATGCTAATTACTAAACCATTCGACGTGCCAAATTCTTTAACCATGTTCAATACGCAACGTTTATTCAATTGACATATAACTTGAAAAACATAAATTGATATAAAGTTCTTATTACAATTCTTGTACTTCACCGACCCAATTTGACGAAATATGAAATCAGAGCAATTAAATTCAGAAGCAATTATTTTTCTCTTCCATCAAGTTGTGTAAAATTGATTTTTTTATTATCAATTTATGTGTGATTTTAATAAAACTTCCACGAAGACTAACTTGATTGGAAGTAATTTAATTATATCAATATATAAAAGCAATAAGCGTAAATGAAATGTAGGACAAAAGTCGCTTCCCGAAAATATGTAGGTATATAAAAGTATACAAAGGAAAATTTCTGTATATTATTTTGAATATTACTTTTTACTTCAATTTATAGAAGGATTATAGAAGGCAATTAATTTTATTTATCCATATTTATGTTTATACTTTGAATTTTTATGAAAAGTTTTTTGTAGCAAGTTGTTCTCTTGGAAATAAAAAAAAAATACCTTTTTTTTCTTAGCACAGTATTTTATACTGTGTACATTGTGTTTTATTTATTTTAACTTCTGTCTACTAGAATTTTTCATAACTATATAATGAAATAAAATTTAACATCTATTGTATTATTTTAATAAACAAAATCGTGTTTTAGCTGTAAACGTAAAAACCTTTTAATACTAGGAGGTGCAAGCACGGCGTGCTAGACTTTTTATTAACTTTCCCGAGGCGACGGTCTCTTTTGTTCTCATTGATGAATGCTTTGTCAATTTGTTAGGTCAGTTATTATTGTAAATAATTTAATTGTAAACTTTTAATTAATTAATAACATTTTGACATAGATTTTTTAAATATTTTTTTTATCTTTCGGAAATTCGCGTTTCCTATACGTAATAAATCGAATATAATAAAGTGTGCAAACTTTCTGTCTTTCACTGTACAGAATTACTTTTCACAAGCTCTTATACGAATTTCAGCTCATGTCTCATTAATAGTTTCTAATTCTCTATTTGTTGCGTCATGCATTATACCTCATTGTCTATTCTACGTTGTCACTAATAATACGAAGCGGCATATTTTCAATTTACTGACACTACAGTCCGATTTCTTGGTTACAACCAATAGTAGTAGTGATACCGTACTACAAATACCTTTTGTTCGACATTACAATGTCTTTCTGTGTTACAAATAACAATTGTCATAATATTAACTGATTGTTTCTGTATTAATTGTAATAGGTTTCTTGTCGGACCAGCTGTCAGTAACTGTCAGTAGCTGGATAAAATCGTTCTTTCCATACCGATGCAATGAACGATTTTATTCAGAACAGGTCATTTTGTTGTGAACAGGTGAAAAGCTCCAAGTTTTGTATTAATATTCATATTTGCAAGGCATAGGGCAATCTATAGCGTTAAGATGAAACTTAAGAAAATGTCTATTATAATTCAGTAAATTTAATCCAGGGGATGTAAAACTAGAAACAGTTTTCACATGTATTTAAAATTCATTTATAATTGATTTTAATAAGCTGTCTCAGTAAAGCTGTTTCGTGTTATCTAGCTTGTAATCGATTATGCTAAAATTATATCATTTAATGATGCGTATTAGTACTATGAAGTCGTGCAAAAATCTTTAAAACAAAATTGAAGGCAGCGGCATCCATGTAACTCGATCAAAACTTCCCGCCAGACTTAAAGAAACTTAATTCGGTCGTTTTACTCTTAGCGTGCCGCTACGACTTAGTTACATTAACATTTTAAATGGTGATTATAATAATTTCCATGCATTATTTTCTCGTAAAGGGTCGATAAAACTAATAATATTATATCTTAGTCTAACAACCTACATGGCCTCTATTAACAGCAACCTTGTATATTGTAGTATCTTCGGATTAGAAAATGTACGTTTTCATATGAACACACCTACATATGTAGTTATCGAATTAGCAGTAATCAATTAATTATTATAATCTAAGCAGATATTGGAAATAAGATTAATATTAATAGATCCATTTAAAATTGCATTCTAAACGGTACTTGTTACAATATGTTTTCTATTGAATGATTGTTTTCATTAAGTATATTTTTTTGTAATACCAAACTCTTGAGTGAGACTACTTTTTATAAACGTTTCTTTCTTTGATACGTATTCGTTTGTAAAATATAAATAATGCAGAGTCAGTGAGGAGAGAAAATGGATGTGGTTGCAGTTTTTTTTATTGGAAAGTTACTTTGTTACTGTAATCCATAATATTTGCAGGAGTAATAAGCTGTTTATATATTGTAGGACATCTTGATGTTATGCAATATGATCAGAGTCGTGGTTAACATGAATTTAGTCTTGTTTGATAGGTTGTTGTTCGTAAATACAATAAGAGTAAGCTAACCAGTGACTCGATTAGACGATGAACCTGCCTCGCTCATTCGAGTGGTTCCATTAAAATTTTAATTACTTTGTATTTGTGTTGTCCGCATTGATAGAAAATTAATGAGAATCTGTGAAGAAAATTAAATTTCGAATGTAGAGGGATTTAGACCGTCGGGATAATTAAATGGGTAAACAGGAGTTCTTCTAACGACCATTCACTGGCCTCTAGAATAACTCGCTTGAAGAACCACCGTGAGTCAGGTGATTCAAGCACTGCAGTGTTTTAACCTTCCAATTGTAAAAGGCGACTTAACGTGATTTGACAATTGGATAAAGGTAAGCGTTTGATAGATTACGAAAGTACTATTCTAATTTATTCCTCAGTGTTTTTGTTGCGTTCGAAGTTCGTGGATGGTATTTCAATTGGTTCCATCAAAGTAAGTAAAAGTGAGCCTCTTTAGAAACTTGTTTCCCTTACAACAAATACATCATATTTTCCATTCAAAACAATTGAATGTGCGTCGTGTGAAGCCATTTAGATAGATTGTAGGTACAGCATTGTTGGAGCTGAAACAAAGCGCGTTCCCGCAAGATAGCGGATATACTGTAATTGTCCTCATATTATAATTATCTGATCCGACATGCGACAAACTCAATTAACTTTGAACAATATTGTGTAAAAATTATTGTCACCTAAGGACTAGGTTGTTCTTATTTGTACTAATTAAGTTACAATAAGCACTTAGTGTAATTATTATGTCGTTGGTATTACTTTTACTTCTGTAAAAGTTTCATAATTTATGTTTTTCGCGATGTAATTTAAATATAATTTAAACAAATGTTAGCGTATCGGATGCATTGGGTGAGCGTGCGCAGCGGTTGCCGTGACAAATGGATTCGTATTCGTTTAAACGTGACGTGTCTTTTACCGGTTGATCGGCTTGAATAACTGCCTCCGCTTCATATCAGCTAATTAAAAATTTATTAATCTTGTTTGCAATAGAAATTTTACAATTTATAACAATTCACGGCTATGTTAATATATCCGGTAAATATCTGACGAAAAATTCATAAATATATAGCCACAAAAATAATTCTAACATAAAAAACGGATACAAAAATGTGTGAATAAAAATGCAAGAAATAATTATTTTAAAATAATTAAGCGATTGCACAACGCCCGCATACAATTACACATAACATAACAACGTTAAACACCTAAGTACTGAACAATGACTTCTAACATGCTCACACAATACCGGGAAGTGGAATACCAAAATTGTTACACTACAAACTTTTAAACAAAAATTTAATAAGGAAACATATACTTAGACTATTGCATATTCATACATTAATATTAACTAACGTTTATTGTTACTTAAAAATACGCTTAAATTATAAGTAATATATTATATTTAGTATTTTACACTATCAGCCGTGATTGTGAAATTCTCGTATAAGATTACAAAATTATCGTTATGGAAACAGCTATTCAGTTTATGATTAATTGTAATAAGGAAAACAATTTTTTTATTAGACATTGTTAACGCAATAACATTTTTTATATTTAGACGAAGTACTTACAATACACCAATATGCTTTGAGTAAAATTCTTATGCTGTACGTAGTGAACAAAGAATTTAAATTACATATCTACTAGACAACTACATTTTTTTATCAATCGTTATCAAAGCTGTGACAGTGGGTCAGTGAAGATGTCGAACAACACCTTGTCCGCTTCGTCCGTTCGACCGTCCAATGATAATACACTATTGTTACTAACGATAAATTTTGGGGTCAGGAAAGATAAACCCCTGACATTGGATTTACCTTCAATTATCTCTTGATATCGTACACGTACCTAAAATTATTTGGTTTAACCATTAACATAGGTCAGTGGTCAGGGCCTAATAGATGTTGGTCTTAATTTTTAGGATAATCACCGGGTTCCATTCCGTTATTCCGAACTCTATTCCGATTCCAACTTTAAATAACACACTTCAATATATGCTATTAATTTTATATAAATAAATTGATAATTCGGATAACGCTAACTGATCCCATTTTCTATCTGATCGATGTTATCCTACAGTAATCTAGTTGCAACGGAAAATTTTTCTATGACAATAAACTAATTGAAACAGCTTCATAATGTTATTGACCAAATTAAATCATTTATCAGATCGTGCACGATCTGTTAATATTTCACGTGGAAAACTAAATGTCTGAGAACGAAAGCAACAAGCTTGCGGTAGATGACACAGTGTTTCTTATGTTCAATACTACCAATAAATAGAGACATTGCCAATTCTTGTTTAAAAACAAAACATTTAAGTAAAGTTGATTTAAAATATAACAATTAAAAAAAAAATTAATACCTACAAAATATTATAGCTTCAGGTTTTATGTAAGGTTCCATTTTATTTTTAGCATTAATTTAATTACTTAAGCCTGTAATGTGTTGAAGATGAAAAATATTTATATTCTTAAATTAGTGGAATAGAGTAAATAGGTCAATCATTTTCCTATTTTCCAATTTGATACATTTACGAAAAGAAATTCATTGTACAAAGTGTACTTTGCCCATATTCGTATCTCAAGTATCCAATATGATTAATAAAAAGGAATTTATATGAATAAATTCAATTTTGGTTAAATTTAATTTTTTAATCAAACCATATTTAGATACAGAATTTACGTTTGGTATATGAATTTGGATTACATTTGTTTAAACACGACGTTTTGATTACCTTCCAGTAAATGTATTCATGGAAGTCTAGTCGAATTTTTTTTATCACTTTATTATTTGCCATATATTTGACAATGTTTTCTCTATTTTCTTTCACGTTTATTGATACATTTGCGAAAATAACGCACTCTAAATGTATCTTGTAGTGTTTATGTGATCAGAGACTAGGAAGTGTATCTCAATTGTTGACGAACTTGCCAACGGATTTCTTTATCCAAAATTAGTTTTTTATTACGTTTTTATAGAGAAAATATTTGTTTATGTTGTTTATTCAGTAAAAGTTTATTAAATTCTGTCATAGATTTCGAAAATATGAAAACAACGTCGTTTACATACATTACAAAGGATAGTTGTATATAAATTTTTAATATCCCAGTAAATTTTGTAGAGCACGATGGGGTAATTTTTTTTTTTTGATTTTAAAAGCATTTGAATTTAATAGGAAAGATTTTAAAATGTCATATACATATGGGTAAATACTTACACAAATTAGGAATCGTTATATTTAGTTTATCACCGTTTTCCTATACACCGCCGTAGTGCGATAAAATCGTTTCCTGGTGTCTATAAAATGAATTTTTCAGCTTACCCTAGCTCACGTACATGTTGACCGGTTGGTAATTGTGATGAGATCAGCTCTTGAAATAAAAATATTTTCTATCGACAGGTATATTGATTATTTTATATTGTTTAATTGGTAGCTTTTTTCGTTGAAGTGATAAAAGTTGTGAGTGCAAAAAGCGTCCCCGTATCAGGGGGAAGCACCAAGAACTTATTACTCTTAAAATTAAAAAAAGGCACCAAAACTTATATCGGCTTCGCGAATTTCACTTTCTATGCCTAATTATGCTCAATGCCTCTATCAAAAAGCATACAAACTTGCGCTGCTCTGCGAAAGGCTTTGCGAACTAATGGGATAACTTGAATAACATGAGTATGCTTTTTGTTAGAGGGCGTTGCTGATTCCACCGGCAGCAGGCGCCACCGAAGGTGGGTATTTGCTTTGTAACATTTACCTTTCATTTTAATTACTGATACTTCATATATTTCTTACATAATTTCGTACCAACCCTTTTCATTAAATATATTTTTACAAGCAGCTTTTGCAGATGCTTTTATTGAAAACGAAAAGTAAGTAGATTAAAAATAGGAATAACATTACATCTTACAAGTTATATGAAGTCAAATTTACAATGGCTACTTTCATTAAACCTTTGTTCCTACATTTGACTACATAACTAGTAATTGATCTTAATAACGTAGGTTCTGTGGGATAAGCTTATTAATAAAATTTGGTTTAATGAGATATTGAACTTTAATGATGTTTGAAATCTCCTATGAGATAAATCGTTTTTAAACTTCTCATACAAACTTTAACGCCTTTCTTTACTATTCACAAATGTGATTAAGGTGCTGAGTTGGCATGTCTATTACTATTTCAACGAAGGTTATGGAAGTTAGAATGACGTGGATATAAAATGTTTTCAGGAATAAGTTTAAAATGAATATTTCTTCATAAACATTTCTTAGGCGTGTTATAACTATTACTGTCATCTCTGTATCAAAACTGTTAAATTCTGTTTACCTAATGCTAGGCTCGGTCAACAACCTATCGAGTTTGACATTTGTTGTCTATAGTCTATAGTTTGTCTATAGAGTTCGAGATTTCTTCAAGTTCAAAGTGGTTTTATAGTTTTACTAAGACAACCAGAGACACATAAAGAGTCGAAGAAAAATTTAATTTGAACCTCCAGTAAAATATTCTATTAATTATAAGCTCGGCAATTATATGGCGATTTAAGCTACGAATATTAGATGTATTGTTCTAAAACATTTCTAAAACAAAACTAGTACTAGTAAGATTATTTTAAAGATTTAATGATATCTCGTTATGAATTTCGTCGGAACAATAAGTTATTTATTTCATTCAAATAACGATGAAACCACACAATTACATAAACATAGTTTATTTCATTTCGATAAAATCAATAATTAATTAATCTAATGATCGAAACGATCTTATCTATTCGGTATATTAAACTGAATAAAGGGAGGCAGGTGAAACACGACCGCAGAATTTTACGGCCGGTGAGGGTTTACCGTCCTTTAATATTTAATATAGATAAAAAATACTGCAATCTCTCACTCTCGAATCGGAAAGTATTTATTTTGTTGGAAACCGATATTTCGGACGCCTTTTGAATGTGCACCATCCGCTCTACTTCCAAATCTCATGTAGGTACATATTTTATCTGCACTTATTTCATTTTATTTTTATTTTTTTTTTGTCCGCTTTGGGTGCTATGTGCTTTTTGTTTGTTTTGTTTAACATGCATTTGTAATAAAAGTATTTTTTTCATAATTTGAATTGAAACATTATTTAAGTGTGTCGTTGTTTAAAACCTCGACACTCCACTTACATAAGTCATATACTATGTTGCTGCGATATGAAATTATTGTTGTTGAACTCACAGAATGGATACACCTGCTTAAATTTTTATCATCTGTAAAGTCTTTGCAAACTTTTTCTCAACTTAAAAGCTAAACAATATTTTATAGAAAAATCAGAAAGTTTCTAGAAGAATCGTGACGTTTGTTTTCTTTTCTAATATTAAATATGTTGATTATAACATCGTTTTACGACGATTACCGTTTAGGATGCAGCCGAGAAGGCGTCGTAGTTAATCCCAATATAAACCACACGGCGTTGATTCATCCGTAATTGCTGATGAACAAACATACAAACATGTCCTTCTACCATGAGATAGGCTTTGCCAAGGTAATTCATTAACTTATATTACTATATGATATAAAATATGCAATTATTTTTGATAACTACGTGACAGTTAGGTAATTAATTATTATGCTATAACTATGTAGTTATACATAGACGAGCGATTTCATCTTTGTTCGGACTCCATATGATTTTTTAATCAATAATCTAACAGAATTGTTACATTTAATAATCAGTGTACTTTAAACATTTCATAAGTGTTAAAGTTAATTTCAAACATATTGTATGATATTTTATAAGTACAATAACGTGTGGTAGTAAAGAATGTTCGAGTATAGAGCGTATTTACTAATAATGTCGGTGATTGAGGTTTCGCGATCTTCGGCAGGGTAAACTGCGTGAAACAGTCGTAAAGCGTCGACGCAGCTTCCAACTTTTATTTTATATCTAGATGCGACTTATTATAGCTCTTTTAATTTTTGAACAGATAGCAACGTTTTTCGTAACACATGTAACAGTCTTTTCTGAATAAGCGCTCTCATTGATATTATCGAATGAAGAGTCTCTTCTTGTATCGCTATTGTTAAATCAAACGCATTGTTTAAAGCCAAGTCTTCGTGAAATTTAGAAATCACTACATTTCTAATGTAACCTTGTCTTTTGTTTCATTCCTTTACTGTTTGAGACCGGTAAATATATGATAGTTTCAAATGTTTTGATATCAATGAATACTTTATAATCTCGGGAATCGTCTATATTTTTTTTATTCACATTTTGTTTTCCAGTTATATTATCACAATGATCCGATGCGCCATCCAGTATTCGTTTGTCTTCGTCGCCACCCGGTAGCATAACGGTGCGGCGGCCCTCCCCTCTGAATTATTAACACGTGCCATCCTACAAGTTGAATCGACAGAATTAAAACTTACCCAGCTCTTTCATATTTCACCTACTTGCGTTGTTTTCCACCGCTCAACCCATTTAGGGAGCCGTCCAATTAATGCCTCCGAGTGCTTCCATTTTGAGGTTCCGAGAAATTCGTGCCAAGAAAAAGTGGCTCGCCTCAGCAGAAAGGGTAAATTAAGATGTTTGTCTTTTTTGTTCTAATTTAAGCTTTGATCTAGTTACAATTTAGGTGGTTGCAATTGAAATCAACTGCATTAAACGGTGGTGTAAAATGTTAATACTGTTGGTTTTTTTAAAATTGGAATGTATTTTACAAATAGCTCCCTGGGGTCTACCATGCAGCAGAGCTGCTCTGCATGCGTGAAGCGCTCTTTGTATCTTTCCATGTATCAAACGATGCCTCTAACATTACTCACGGTCTCTGAAATCGGAAACCAATTTGCAATATTGTTTTTATAATTCAATACCACGTCTCTGAGTTTATGAAAACTTTAAAAACACATTTTCAATTGAAATAGAAAACCCAGTGTTCTAGGAAATCAGGTTTTTGGTAAATCTCGCATCCGATAAATAAGTTCCCGGAAAACGAAACCTTTTTTTATCTTTACATCTATATTTTTATTTTTTATATATTATCTATTTACTTTTCAGTATTTCAAAGGGGTTTTAAAATGAATTTCTATAGGAGCGTGTTCGCGAAGACTGTGTTTGTTTTCGAAGGTGTCCGGACCTCGATCGTGAATTGTCAGCGGACACATGTGCCCTGGAGCCCCTCGCTGAATAATACAGGAACATTGGGCTTGTGTTCTTCTCACGTTTTATTGCGGACGATTGGCTGCAGAATTTCATATTCTAGGGTTAACTTCCCGTCGAAACATAGATGATATTAAATTTCTTTTGCCGAGAGATGGTAATATTTAGTATATCCCAGTCAAGATAGATGAAAGCTTTAGGCACGTTAGCAAAGTGGCTCGGTGGTTGCCAGTCGCTGCGTTAATAATTAAGAATGCTCCTTGTGCACCGCCTTAACATCATAGACCGCAACGTACAGCGTTAACGTAAAAATGAACTACATTTTACCGCTAACAAAATTTGACAAATAAATTACTATGTCACTATATACCGGACCTTACAGGTTCTTATCCTGCGCGGGCCCATTAATTATTAATTCTATATTATTTATTTAAATTATAATTTACACATGCCCGATGTAAGTTTCTTATCCGCTGTGTCAATTCGTTATCGATTCGTTACGCATGATGAAACATTAAGTAATGAAATAAAATAATACCACCCATGGTTATGATTTCAATTTTCATATCTTATTTGTAACATAAACAAGTAGAGTATAAATATTAAATTCCATACTTAAGATATTTTTTAAATGAATGTAAAATACTATAAAGTTTTCAGGTTTGTTTAATTGCCACATAATAAATATGCAATCGTCTAACTTACGTACAAAAGGTAAACAAACAAAATAATATGTCGTGCACAGTCTTGAGTGCTTCATATTTTAAAGGAGCGCGGTTCCGGATACGCATTTTTCTACTAACTTAACATAAGCCTCTCTTGACAAATGGTGAGGATGAACGCTTGTTTTGCACACAGTTCGTGATATTTTACAAAAAAATGTTGTCGCCTGCCTCGTTTTGAGATATCGTGAGATATATTGGTTTACATGAACCTGCATTGTTAATTATTTTGTTAGGATTCTTCTTTAAAATAAATAGATTTTTATTATATAATGATTTCCTTTTTCTATTTAAAGATTGCGTTTAAATATATATTTAGAAAACCATTGCAGTTAGATGCAGTTAGATGCAGTTAAATTAATAATGACTGGCCTATGCAGTAGTTTTAAAATATCTTTACATCTTTTCTTTTATAATAGTAGAAAGTGTATTGCTATTTAAATGTACCCTACGAAACTATAATTAGAATTAGCATTTTTAATACAAAAATAGTTTTATCTGCCAGTAAAGAGACACATTAAGATTTTTTTTAACAACAACATTTTGTACATAAATGTACCAAGGCTTAATATGAAATAAATAAATAAACATTCCTCTAACCAAGATGTACATATATGCTTAAATTTTAAAAGCAATTCTATGTGGCTATAGCATAACTCAAATCTAGTTATCTTGTACGTACGAAGAGATCAAATTTGTTTAAGGAATCTCTATATAATGATCATACTCTAAGTAGTTAGTATCCTTTTCATGTTTAAACAAAAAATATAGTGCTCGTATAGTTGAATGGCTGTCATGTCAACATATTTCTCTCTTTTCAGCATATTAATTTACATCAATATTTACAGGGGTAAAATAAAATTGTAACATAATACACCAGGCGTCGTATTTTTTTTGTAACAATTGCCTATGTGAGGCTAACATCACTTCAGCAGCTATTGGTAATTAATGTGTTATAAAATCAAACGGAAATATATCGATATTACAAAACATTTTAAGGGCTACATTCTTTTCTTGTATGGAATTGTGAAGATTCACACTTTGTTACCCTTTGGCCGGTAAGGCAGCCATGTGTAAGGTAGTTAGGGTATAGCTAGGCAGTATCGTACCCGGGCAGCTACGTCGTCGTTTGACTGTTCATCCGTAACACTGCAGCCAGAAACGCAAACAGATTTGTTTCACCCCACATCAAATCATAGTTCAAATTATCTGTTTATTTAGACATTAACAACTGTATCACCTTTTAATGAAACAGTGATATTGCAAATCGTTTAGTAAAAGAATCTTTATTTTTTAATAACGTTAGCTAGCTTTTGTTGCGATTAAAAATAATTAATAAAGCACTGAAGACAATAATGAAGTATTGTTTACAGTATATTTTTTGGGCTCAGACAAGCCAGCCACAACAAAGACCATCTAGCCAATATTACACCCTGGACGCCGGCCGACTACAAATTATTCGCTCGCTTCCCAACTTTGCTTAAATTATACATAGGCTATCCTGCTTAGTTTACCAGTTACCTACATTTCAGGCATACAGCAATTTTGATTTTGCTATTAAATGAATTTAAATATAAAATGGCCAAATATATATCTTTAGTAAATTGTCGTATTACATTTTATTTATTTGAAATGTAAACCGGAAAGGTGTTCGTAACATAGGATTAAAAAAGGAGTTCGTATATCCGTAGCAGTTCCTGATTGATCGCGTTCCCTTCATCCAATAAATATTAAATTTGATCCTTCAATTTGTCCGTCTCGCTTAGTTTCGATAAAATAAATGATGTATTAATACAGGGATGCATCGGAACGAGATGGGAACGTGACGATTGAGAGACTCGGAGCTAGAAGATAGTTTAATATAGAAATTTATAAAGCTAGCGTCTCTCCTGTGTAATTAATTTCTACTCTCCTATAACTTACATGTCATTCATCCCTTTAACTTAAAATATTCTTAACATTTTTAAAAGTATATCAATATAGAAATATTAAAAATATATCATTTGAACCTAGCAGATAAAAATTGTTATTCAGATACAATAACAATTTCGTTATAAGTGTTAAGTGTACCTACGCAGGAAAATAGCTTAAGAGTTATTTTAATATTCTGTGCTAGTTGGAATATAAATTTAAGTGGAAAACTCGTAAAACTCGTTTTCTAGCATACATGTCAGGTTTTAGATACATCCTCAACACAGGTCTCGTTTAACTAGACGACCACGACACGACAGCGTAGTAAATGGACAAACTTTCTCTTGAACGTTAATTGCTTCATGCCAAAATGGTTTATACAGAAAAATAACAGAGAATCATTAGAGTAAAATACCACATTGTGTATATAGAAAGCTAATTACATAAGAGGTATGGCAATAAACGGTTCTTATGGTATAAACAAAGCCAAGTCGTCTACAGGCATGCCTTTTCGGCCAATGAAGTAACTGCTCAAAGTTTAGCGAGTATCTCTAAGAGTCTTTGTGCGGTAATATTGTTAGTGACTGTAGACGGTTAGCCAATACCCGGGAACTTTTATATTACCGTTGGATTTTAAATAAATATGTGAGACAAAGCATCCTTAGTGTAAACTGTAAACGAATACAATTTTTACTGATATACTTCTGTGGGACGAAATCAATCAAATGCAAGTCGACGTGCAGTAATTGAAACAGTGAGAACCCTGTCTGCGGTCCATGATAGATGTTGCAAAACAAACTAAACTAAATGTTTACTACACTGTTAATTCGTCTACTTATTATTTGATGATATTTTAAGTGCAAACTGTTGTTTGTTACGAAGGTGGTGCCTGATTCGGTAGTATTTACGGACGACCGTGTTACGCTAATGGTACTCGAAAAACCTCAGTACGTTGCTTATATTTTTAGAAAACAGCGATTTAAATATTTGCGTGTCCGTTTTGTTTGGCTATTGGAAAATAAATTAAAGATAACACTATTTTGATATACATTTATTTAAAATTCAAAAACTGTATGTTTATGTAACACAATAAAATTACATCGGAGCGGGCAAAGCGGCCAGTCGCTGTAATCTTATTGTCGAAGACCATCAAAAGCGAAACCGGCATCCGCTGCAACAACATATTTTATGAAATTCAATCACAATTGATATAAATTTTAAAACTACTTTATTTCCTGGAGAGAGTTTTAGAATTTTTTCTTTATTATGGAAGAGACTTTTTTTGATATTAAATTTATAATGAAAAACGTGATTTTTTAATTGTTCATATGGAAGACAAATCTTACGGTCTTATTATTGGTAACGGCACCACCACAAAAAATATATGTATTTATATTTTCTAGGTTTTGAATACTTGAGAAATTATGGCTCGAGATTTAATAGTATTTTAAATGTGTCAAAAATTTCTTTAACTGAAAGTAATCTAAAACAAAAGGCAACCCTAAAAAGTTTTCTTGGTTAATTTTAATAATTCAATAACCAACAAAGTAGCGACTGGGAAGACAGTAGAAGGCGGTTAGCCAATCCCGCGATGCCTCATAACGTTACAAAAAGAGCGTGTTGCTGGCTATAAATATTAAATTTGCCATATTCTGTGAGTCTGTAACACATCTGCTTCCACCACTAACCGCGCGGTTAAAAATTCAGCGCACTGTTATCGCTCCGCTATTGTACCGGCTTCGATGCTATTTTCAAATTTGCTCCCAGTGCTAATAAAGCACTAAATCATGTTCTACGATTTTAAATGTAATGACTATCCATCAAGAAATCTGCCTCTCACTACCGACTAAAATGTCTCATGATAAATCCAAGTGGGATCCAAACAATAGATCGTAGTTAGGTTGTGAGCACATGTTACGAAAAATTTATATATTCTTGTGGATGATATAGTGTGTTCTCAGTTGTCTTGGTCCTCACTAAATATTTTATATCTTCTCTTGAGGACACGACTCTTATGTGTGGTTCAGTTATATCATTATATTACTTTAGGAATTATGATAAAAAATATTTTTTGAACCCCTATAAATGCATTGGTATAATGTAAAGGGTATTTCCTTACGTTTTACTCAGCATTACATTGAGTAAAGTTCTTCACGCGTAGCTTCTTGTTGAATGTTGAAGGAATGCTGAAGACGTCTGTATAGCCACAGTTTATCCCTTCACCCGACTTACACTTAAACTTTCACTCACACGGGAAATAGAACTCATGGCCACTGAATAATAATATGAGCAAACATTTACCTCTCGTCTTAAAGTCACACATGCGTTTTATATAATAATAAAGAATCGTCTGTACTTTTCTATTTTACCTAGAATGTTGTTATCGTATTTGTGTATAAGTTAATTTGAACACGGTGTTGCTTTTGTAAAATATAACATCAAGCAATCGGCCAATAGTCATAAAAATATGCTAAAATATGCCGCGCCTGACAAAAATAGAACATTCATTCCATTGTTAATTGTTCGGAAGTAACTTCGTTTTTTTCAGATATTTTGACAAAAGATAATAAAAATCGCTATCAATAATTTGTGATTTATCTGTACTTCAACTAAATTACAGTACAAAAATAGTTTAATAATTTTAAATGTCACTTAAAACGTAATATAACTGACATATATAACTCTATACTTTTTATATTTGAAATGTGTCGAAGTCTCTCTTATATATTATTAAGAGGGGAGGGATGTAGGGGTGGTCTTTTTGAAAAATTCAAGATCTCAAACCTCGCCCCTGCAAGACGCGATGAAAGTATGGAATTAAAATTCTTATTTGTGCTACTATTTTCTGGTTGGAGACGAAAGTTGAAGAAAACGTTCATGAACTACATGTTTTAATTTGTAAAACTTTTCCCTTGACCTGATACTTTTGAAACATACGACCTGTAAGTAAGTTCCTCTGCAAAACTTTTAAATTTCAATCTTTTACGGTCTATGATAATCAAGAGTTTAAAAAATATCTTAAGCGTATTCTAAAATGATTTTATTTTTATACTTATAACTACAAAATTGGTTGCAAACATGAAATACTTGTTTCTATAGTATAACTGACAGCTCTTAAAGGGATTTTAAACTATATTCTACAAAGACATCAAAGGATTAAAATTCTGAGTAAAAAATGATAGTATGATGCAACACGAAGCACAGTATGATTATAAGCACCCTGCCGGATCAACTTCCTCTCGTTAGTGAAGTGTAGGTGTACATATTGTATAGTTTGTAAAAAATATCAATGTATATTTTTATAAGAAACTTAAATCATATATTTATTGTAAACTCTGCCAAAATTCTTGCACAACCAAATTCGAGAATCATATTAGAAAGTGCTTGGTATTTCCAATAAATAATTAAAATATTTTGCAATATAACAGCGTAAAGTAATCGTGAGCATCTTTGACCTCGAGAACCTGGGCTCACTTTCACTTACACGTTAAAATACTAAGTAAATGTTATAGAAACCGACTGTGACGTCACATGGATTACGTCAAAAGGACCATAACCAGCAAATTTTATGTCACCGTGACACATGTCATGCTTGCGCAACGTCCATGCAAAGCAAGATTTATGTAAAAAACAAAAATTTTATATAAACAACATGAATTTATAATATTTAAAATTGTACATACAAAGTCTTAATTGCTTTTTAATATACATTTTTAAAACAACGATTAATATTATAAGATTATTTAATTATCTAGGTGATTTATTTCCTATTAACAATTTGGTAGTTGATTGTGTTCTTATCGTTTGGTAATTCTGGTAGTCATATAAGGAGTCATGCAAATCCATACCGAAGTGGTCGCGATTGAGAAACGTGCTTTACCGGACATTTATGCGGAAGCACGATTGATATTCGGACCCCATTACGTTATTTCCTTAATCCCCATACGGTATATCCGTACATTTGCTCTGTTCCTATTAAAACATTTTCAATTCTGTTATGGACTTTTATATTTAATAAAAATAAACTCTAGGTATTAGTGATATTCGTTAGGATGAATATATTTTCATTTGTGGATGAAATAGAAATATCATATTTGTATTTTGTTTTATGTTTAAAAATAATCCCTTAACTCGTCAGACTATTATGAAGTAGTTATTTAATTCAGGTTTCATTGTAGTTGATACGTGATCTCCTGAGCCATTTTAATTTAGTCGAGCGCGGAACTTAATGTTCAGAATTATTATCATAGTTATACAAAGTCATTATTATGGAACAAGTATAATGAGTCATTATACATATTTTTTATTAAAGATTTATTTAAATGGCTACGATTTTTCTTTTAAATTACAAAAGGTTTATGCGACGTAAGTACTTGATCATAAAACGCATTTACGATATAAATGTCACTTGTCACATAAGATCCTTGTTTTTTAAATTCATATTTACACCTCTTGTTTAAGGAAATAAAAGGTTAAACTGTTTCAATATTGTTTAAAGGTCAACAATAATCTTTCACTGGTAAACATTTAAAAACAGTGTTTTGTTTGTTTTAATTTGTCATACATTTTCAGGTTTTTAAATGTAATTATTAAATTGATATTTCTGGAATGTAATCGCCTAGGTACTATTATATTATTATAGACACAGAGACGTTTTAAAATTATACCCTTATGCATACCAAACTTTATGAGAAAGTGAATAAATTGAATTGTAAAGCATTTCAAGAACTCCAAACGATCGATGAGGCCGCTTCCATAGCAGACAATGGTTTCTCTTTGCTTTCTATTGAAAGTAACTTTCACGTGGTCCTGCAGTCACGGGTCAGATGCGTTTGAGATTATCAAGGAATTATATAATACATAAAAATAGTGTTTGAAGTAAAAGAACGAAAAACTCTCAATTATGAAAAAAAATATATACATAAGTAAAATATCGGGAGACAAACTTTTTCATTACTTATTTTTATTCTGGTGCTATATTCTTTAAAACACTTACACTTGTATGTTATATCTATCATTCATGTTTTAATTTTCATTATAGGGGTTTAAAATGTAATTTTTTCGTTTGATGAATAAGGAGCTTTTAGATCTTTCCAAGTTGACAGCAAAAAATAATAAACCAGACAGATCGTTTACATTAAAACGGAACCTAATCCATTACGAAATTAGTGACGACGAGTCTGGTGTTTTACATTTTTATGTATAATATATTTGTAGATATATTATGAAGTTTAAACTAAATTGAAGGTGATGTGCACGTTACGTTGTCTTTATTTAATTCATTTAGTATCTCCGTCAAAGACCTCGCTGTTTACAAATGCAATTTTTGAGAGGGTAGAATGTAACGAGATAATCACTTTAATCCACTAATTTGTTTGTTCTTTTGTATTATATCTGTAACAGAGATCTTTAAAGAAATTGTAAACAGACAGTACGAGTTAATAAGTTAAGTTAAACGAGAAAATACGGTTGTTTTGATAATTATAGTTTAGTACAGTACATAATATGTACATTAAACATAAAACACACACATACATTATGCATTTAGTTATTTACGATAAAGTAATTAAGTTTCGTTTTAAAGTTTTTAGAGACAAAAATATAGACCAAACGAGTTGGTTTTATTTTTTATATAATTTTATATACAAACCACACGAACTTTTTCTGCATTTTATTCCGTATTTAATTTACAGTTAAAGTATATACTATCTATTCTACTTTAAAGTTTAAACTATGGGAGAACAATTCTTGCACTTTGTGAAACAAACAATAAAACTGAAAAAACGAATTTCTTTTTAAATATTATCCGTATATTAAATACTCATAGTAAAAACATCTGGATAGTGGATAGTTGAAAACTAAAGTTGTATGGATTCGTTTAAGTTATTTAATGATTTAGGTTACTAACTCTATATGTGAACATTAGTTTGCAATTTTTTTACAAAAGTATATGATATTGATACACAAACGTAAATCGACTATTTCATTATATTATATACTACCCCCTACTCCGACTGCATTGTTTGATATGTTTCACAGTTTTAGAATATTAAAAATTCTATATCAATTAACACCTAGATGTATTCAAATCTTCGTCTGTTAATTCTTTAATAACTTTATGTTATATGAAGACACCCGTTATATTTATTTTAATAAGGGCTAATGAATTATCTTATAAATGAGACGTTTTTTTTGTTATTTGGAGGTTTGGTATTATTTAACAGGCAAGCTTTAACACGTGAACACGTGACAGCATTATTGTATTTTTTAAATCAATACTGACAATATTTAAATTTCATTTTGCGAGTGTACTGAAACAGTTCTGATAAGCGTTAATGAGTTCAGCAAAGTACTTCGCAACAAAGGCTTATATTATAGTGGTATTCGGCCGGCAATTTATCTGATGCCTCCCAGAATATATGGATAATCTGGCAGTTTAAATAATATCACCAGACCGTGGTTGTGCTGCGCCACGTTGCATAAGAACATAATAACTATATGTTTACATTCAAAATTATGGTTTACCGACATTTCTCATAAGTATTTTACTAGATTCTCTTCTTTTATTGTTATTATTGAAATGAAAAATTATTTAAATAATTATGTCATATTGTTTTGTAAATACTATTTTTGTTGTAGAAATATACTCAGAAAGCGGCTTATTTTCTTATTTATATTGTTGCAGCTACGACCGTGATCAACCGTTTACCTTCCAGCTGGGAGTGGGTCAAGTCATCAAGGGATGGGACCAAGGATTAGTCGACATGTGTGTTGGTAAGCAAACATTATTCTGTAATTTAGCATTAATAATAATTCAAATTATTACGATATTAAACGGTATAAATCAATCTAAAGCTAGAATGAATGGGACAGAACTTACATTTTTCAGTGATTTTACAATTGAATGTCACATTAATTAAATTTCACATCAATAAAACGTCTGCTACTTTGTGTTATCAGTCATAACGAGCCATACGATTCTTAGATAAGACCAAGTCAAGCAGGAACTTAAGAATAACAAACGGTAAATTTAAATTATGGAAAGTTCCCAGTTAAGATGGTACTTCAAACTAGGTTAGTGTGCTTTTGAATTGATTTAGTTCACCTTAAGTCTTTCGAATTGGGATAAGACTTTCTCCTTAATGCCTATTAGTGATACCATAATATAAATAAGAAATTACTGATAGACGGAGAAGGTAAAGTTATATTGTTAGTTTAATTGTAAATTTTGCGAACGTAATATATTTAATAAATATTATTGATTTTTTAAATTTTACAGTAATATAAAAAGAAATCATTTCATTTCTATGTAGATATGTAATACATAAATTGTTAAACCCCTTCAAGTGATGTTAAGATCAGTTTCTATTTATTCAAATGATTATCGATTATATAAATTTTTAACTAGTCAATAATAAATATTTTGTTATAGTTAAATATATCTTGATAAAAAGAAATATTTACGCTCATCACTTTTTGTATATAAAACATAAAAAATTGATTTCTTACTAAATACTATGCTGAATAATTTGAATAATATACGAATAATTAACAAAGTAGACAGTGATATGTATTTTTAGTAAATTGTAAAGTATTTTTTAAATTCTTGCATATGCCATCCTATGATAGTATAAGTCTAATTTCTATGTTAAAAACATCAAAAATTATGAGATTTTTGTAATTCATTTACTATTTACCAATGATCTACTGTTTTTAAAATAAAAAATTGAAAACTATTTAACTTTTAATATAAAATATCTTATTCAAACGTGCCGTCTTTGAAGTTTTTCATTCATAAATCTTCGTACATTAGATTAATTTAAATAAAAAACGGGAAACGCTTAGTATGGAATGTGACATTACAAACTTGTAACCAAGTTTGCTAATATACTTTTGGATTGTCAGCCGCCTATTCAATATTGCATCCAATAGATGAAAATAAACTTTTTTTCTGTATTATTGTAAAACTAAAACGGTATCGACTTAATACTCGTTTCAAATAGTAGTATGCTAACTCTACCTAACGTTAATTGTTTTAATTCATTAATCTTCGCACATTATAGTATTAAGGTGTGGTACTAAATGAGAAATAGGAAATCCTTGGCATGTAGCGTGACGATGAAAACTTTCGCTAAGCATAAGCTTTTTTGGTTTAAAATCTTTGTTGCGGTTGGTGTGTTCGTTTCGTTATATTTGTATTATTTAATAAATATTTTGAAAATTTCTGCTGCTGCAAAAATAAGGAATATTTCTAGCTAAATATTAAAGGAAATCGGCTCGATGGCTGGTAGGCGTCTTACGTTGCTTAGACTCCTTAAACTTTTTGTAAAACAGTACATATATTACTTGACAGGTTAACTTTTAATGTATTAAATAGTAATAGTGCCGCTTCTTTGCTGTTTTAAACAACTTATGGTTGAATGTGCGTCAGAGAATTAGAAATAATAAAATTATATCATCATCATATTATATAATCATCCAGAGCATGCATTTCAACGTTATCTTTTCTTTTATTCACAAGAAGTGGATGCATTTGAGGAAAATCAAACCCGAGAACAATGAATTATTAACTACATATTGCCACACTTGTCAAACTTGAGAAAACTTCATTTAAAACTAATTGAACAAAACAATATTGAAAACGAATCGTACGTGGAAGTAATTAATTTCATAGTTAAATATAGGACCGCGTAAAATGTTATGTCGAACAGCTAGTTAGAAGTTCGGAACAGTGCGAGGAGAAACAACGAAAATATGTTGAAACCAAATTGTTGCAGTCTGCTGTGGTGACAACTTTATAATTACAAGTAACTCGCTTAGAACACACAAAACATATACATTATAGGAAATAAAGTTACTCGCATTTACGAGTTAACGTTTGCAACGGAATGCGTGTTCAAACTTAATTTTGTCATGTAAAATGTTCTTTTGTTATAATACTTCTATAATATTCGTGAAGACTATTGTACTACTTTTTATATGATTTTAACATAGACGGTCTTTTGTGAAATGCGGGAGGGAAAATAGGTTATACACATACAGATACAGATGTGGATATGATGTGAAGTCAATTTGTCCGATTACACAAGTTTAAATTTGGACAAAACAATGTGGCCGTAATCAAAAAGTAAAAGTTGCATTTATATTAATAATGTTTACATTGGATTCATCGTTTTGATTGTTCATAACCATAACATTTGACCAATCTGAACATTTTAAATAATGAACATTTAAAAGCTGAATCATGATTATAAAAATTACACTATAATCAATATAATTTTCCCGACGTTTTAATGGTAAACTCAAGCATACGTAGGGCAAGTAGTAAAATTCTTTTGACAGGGCTCGTGCTCTGCGGTTTCTTTATTTATATTTATACGAATGGTTTTAAGCGGAAGAAATTGGTGTAGTTTTATGTAATCAAATTATTATATAAAAGCATAATGATTTGTTGAGATTGAGAAATAAACTAGCATAGTTGAGCGAAGTTTAATATTCGGGGTTTCGTCTTAAACAGGACTCTTAACATGAGTTATTTTTGCTATATATTTAATCCGTCATCGCTCAGAATCGAAGTATAAATTAAGATTTTCTGCAGGTGAGAAACGTAAGCTTGTTATCCCGTCATCCCTGGGCTACGGCGACCGCGGAGCTGGTAATGTCATCCCTGGAGGCGCAACACTCTTCTTTGACGTAGAACTGATCAACATCGGCGACACACCGCCCACAACCAACGTCTTCAAAGAAATCGACGCCGACAAAGACAACATGCTATCACGAGAGGAAGTGAGTATAGACATAGTGTTCCGGGCCATGGACACGGACGGAGATAGCGAACTGTCTAGGGAAGAGGTCAGTCAGATGATGTTTGTATGGTGAAGGGCCTCTTCCTGTATGCTGTATGGAGTATTATTTTATTATTATTCTAGTTGTCAGATATATTTATGTATAGAACAGTTGTTAATCTATAGTTATTATCTTGTACTCAAATATGTCCTTAAGTGCCGGTAGTTGTTTTAACAAAAACTATTTTTAGATATGTATGTATGTACAGTAGTGTGTAGTTTATCCCTTTAATAGATATGAGATATTTAACTACTTATATTGCATGCATGTCATGGATTTTATATATTATATATAAAAGAATAATATTATATTATTAAATTGTTGGTATAATAATTTTTTTTTTTTATTAAAATAATGTTTGTTACTAATGATTGCGAGTTAATGTGATTAACGCCGTGCATTAATTTTCTTGTCCAGGTGAGTGACTATCTGAAGAAGCAGATGGTACCACAGGATGGTAGTGAGATGAGCGAAGATGTCAAGCAAATGCTGGAAAGTCACGACAAACTGGTAGAAGAAATCTTCCAACACGAAGACAAGGACAAGAACGGATTCATCAGCCATGAGGAGTTCTCTGGTCCTAAGCATGATGAACTCTAAACAAGTTCTAGACACTTTAGACGCATCGCACATCAAACTCATAGGGCAGTACCAGCCGCCGAAGTCATATTGTTTGTTTAAGTCTGGTTATTTAAGCGTCTGTTTTGTTGAATATTTCGTACTTAGTCCACTTGTGTTGTTGGAGTCGTGACTTTGTTATAATTAGGTGCAATAATTTTATATACCATGAATGTTTGGTTATATTTTTCTTATATTATGTATTGAGTTATATTTTTATTTACGTCTGTGAGGAACGTTGCGGTGTATTCAATTCTTAATTTTCTGTTTAAAGTTAGCGGTTACATCTACTTTTACGGAGAACATCAAATGTTTTAAATACATTTCCATCATTATATCTCATTGTGATAACCGCTACTTTCAAATCTCTGTTTAAAACGAATATTTCGGGTGGTTCCATTATATTGGTGAATACTCGCTTTTATTCTAAGTGTAAGTTGTATTTTAATTGTCGTCATAATAAACCAACAATTAATAAAAAATGAATTTTCAACGATTGTAAAAATAAAATGAATAAACCGTATAAATGATTTTTATTTTACAAATCTTTAATAGCTATTAAAAATTATTTTAATGTGGTTGAAACGTTATAATTAATATATTAATGTAACAAGTATGGAAGATCTCACTACAGCTCATTATTAAAAAATATTTTTTTATAATTACTTTAGAAAATGACACAACAGATAACATCGTTGCTGATTGAGAACTCTTGATGTTTAATAACGAAAATATAAATAAAAGGCAGTTTAAAAAAAAAATGTCTATGTATTTTAATACTACCGGCTTAGGAAACTTAAGGGACTGGTTGTGGGCTTTTCAGACCTATCTAATATGCCATAAAAAGGTAAAAAATAAGGGAATCATTAATAAAACACAAATATAGTTATAGTTATTTATAAATTACATTTATATTTACAACGCTTAGCACAGATACGGAAATTGTAAAGATGCCACAAAGAAATTAAGACAATTAATTATTAATATGTTTATTATTAATAAACATACTTTGAGGGTGGGCTTGTATATGGAAGTAATTTTGAAAACCAGAAGAAAGAAAACCGAGATATAAATACTTAAATTATGAAATATAGATTTAAATAATGTAGGAAATGTATTAAATAAAATTACACATCACAATTAATTACTGATGACACAGTTACAAAACGAGAAAGAAATATGTGCACCCTACGACCAAACCATATCTGGCCGAGATTATAAGACGAGGCTTAAAACATAAAATATAAGAGGAAGAATTTTGATTTTTTTTTTAATTTTTCACAGATATACGAACAAACCCTCACAAGTAATTGAAATCTTAGTTTAATTGTTCAAAGAGTTCACTGCGGAGTTAGGATCAGCAAAGATAAATCGTAGCGAAATTTTAAATGGGTCCAGGTTTATAAAATAATATATTACGTAAGACACGTTGTTTTAGACGATGGTTTATTTATAAAGCTATCTATAAGATAAATGCTGAGCTTAAATTATAATTATAAAATAATTTCAGACCCGAACCCGTGGGATACATGCGACAAAATTAATATTACAGAAAAAAAAACTTATTCATTAAAATCAACTCTGCTCACTGATGCTGAGATTTCATTATAATAAATAGCATGATGATAACCTGAAAGAATGGACTTTCTTTAGAAAAGGGATTAATTTACATCATACTATTATGTTTTATTAATTCATTTTAATATTAATACATTACACTGCTGTTATTTTATAGGTACATTCTTAACAACTGCTATTTCACGCTAAGACGTTAATAATAATTAACATTTTTGATATTTTCGGTGTTGTGGCTGTTGTTTTGATTAATAGTCAATAATAGAAATATATGTATACAAACAAAATTTCTAGCTTTATTTTTTATATTTTAAACGTGTTCATTTGATATTATTTTGTATTATATAATATATATGTATGTACTTACAATATAACTAACTAGGCCATGACTGGTGTCCGTCGATAGTCCGATTCACTGGAACAATGTACATACCTACATTAAGCCATTTCTTTATGTGTATTAATACCATATCAAAACTTCAAACAATTTGTTTCCTTATATAGACGCTTGGATTATATATGTACATATAAAAAATTAATTTTTATTTTTTATAGTCAAGAACATATATTATCGGAGTTCCGAATATTTCAGTACATAGTGTATAGATTGGTTACACACACATATATATATATATATATATATTTAGAAGTACTAAATGTAATAAAATTTATTATTTTTACACGTCTTTAAATGGTTGTTACTCAAAATTGCAATTGCGACTTTAAAATGTTCTAAGTATAACGTGACTCTACTAAGACTAGTATAATTTTAATTTAATGTCTCATTACGTTTAAATTAGTGGTAAAAGTTTCGCTCAGCTGTTGTTAAATATATTACTGTTTAGATGTTACATATACATTTACTATGTTTTAATATTATTTTAAGCACTTACAGTCCAAAAAATATAGGGAATTAAAATAATACCTGCTTTATCCAATTTAGTCATTTATAATATAATTTTAGTTAACTAGGCAAAACGTTATTTGTTATTAGTCAGATTGTTAAAAAAATATTGGGACACGCTCACGAAGTTGGTAATAATACATAATAAATACGAGTGGACAGTTTAATAGGACTGGAAACTCCGTTTCTATTTAAGTCATATTATAAAATCTTTACCGCATCCAGAAGCCTGACACAAACTTTACAACAAACTTTTTGTATCATAATGTCGTAACTTTTACTGTCTATGTTAGGAATAATTTGAGAGAAATTATTATTATCAACATCATTTGATATTTACTAACTACTTAATTATGGAGGGTACTTAGAATTTTAGTTATAAATATTTTTACATTTGCAGTTAGAATATTAGAGATGTAATTAACATTAAAACTTCTACATTTTAAAGTTGATGTCTATAAAATTATTTTTGAGGAAGTAAAGAGATTTCAGATCAGATATGGTGTTTTGGCTAATAATAAATAAATTGTTATTGAATGACACTTTAATTAAATGTCATTGCCTGCTTAATGTGAAGGGTTATAAAAAAGTTTTCTTGAAATGATATAAAATAAAAAGTTTCGTTCGTTTCATCTTTAAATTAACGAACCGGAATACATATTAATTCGAATAGTATAGACACCGGGCGGTAATTCAATAAGGAAATTGTTATTGTTAATTAAGGAAATGCACTGTATTATTTTATTTATAGGAAAAATATTGTTGGTAGCTAAATTAAAAAAATAACATAACCTCACATCCTGCCAATATCGATGTCACCATAATTTATTTCTTCGGTCAAAAATAATTACAAACGCACATTCGCATCGTGTTTTTCTATATAATTTGTTTTAATTTCATCAAGGGATCGTGCAATCGCTTTGCAAACCATACATTATCACAGAAGTAAAATACCACAGCGCGTATCTTATTTTGAACAAATGTGTTCTATAATATTAACTACAGTTAATATATTAAGGTACAAGTAGAAAGCTTGTTATCAGTAGAGTGAAAGTTGTAAGTGTAAATAGTTGTGTCAATATGTGCGTGTGTTTTTTATATTATAGTATGTCAGTGAGCATGTCTGTATATAAACGTTTGATCTGAAACCTATATCTGGTTGTATGTTTGTTACTATATGTGTTTATGTGTATACTTACTGGAGTTTCTATCGACGAGCCTGTTTCGGCGACGGTCCCTAGCGAGCGGACGTCTCTTTGACGCCGGACAACGTACAAGGCTTTTTATGATTTCCTCGTCAGCTGCGGCGTCGCCACTGTAAGACAAAATAATGTAAGAAGTCAACTCTTAAATCAAAAATTTTTTTACATTCTACTTCTGCCTCCGGTTCGGCAAATTCATAACTTTTTATCATTAATTTGTCTCATCGATGAAAAATGTATGGTACTACATTGTTTACTAGCAAGAATATAATTTATGGTATTTTATTTGGCAACATAAAGTTGTTATGATATTTACTTCAGCACAGGGTGTGCGTTCCGTCTGATGTGACGATCTGGTCCATCAGCTCGCAGCAGTTCTTTGAGGGCGGTATCAGCGCAGGCATCGCCCGACTTGCCGCTGTAGTTGCCCATCTAGATATTGATTATTCATGTATTACAACGAAGTTTCAAACATGTTTTCCTTTAGTTTCTTAGAGAGTGGCAGAAATGACATTTAGTATTTAGGAAATGGACGACAAAACACTGGATAAAAAAGCTCAACCGTTAATACCCTTGATTGTTCTAAGAGTTGAGATTTACAAATTATAAACAGAATCGTATTAATGAAACTAATATTTTCGGATTATACTTCGCGACTTTATTTTTTGTTAACAACTACATATTCCCGACGTTTCGGCTACTTTTCAGCAACCGTGATCACGGGCAGACGGGCATCTCGTCGGGAATATGTAGTTGTTAACAAAAAATAAAGTCGCGTAGTATAATCCGAAAATATTAGTTTCATTGAAATGTATAAAACTCGCGAAAATCTTAGATCTCATTATGAGAATCGTATTAATTATAATTCTTTTCTACTAATCTCACTATAAGAATGTAAAATAACAATATTAAATACGAAATTGTTGAGATTCAGAGTTCTGTAATAGTACCTACAAATTTTGTAAAGCATTTGTTCTTTTATTAAGCAACTTTACATTACATGCTACTTTCTTAGGCTACTATGACATTTACTAACTACTAGATAGATTACTAACATCGATAATCATCTTCCCCCTAGTCTTATTCCTCTCTCGATGATTGGCCCTCTTCTCTAGCTGCTGCAATACTCTCTCTCTGGTGGTCCGGTACTCCAACGCAAATTCCGAGATCACCTTCAACAGCTCTGAGGGCTTGGAGCGCAGTATGTCGTCGGATGCCATCCCCACGTATATCAGAAACATGGTGTATCTAGAAAGCAATTATGTAAAATGAAATATTTTTATTGTGATTGCATAGCGTTGCAACGCAAGCCTTATTAAATGAATTACCAGAAAATATGATTACCTGCTCATAACCCTCTTCTTGATGAGGGATAACAAGATAATCCTCTCGGCAGCATCGGTGAGGAATTCGTTGATCTTTGTCTTAAAAATTTGGGAGCTGTCGTGCTTCGCGACACGTTTCATATGATCCCAGGAAGCTTTGCAGTCTGCTTCTAGTTTCACGAGATTGGAACTGAGGACTTCGAAGTCAACTTTCGAAGCTCGTATCACGGGACCCACCTGGAACATAGTAATTAATGTTGAAAAAAAACATTAATACCAAAAGTTCATGAATTTTTTTAGATTTTCAAAAAACTTTCCAATAATAACTTAGACATCAGAATAACAAAGAGATGATTATAACTTTTATAAAATTCTGAATACTTCTTAAGGAAGTTGGCAGGAAAAATTTAGTATGAAATAGCGTGTCACAGACTACAGAAGGTGTTGTCAGTTGGTGATAATATAATTTTATATAAGAGTAAAATTAATTTCTCCATTTGAACTACAAATAGTTGGAATTTGTGAACATGAACTAGCACGTGCATATATCTCACCTCGCTGAAAAAATCAGTTGTATCTGGGAACTTCTCTATTATCATCTCGCAAATGTGGTATAATAGAGGATGTTTGTGAACAGTGTCTTTGACCTCCATAACCTTTGAAAGATAATCCAGTCGGAAGCCCTTGACTTGCGTGCCATTTAGAAAACTGCCAACCGACCTTAAGGTGGCAAGGATTACCTTAAAAGTCTTGTTTACTTTAAGCAGTTCAATACCCTGCTTAAGGTCCATTAGGGGTTCGGCTATCTCTTTCTAGAATTAAAACACATTTTTTTTTAACATTTTGATAGCGAGTTGTGATGTTATTAAGGATTTATGTCATATATGCATTAAGGTTTACTAAAACGATAAAATAACTTAGAAGAACAATAACAAAAATATAATCGTTATTTATTTCAAAACATTAAAAAGTTATTTTCATAATTCTAAACATTTCATACTTATATATAAATATATTTTTTATTTACTTCCAAATTGTCAAAGTCCAGCTTGAAGACCCACAGCTTGAGCCTCGAAGAAAGCTCATTGATGGAAGCGAGGGTGAGAAGGAACTGCTCCGCACTACCCAGGGGAAGGTCAGGGTTCGCATACTAAAGTTCGCATATATTCTAGTAAGTTCGCAGTAAGTTCGCATATATGTAATAATATTGCTTTAATAAACATTAAAATATTGTTTCAAAAACCTCTGCTTATTTTAGTATGAAGTTTATCTAAATAGTATTCAAATGGTTTTAAATCATTGATATCAGTTTATTCTAGTCAAGTTACCTGTGCTTCCTGAATCTTAACTTTTTCTTCTTGAGTAGGCAGCATAGTCAGTAACTTCTCAATGCCCTCTCTTCCGATGACAGTGGCATCCATCTTCATAATGGCTGCCTTAATTGTTTGGGGAGTTGGTAGTTTTTTCATCGCTATATTGATAGCGTTTGATCGCTTAGCGTCCAATATCAGGTTTCTCTTTGGTTCCATTAGTTTCTAAACATTATATATTTGATTTTAATTTCAATTTTATTAAGTGAAAGGATAAACCTTTAGTTGTTTCCTTGTTTTTCTTTTTTGCATATTTTCAACAAACCAAATATAAAAGTATAGAACGAGATAAAGTATTTCGTTTTTTACTTATTCAATAATTTAAAATAAAAAGAAGGTTTAAATTGATACAATGTTAAGTAATTCAGGGGTCTAAAATACTTACTTCCTGAAGCGTTTATCCAGAAGAGAGGACATGAAAAAAAGAAAAAATAGCACATCATTTTTTTATATAATGTGAAAATAAATAAAAGTATCTCTGAGAGAATTTGAATTTGAATGGCTCATTACTCATTACAAAGTCAAAATCTAATAAATGTTTTTACTAACCTTTATAATGAGATCATTAGACCTGGATTCAAATAGATGTTCCAGCATGTTTGTATCTAAGGCAACTTGGGGCAGATCGTCCCAAATAGATCCACCAATTTTGGTTTTTACTGGTGCCGGAACAGGTACCTCCTGGATTTCTCTCCAAAACAATTTGACAGTCTTTTTATTCTTCTTTAAAGTAGAATTAGCTGAGTCTGTCTCAGTGGCAGGGTTTGATGTATTTTTTGGCAAAGTAGGGAAGTTAGTTGGCGGCGGTGGGGGCAGGTTCATAGGGGGTAGCATACTAGGAGGAGGAGGTGGTGGTCCGTTAGAAGCACACACTCGTTGAAGCTGTTGACATGCCATTTCGTCGTCTGAATCGTGTCGTAGATCGGAAAAGTCCAAGTCGCACAAGTGAAATTCACGATTTAGACAGCCTTTCTTTAATTCTTCCCAGTGCAAATCGTTTTCCGATACTTTAATCTCATGTACCTTTGGGGATTTTTCTATAGTAGGACTTTTTATGATCTCTGAAAAGAGACAAAAAATTTTAGACAAAAAATAATTATAAAACGTATTTATCAATTTCAGAGTTAACGTACCTTTTGACTTAGATTTGGCTAATTCTTCTTTGGCTTTTGAAACAATCCCAGCCATATCAGACACTCTGATAGGTTTCTCGTCTGTGGTTGAATTCAATGGGCTGGTGAGTCTTTGAGCGATATCTTTAATACTGTGCTCTCTATTTAGTAGTATCTCCCGGTCATCCTTGGGCTCGGGATTAATATCTATTTGTTTCTGCCGCATTGCAACGAGAGAGTCCGCTGTGTTCACACTATGACCTAGCGTTCCATTTTGTATTCTTTGCTTTAAACCAGTTGTAAATCTTTGGTTACCTGAAAAATAAAATTTTCATGCTCATTAAAAAGTATGTTGTAAGTATATTTTTATAAGAGGTTAAGCGATTAAAATGGGATGATAGTATGCAAAAATTAGTGGGTTAGAAAAACAAACCGTTAACTAAAAGGCTGGGAAGATTCTTCCTATTAAATTCTTCTTCTTCATCCACTGAATTACTGTTTCCATTCATCGTGCTACAGCTATTAGGATACTTGCTAGATATGAATGAATTCGAGCTGTAACTGCTACGACTTATACTGCTAAAGTTGTAGTCACTAGTATCAAAATCGTTATAGCTGTATCCATTAGGGCTTGTGCTCTTCATCAATTCTTGCTGCTGTATTATGTGATGAGCTTGTCTTGCGTATCTGTCCCTTCTTCTTTTGAGAGCTGTACTTAATTCTTTATTTTCTTTCGTATCCAGTATGGACGGCAAGTACTGGGGTCTTTTGGGAGTACTCGTTATGATATTTGATTCCATCATGACTGGTGAGATTGCTGTTGGTTGTTAGTTATGCAATGGTGAGGCAAAAAATAAGTTATGCTAGTTAATTGAACACATAAAATTAACAGTGATATTATTATGCAATGCATAAATAATACATGCAGAAAACAAAACCACGTTACAATTTAATTGCTCATACCTTTCTCCCTCTCTTCCTGTTTCTTTGACTTCCTTCTTGTTGTTGTGCTTAGATTATGACTCCTCTGTCGTAAAGATGTTATCACTGACTCATCAAGTTGCCTTAAAAAATAAATAAAAAGTATTATATTATGAAAATTTTACTATATTGATATGTCATATGAAAGTGTTATCTTTTTAAAAACGTACTTGAGGGCTGTACCCGTTTCGTCACCATCTTCATATAGAAGTACAGCTTCGAAAATCTGTAATTGACGTAACAAATCTAGGTCCGTGCCTTGTTTGGACATATATAGCTGTATAATGTCGTCGATCCCCTGATCCTGCAGGGAGTCAACTTGATCATAATACAGATCTCTATCGGGGATGTTATTCAAACATCTGTTGATTAGAGTTGTCACGTAGATGAGCAATTCGGTGTCAGAAGCATCGAAGTCCTGAAGAATTTTCATCACGTTGTACCACGGCTGCCTAGCGTTGGACGTGTCAACGGCCACGATTGCCTCAATGAAGAGAAGGCAATTCTTTTCAGTATATTCAACGAAAACTAAGAGGAGTTTGAGGGCTGTCTTGACGACGTGCCTTAATTTGCTAGATATTAGTGAATACAGCCATTGAATGCAGCGCTTGTGATTCATCACACCATGCATTCCATCCACGTAGAGGAGAATCTACGAAAACAATGTATTTTTAGCACGTTACTGTTCTGATATACGAATATTTCTAATATGAAATTCTAGTTCTTCAGATTACATCAGTTTTGTAAAAAAATCTAAAGATTACAAATATGTCAATAAATTTGATATATTATTGCATAAATTTACTTATGTACACATTACTTTTTTATTTATAATTATTTTATATTATATAGTACCTGTCCAAGAGCCCTCAATATATAATCCAAGTAGTTGTGATCTGCCATATTAGCAACTTGCATAAGGCAATCCAGGCCTTTATTAGCGACGAATTCATGTACCAGATCCTTATCTGATTGCAGGATCTGCTTAAGTGTGAACAATGCCCGGCGGAGTTCCCGACCCTGGGAATGGAGCAGCCTCTCTAGAAAATTAGTATATGTATAATTAAATAATTAAGTATATCATTCCTAATAAAAGGGATCCTTGGATAAAGTGATCATTGGTTTATTTTGTTTGGGATAATGCCTTATTTTACACTTTTTCGTATATTATACAATTTTTTATTAATATATTTATCATTCTCTTCATGTTTTAGTGATGTGATAAGCTGCTTCACATGTTATGTCTTTAAATTAAATATAAAAGATTTCAGAGTTGTAACGTTTCATTAAGAAAATAAAACCAAAGAAATGATTATAATTTATGTAATTTTCAATATAGTATTTTATTTAATAAATAAGTATCTATAAAAATCTTTCTTACCAATAATAGCATGGACTCGAACAGAGAGTTGCGTACGTAGCACCAAGGAATTTTTGCGGCTTTAAGAAAGATTGGTACATAAGAAAAACCATCAATAATATTAATAAAAATATACACACGGTGTTGGGAATCACAAATAAGCAACAGGAACATATGTAGGAAGAATTAACGAATTTTTACTGTAGTATTTTTTTAGTTTGACATGTAAAACAACCATTTTAACGATACAATAAGTTTGTTTGATGGTTAAAAAAAATTTAAATTACAGATACAATGTGTATTGAAATTATATGTTAAGTCAATGCTATACGTTAAGACTTGTTTCAAAAGATGCCTTTGATTTGAGGAAGACAATTCTTTCTAAAGACAATCTTACAGGATAAATCATTATATATGTATATGTAATTCTCCTGTACGTGTATATGTCACAGATATTTTTTTTCCATGCATTTGTTTAACGCACCAGAGGGTTAAATTTCTTATTACATTTTTTTTATAAATTTTCGCACACTATAGTACCTACTAACGTAAGTTATTAAGTAAGAGACGTTTTGATTTACTTTTATTTTGATTAAGCGTTTAGGTGTTTCAAGAAGTTAAATAAATTTAGCAACGTGTACGAAAACAATCAACCACATAATATATAATCGCCCTAGCTTATATATATCAAACATTTATATTTAAACATTTCCATTTACTCATAATAAAAATACAATTTAAATGAGCAAACAGAAAATTTTAAAAATTACGTAAAACCTTACGCATTAATTGTCATCAAAAGAATATACTGGGACGTATGAGACAATTAATCGAGTAGTCATAGGAAAAAAAATTGCCTTAATTCATTTCGGCAAAAGGTTTTTCTCTTACCTTGTGGGTCTATATTAATCAAACAAAGCAAGGATATCAGCGACGAAACTTAACTTAACTTTACATGAAAAACTGTTTGAAATTTCAATCAGATACACACAAACACACACACACACACACACAGATTCCGACGACAAAGTTATAACACCCCTCTTTTCGCATCGTGGCATTTTGCGTTAAGATTCGAAGGAATTAGTTGAGTCAAGATTCTGACAGAAGAAGAGTTGAATTGAGATTAATTTTTTAAAACAAAAAATGATGTGAAAAAATATTGTGTATAACCAGACGACGACTATGTATCAAGTAGTTCTAATCCTCATAAAAGTTCTAAGAAAAAATATTAAGAGGTCAATATTTGTATTTTATTAATAACCAAAAGTTTAATCTAAACATTTATATCGTCTTATTTTAATTTTTATTAGCCTAAAATAATAAATGACATATCAATTAAAAGTAACTAAGTATACACATATACCATAACACAGTCTTGTAAATAAGTCACGGGCATTTGAATCGATGTTCTTATAACACCCTCTAGCCCTTAATGAAATCTCTCAATTAACAACTCACTCTTCAATATAATCCAAAGCTTCCTGGAAGTCGTCCTCGGAGATGCCATCTTCGGAATCCAGGATGAAGGGATGAGGGATGAGGGAATACTCCACGTCCGCAATCCCTGAATCTAACGATCCCTGCCTGCTGATGTCGCCCACAATAGTGGCTCTATCGACTCTAAGTATCGTATGAGAAATCGCAATCGACTCCATGATATCGTGTGCTACCATCTACAGGTTGATATATCTACAATTTTTACTTATTATTTTTACTATCCGTATTATGAAATGGGTAAATCCTTTAATAAAAACCTGTATATATATTTAAACAACGCATTATTTAACAATGACTATTTTCAAAACGTACGGACTCCCCAGGAATTGAAACCAGCGCTTCCGATGCTAGTTGATTCGCAACTAAACCGTTCCCAATAATTCCGTTCCTTAAATCGTAGCTCGGCCATCTAATGATACCGCGAACTATGAAAGCCCACTGGCGAAAGCTTATTTAAAAATTCGAGTATAAATTAATTTATAAAAAATAGTATTTTTAAGGAAGTTATTATATTTAAATTTAGAACGTCCTGTATACACGTTCATAGTGCAAGTTCATTGTGAGCTAGTTTTTTGCGATGCATTCGACTTCATTGAGAATGAAATGTGGCTCGAAAAACTTTGTCACGTCAAACACTCACGGTTTCGCTCTCCAATATAGGTTTCCACACTTTCTAATAAAAAAAGATATCCCTTAATTTTTATTGCCTTGTTTGACACAAATTCGTAATGACAATAACAAAAGTATTGCACGAATTTTTATGAAACGATTGCATTTTAATGTATTTTTTTATTCACGTGACCTGATTCTTTTCATTCTTTATTGGGAACAATTTTTTAATATCTTTTCTTGTTTATGTCACGTCATTCATATGTTTAGTTACTGCGGCGTAATTAAATATGCTTCATTATTATTGACGGGGAGGGTACGGCCTTGTAAACGGTAAGAATATAAAATCGTATGGGAATTCAAGTTGAATCGCTTTTTCAAAATGAAGATATAAGACAATATAAATAGAGATAGTTGATGTGAAGAGTACATAAGTGGCCAATTATAATAACATAATTATATTAACATGCCAAAGTAATAAGTGAATATAAAAAACATAACATGTGATAATCAATACCGCACATCGCGGCTATTGTGTCAGTGATAAAAATGTTAAAAGTAAAATTTGATTCGGTTATAGAATTCTCTATTTCGGAGTATTCGAGGAGCGGTGATGTTTACCCGGTTTTATGTAACAGTAACCTAAATAAATGTACATGTGTCGAATTCTAGTGAACTATTTTCGCCCGTTTTAAACTGTGGCGATCTTAGCCTTCGTAGGGAGTAGGCTGACCTCTATAATACTATCTGAATAATTAATTATTGCAAATAATTAAACCGTTTTAAAAAAACACGAATAAATGTCACATGAATAATTTAATTTCCCACCAGTCGCCACAGTTTTGTGATTTAACAATACATCGAAATGCTATGAGTTTTATATTTTATGAGTATATCAGATATTCACGTGGGATAACAGTTAGTGCACAGTCGGATGCATCCAGTAAAGGATGCTGTTCATCAATCTTCATAAAAATAATAACCGGCACCCTTCATTCATTCACAATGTTTATCTAACGTCGTACTGACATTAAAATTTTCAAGGTAACTTGCTATTTGACAGTTTGTTAACAAAAATAATTCACAATGCTGTTTTGCTGATAACATTGATGTTTATTAATATGAATATGTCTTAAAATTTTATAGGATGGAGAGGAAGGAGGTGAACAGAAAAACGGATTGTGATATTTAATAATGACAAAAAAAATACTTCAGAAAAAAATATTGGATCTCATTCAATACCACCTACAATAGGATTCAGTTACATTTATAATAATTTTAATAACTAGAAAAATATTTCTTGGAATGTAGAATATCTCCCAAAATATATCATGTTGCATACAAGAGGCGGTCACAACAAATTTGTCATAACATTTAAAATTAACTTAAACATTTATAAATCTAGCAAGCAATACTTAATTGTTTCGAAAACTCGAAATATACATGTATATAAAATTGTATAAACTGTACAATTATTCCATTTAAATTAATGCAATATCCATTTACTTAAATATACAAATCGTAACTTTTAAATTTTATGAATACGATTTAATGAATTAAAATGTAAAATGTTGTCAGTGGCAAATTCTCTTACCTCTCTTGTAATCCTTCCAGTTCTTCATCTTGCTCTCCGAGTGTGGAATCAAGATCCAAATACGGTCCGTAGTCACCGTCTTTGAAAACTTGCAATGTAGCATCGTCCAGCTGCAAATACATAATACACATTTAAAATTAAATAATAAGCTAAACATTGCAAGTTTCTTAGACAGTTATGATAAACGCCCTCTAGTTGCGTTGGTAGATATTATGATTGTCTCTTGACCTTGCTGCGTTATGTCATTAGGAGATGTGAACGCTAGATGGCGTATTTACATTATACATTTTAAAATTTATTATCCCCTAGTATTATATGAATATCGATGACGCTAAGTCATAAAAAAATAAAGAAAAAAGACAGAATCTGACAAATTTATTGTTACTTAAAAAACTTGTACAATAAGTAATGGGTACATTTTTAAACATTATAAGTAGAAGAAATAACTTACATAGCAATAATAATAATAATAGGACAACACAGAATATTCTGTGACATTAACCATTGTTCCTAGTTTTAAATTACAGTTATAAAACAATGACTTCTAGTTAGAGCCGAACTATTCATTTATTATTATGAATTGTAGGTATTTTAAGTTAAATATTATAAAATTAATTACATGAATTAATAATACTATTTACAATATTGCAAGCGTTTTATATTATATATTAACTTCGACAAGAAACAAGATGACGACGCTTCAAAACGGGTTTGGTGAATTGTTCCTAGAATATACCTATTATAAGCTAACGGATTCCTTATCGGACTCATAAAACATATCAGAAGTTATTATGAAATGGAAATTTAATTATGGCTTGTCTTTATTATTTGTTTTTATAACAACATCATCTTATTGCTTTATATATTAAAACGGGATTACAAAAAAAACTTAGCATTTTGTAACTGAAACAAAAAATATTTCCGTGAATATCATGAATTCTTATGTAACGTTTTCTGTTATTATAAATGTAGTTTTGTATTTTAGAGAGTTGTGGAAGGTGTAAGGACCTTTTTAAATTGTTCCTACCCTCTGGGAAAAAACCTTTATGTTTCCGCTTCACGGTCGATAACAATAAAGCGATTAGATTCTTACGGATTTCAAAGTAAAAATTAAAATAAATTTGACGTATTTTATTCTGTTTACAATAATTTAGTGACATACAACTTAGTTCATCAACACGAGTCGTTAGTGTGAAACGGGAAACGTAAAAAGTGCATGACCTATTATCTATTATTGAGTCAGTGTGTCCCAAAAACAGAGTGAGTCAACCGTCGGAATTAGATATAAGGATAGTAGACAAGATGTCTTCAGCGAATAAGTCAGTTTACTGGCAAACAGCCACTTTGCATTAATCGCGGAAAATATTAAAGTATACAATGAATTCTTAGACATTTCAAAACAAATATTAATTTTTTGCTAACAAAATTTTTATATCATTCATCCTATGGAAAAAATATATTTATGTTTAAAAAAAATGTTTGTATGTGAAAATGTGTTTAAAGTAATATAATATATTATATTACAGAATGTAATCGAAGAGTTATGCAGTTATCTTCGACGAAGATAAATTTTATGTGCATATTGAATTAGGAGCACAATGCATAACTGGCCAAATGATGCCATTTTATATCAAATTTTGCGAATTGCCTACCTGAAATTTTGCACATTCCCACGGCATAATAACCTAAATTGTAGGATTGCTAACCAAAATCGAAAATTAAAATAATTTAACTTGAAATTTCATATGGGAATACACAAAATTGTTTTACAAAATTTTGTAATTAAAGTAATAAAAGTAATGAAATGATTCATCATTTCACCACAACGACTCGTTGAAGAGTAAGAAAGAATAACTACCGTCACATTGGTAAAAAAAAAAATCACGTATAATTTTGAAAAGCTTAACAAATAATTTATACAAAATGTACCATCATTATAGCCTATGTCTTATAACTTTATCGCCAATTTAAATCATATATAAAAATATTTATTATTATTAAATAATGTTGTATATTTCTAGAAGAACTATTTTTTTATAATTTTTGTTACTGTATGTTAATTGTTTATGTTTTATTGCAAAAATTAGAGAGCACACATTTATTTAATTCCAAGGTAATGAATCTTATTTTTATAATTTATTCCGCGACAACAGAAAAATATAAATAAAAGAAATCAGGAATACTTCTAATATAAATGTGTTTCTTGGTCGCAGTTTTACAAATTATATATTATTTTTATTAGAATATATGTATAATGTTGGGAATATTTACATATACACTTATGGTATATATATGTGTGCAAATATGATTTAAAGCTTAGAAAAAAAATATATTCATAAAAATGTCTTTGTATTTATGGCATATTTTTATAATTTTATTACAATAAAGATTTGTGTTAGTACAATTTATTTTTACATCTCGGTGATGTCATATCAATATGGCTTCTAGCTAAGAAACATCTTTATCCGTTTAAGGTTTTACAGTAACACGTCAAGTTTTTACGTAATTATTTCATGTTTGTTTACGTTTATTGAACAAAGGAACAAATAATATCGTGTTAGATTTATTTTTGAATAATTTAACATTACTTTTTGTAAGGAAGTTAAGGAATACTTTAATTAAAAACAAATAATATTTAACAAAAAAAAAAAAATAAGCCTGCATATTATAGTGTTCATTTCAAAAAATAACCGAATAACAATTTATTAACATAAATTTTAATGTATACAAACTGAATAAAAAATATATACATATAAATCTATTGAGTGTATGTTTTTTAAAACAAAAAAATATGTGTGATTGCTTACATCATACTATGATGTAAAAAGCCTAATCAAAATATTTGCTCATGTTGTCCTTCTCTTAGTTCTCGGTAATCATCGAAACCAGTGAAAATATTTTAACGAGTTTTTTCCAGTATAATAAAAGATTTTTAAATATGCGATATTTTACAGCAGATAAAACGAAACTCACTAAGAAATGTAAATGTATGAAAATATTTTAAATTAATTTATAGTCTTGAATATTTTATTCTGCTATAGAAAAATTACTAATATACTGACATGGAAATACAACATATAAGATGTAAAACTTTGTTATTTCCATGAGAGAATCCGTCGTCCAAAGCTAGTAATATAAGCCATGTGTTGGAGATATAATATGGTTTTTAAAATGAATCTATTGTCTGTGAATTATGTCTGCTAAGGCTATGTACACAACATTACATTTTAAGACGTTCAGCGAATAATTAAAGGTTTTATTTATATTAAGTATTCTTATAAGCAATCCAATAGCATTGATTAACAAACGACCTAACAAACCATTGATACGTCTAGATTATTTAAAAATAAATCTCTTGGTCTGTTCTCAGCCTAAACATTTTAAATTAAACAATGAGAAGTGTCTGTATTATAGATCCAAAAGATATTTATACAACAAATTACCAAGAACGAAGAGCCATGAACAGCTGCATAACGGAACGGCTAAGAAGGTGGGATGCCACGACTGTGTAATTTGTTTACCAAAATTCAAGGTTGCTATAAAACTATACCCAAATATTTATATAACGTTTTGATCAGAACATGTACCTATCTATGAATTTGGTGTTCGGTTACTATTATTTTTCAAATGTTATGAATACATTTTAACATCTTTTGCCAGTACATCGACTATTATGTTATTCTTAATAAGTTTTTTTGGTAATAATCGAATAGTTTAAATTATTTGAACTGGACCAAATTTTGCTACACTCTTTTGTTACGTCGGTTTAAAAAAAATGTCCTTGTTTTTTCAGTCTTTTAAATAGGTAACAATATTCATTATCATTTAGAACAAACTAGTGGATATTAAACGAAAGGTGTAACGAAATCTAGCCTATATGATAAAGTTATGTAAAATAATTAATTCACATGTCGTGGTTTATCGTGTCGAGACTGGCTCCACGTGGGCGAGCATTCAAATCCTACTCTAAATTATTGTTTCGTATGCAATAATTGCACGTTAAGTCATCGACTCTCACCTGAACGCAACGCAAATATTTAGAACAGATAATTTTAGACAAATACCAGTGACTTGCACTGACTCCTTAATATGACGCGTTTTATATTAATATCACTTACCCTGTGTGGCGCTTGCAGCAAACGGTGCACAGCGGCTATTTGGTATGACAGAGGGATGGTCGTGTTGAAGGTGTGGTACAGCGGCCTCGGAGGCTCCCTCACGTTGTAATCCATAAATGGATCCAAATCGTTCAAGTACTGAACTCGACATACGAACGAGTCCGCTCCTATTTCCCTCATATTGCCACTAACTCTATTACTATCACCCACTTTCACTAATTCAATCATATTTATTTCCTTAATCACTGTTAATATTTATGAATCACAGTATGTTTTTTTGTAAAATTACATTGTCTTCATAACTTAGGTATACAAAAGGTACTATAACGAAATAAAATGAGACATTGAAATTTAGAATGCACAATAAGTAACACGCGAAGTATCTTTTGAAATTTATGATGGCAAAGATTTGTAACTTCGGCCAGTGTGCGGACACGATCGCGAGCCGACTGAAGAACTCATGGTGCAGGAAAACACAAATGGCTTGATGGCTGTTACAAGATAAACGTTGCCAATAAATACAACAAAAGCCATGATTTAAGTTTTGTGGTTTTAAGAAATGTTTGCAGATTGTAATCTTGGACACAGAGTTAAGTAATTCTATGCTATTTGAATGACACATAAATTAAATTATTTAGAAAACAAAATGTTATACATATGCAGCTCTTAAACGTTTTATATTAAAGTTTAAAAACGAATCTTCGTACAGATAGGTACAGCTGGATGTTTTCGTTGTAAACAGATTGATTTATTAATTAATATTTAATTGATTTTAATTTGCTACGTAACAGAAAAACTTGTTTGGCTAATTGGAAAGGACATTATGATTATTAAAGCCATCCTTTCTAGTAATTATTTATTTAGTTATAATTGTTGCATCTCCGCAGTAAAGCAACATCGAGCCGATGCAGACGATCCGGTTTCTTGACCCAGAACCAACTGTCTCTTTCGCACCGTAAAAAAAAATATAGACACCATGCACTATTGTATTACAACACAGAGTTTGTGTGAAATCAATAAAAAATATTCTAATACACTAGTTAAGACCACAGTTTGTATTACGAATACCTACTATTTTTTATTTAGATTCGAATATAAAATTTAATTCAATCAACTCATTGGTCACTTGTAAGTCGGACACCGCATAAAAGAGCAGTAAGTGGTGTTCAGTAAATTGGTAATGAATAGAATGGCCTCGGCTTAATAGCCAAGGACGTCTTCGTAAACCTTATTGATGTGTAACACACTGTAATATGATATCAAATGACAATTTCAATTAAATTAACAGATTTTAAACCATACAGTGCAATTGTTGATATGTTCGTTTAAATATACATATGTAACAGTACAAATGTCTAAGTATTCGTAAGCTAAGTAAAACCATTATAGAACATTAACAGGCTTACTTGACCCCATTGTGTCGTTGCCTTATGTCATAGCTATATTTATAATGGACAATGGGCATTTAATTTAAGATGTATGCTTGCGACATACGGCCGCATGCTGAGCTGCCGTGGACGCTATACACTTTACAATTTGTATCTCGATTTCTAAACTTCGGATTAAAGGAATTAAGATATGCACTTATGGCAAAGTTGAATGAAATGTTTTTTACATTCGATTTTTCTTAATAGATCTGATTAATACCATACTTATGGTATTTTAGGAATATTTAACTGATTATTTTACTGATATTTTAGCCTTTTAACCATTGTTTCATGTAAATAGAAGTTAATTGATTGTTATTTACAACACTACTTTAAATGGATCGATATATTGTTGACTTTTATGTGACTTGGTAAAAATCATCTGGAAAATTCACACTCCTTAAATATTTTCTATACACCATGATCTTAAAACTAATATAATTTGTTTTTTGATATCCCAATGATTAAAATAATTTCAGTAAAATTTAATACAGTTTTATTAGTTCAAGAATGAAAATTAAATTGCAAATTAAAAAGCATTTTCATAACATGAACAGCAATTTTTATCCTATAATAGTCTTAGAGTGGACTAGAAGTAATTTTATAAAAATTTAGACCATTTAAGTAGGACGGGTGCTTTCTACAGCGGAAAATGACCGTATACCTATGGAGAGTATATCAGGAGCTGTGGCAGAAGAAATGACGGCGACTATGGTATACTAAAACACATTAAAATTCATCAAAGATTATATATAGTTATTATATAGTCTGGATTGTTCGTGGTAGGGAAAAGTAATGATAGGAAATTTGATCTTATTAACGAATTTTACACTCATAACCTAATAAAATTATTTTCTGGTTTTTGTATATTCTAATTATTTCCTTTTAAAAAAATGACTATTTCAAAAAAAAAAATGTTATATATTTACAAAAAAAAACCGTTTGTTATATAACAATATTCATAAGTGTCAAATTATTTAATGTTTATTGAAAACTTCATATATAGATATTTACGTATTTTTGTCATATTACATACAATAACGAACGCATATTTTTCTTTAATATCATAGAATTATACGCCATAAGGCTATTTGATAAGGCATAGATTTGATTAAATAGGTACATCAAACACATTAAAAGAGAATTTTCTCATAATACTCATATTACGAATGCGCTAATCGGCATCGCTTGTTACAGCGTTCGATTCACGGATCAAATTAATGAGTGTTAGTAATAAAAAATTCAAAGCAAACAGAATATATATATTTATATCAAGTTCATAAAATGTATTAGATCGTATGAAAATTTGTTACTTTAAAAGGAGTTTGGAATAGTTTTAGGCCATTTCTTTTACATTGATAGATTAGAGCACGTTTGTTAAACTTGTTCCAGTGAGTTCAAGTTCATGGTGGTTCAGGAGAAGCAGTCGTGATAGTCGATTATACGGACGCGGTCGTGTTCGGACTTCACGATGCTATGGCTTATAAGTAACTAACGATACTTCCATAGAAAGAATGTTTATAATTTTTATTCAATAGATTCATTAGAAATTATAGTTTCGAATTTATTAATATACATTTGAAACTTTAAGACGTGATCCAAAACGCCACAAGTTATAATGAATAGTTAGCACCAATGACTGTAGCGCTGGCTGACTGGCTGTTTAATAATCGTTATTTTATTTAAAAGGGACTAGCTGTTTGTAATGTAAATAATATTAAACAAATTACCAAGCTCTTCAGCATTATTACTTCATTATAACTGTTCTTTTGTGCAGATCGTTTAAACAATGACAATATACACCCACGGGTGTCTTAGGCTAGGCGCCACGCGTCTCCGTCGTTACAGGTCCTGAATACAATTCAAACTAAACATCATATTAACCTATTGTTATGTTTTTTTCTGTACTATGAATATTTTATATATTATATCACTATCATAACTCATTGTTTCTGGTTAATTTTACTTTCTAATTGGGTTTTGTAAACGTGTATTAAATTATAATTACGAAAGCGATCACATTTAAGTGTTATCAAAAAAAAAATATTGTTAAAATCATGATATTATATCCTACATGTCAGATTTTTAAAATAAATATAAATAAATCATAAAGATTTATATCACAAAAAAGTCTTTATTACTTTAGTGAGAATAAATATTATTAAGCCCTTTTTAATATGGATACATTAAAAAAATATAGCTGCAGAAAAAAATCTTTCTCTACAATTAATAAATTCATTGTTTCTACGTTAATGAAATATTGCACTTAAGAGGAGACTGAATAGTTCCTAATACAGTGAAGATAGTACTGATATGATAAACGATTTAATTTCTTACCAGATTAACTTTTTATTTATGTGAGCAATTTCTATAGTATTAATAGTTAAATAAATCTGTATATGTATTATATTCACAAAGGTTTATAACGCAATCGTCAACGTCCGAGAAATATATGACGATTTCATAATAAGCTAAAACAAAGATTCCTTTAAAAGTATAATAGCTTGTAGTGAAAGTACCGTAGCATTCAAACGAACAGTATGCACATCAAGCATTTCAAAGATAAATCATTAAAGAGTGTGACCGTTTCGAATTTGCATTATTTATTCTGGTATGCTTTGGGACGTTTGTTGCTCGTGTATTCGTTTGTCTATGTACCCACATCGCAATACTAAAATGAAATCTATATTTCTTGTGTTAATTTAAAGATCGTCTGCTTGGAGGCTGTCATAGGTAGGCGATTACGCAATGTATCGATAAAAACTAACCCATTGTCTACATACAGCTAATACCTATGAGGTACAATGTTCATATATCAGTCTAGAATGTTCTATAATGTAATAGATATTAGAATTAAAAATAAACATGGTGTAACGAGTAATAGTTCTTAAAAAACAAAGAGGTTAAAACAGATTTCTTTCATAAAACTTATCATGATGAAACAGAGACATTAACAAAGAATGTTCTTAAAACAACAATAGAAATAAGAATTAAAGAGACAGTCTTTTTTGATATCTATTTAAAACACCATTAAGGTACGAACAGTTTGAAACATGTTTAACTTTCAAGCATGGAAAATGAACGACAATTTAAAACAGTTTTATCGACAGCATAATACAGACATTCTGTCCATTTTTTTTCATATTTAAAGGTACCTTATGTTAGAATGTCGCTGACTTTGAGGACCATACATCATGTTTCCAATAGAGATACATATGTATATGAGATTTTTGTTAACCCAACTCTAGATAAACCTGTACATTTAAGGCAATGCTCATGATACTAAGTAAGTTGAACAAAAATTCAAGTGTTTATAATATATACAAGAGATTTGTTTAGGAAATCTGCTATTAATTTAGAAAAATAGATGCTCCAAATGATTATAAATTACAATAGAAGGTTTGATTTACATAACAGAAAGTCGCGACTGTAATAACAGCTCTTTGCATAACGCTTAGAGAATGTGTTTTTATCAAATAGTCCCTGGAACTGACGTAATTAAGTAGGATATTGTTAAACATTATGGACACTTTGCGCTTGAATGTTTTGCTAAGGTTACATTATTTTGCTCGCTATACGCTAAGGTTTCAAAGTTGAAGCGACTACGGTTTATTTGATATATAAAAGATTTTATTGTTTATGACATACGTGATTATTTCAATAATATCATGATACATTAGTATGTATGTGGCGGCTCAGACTTTCGACAGTTCGCGACGTGCGTTCACGTTCGATCGACTTCCGCCAGCGGATCATCAACTCAAGCTAACATTGCACAACGTTTGACATATTATAAGATTATAAAATTATTTTGAGACCACACCACCATGGCGTCATCAATAAATAAAACATTAATTAAAGATTAACAAGAAAGCTTAACCGACTTGGTAATTAGATGCGCTATCTGTACAGAATATCTAACGTCCTAAGGAATATTTATAAATGTATTAGGAAAGTGTAAATCTCGACATGAGTCAGGTGTCTTCAGCTATTATCAGTGACGACATTTTGTCACAATTTAATGTGATTAAGTTGTTTAATTTTTAACTAGGGTATTGTGACCCAATTAATAATCTAGATGTACAAGCAACATATCAAGAACATACACGTGTTTATGCACAGCATTGTATTAAAGATTTTATTAGATTTCGATTCAAAATATGTACTCGTAGTATCGTTCATTAAATATGTTACATCAAACATGAGGAATGATTCATGTTTTATTATTACTTTAGCATTAAATTCTGTATGGATTCTTGGTTTGGTTTTGTTCAAGATGATATTTTTAATTACATATCCGTCATCTCGGTGTGAATGTAGTACTTTATCAGAAAACTTACTACAACTGAAGTATGTAGTTATTTGTTCACTGTCTTTTATCATTCCTGTAATATGTGACAAAACGGTTAATGCGTTATAATTTTTTATTAGCGGATCCCGTTTGTGACATCTTTTACATGACCTCTAACATAAGTAGTGTTAACAAAGCTGTGGGAAGTTTAGAAGACTTTGTTTTCTTTGTTAGTCGTCTTTTATAAGCGATGTAGCAAATTATAGTAAATTGTGTAAGACAGTATATAGATTTTAAAAAAATATATGAGTTAACTGTCTTTTTAAAAATCGCAAGCAAAATAATTTTTGCTCTTTGTAGAATTCTAAAATGATTATCAAATATTTAAAACACTAAAATTTATATAAAATAGTATAAATTAAAGGTAGTTATGAGAAAAAATTATTCAACCGTTTTTTGTTAACAGTGATATGTTTTATAATAATTAAAAATATTAAATTCCACAAAAAAATAGCGACCCTGAGAAAGGCTATCTTCAAGAATAAAAATATAAAATGTAAAAGCTAATTTATAGAATAAGTCAGGCATACATTACGCACTATGAAACTAAAATTTTCTTGAATCCCTATTTTTTTCTGACCGGATGGTAAATATCCTTATCTATTCTTCGCTTATCTCTATTATAATCGCCAGGAAAATAAGAAACTGCATTATGAAATTCCTCCAAGGCCAGATGTTTAAAGGCTGGCGATTACTTTTGAAATTATTATGAAGAAATCATGTTTGGAGTATTTATTCTTGAAAACGTCAAAATAATTTAATTAGATGTTACTTTAGACCTGATTTTAAAACGGCAACGAAATTTAATTATATAAAACGTTAAAGATTGTACTCGTATATTATGTATATTCTATTTCAAATGATATTCAATTCAAACATGTCTCATCAATCAGCCATTTAATCGCATATTGATTCCAGTATTTGAGAAAAATATTCTATCATATTTCAGTAATTGGACACAAAATAAAATAATATATTTAAGTTGGATCCAAACAGGTAACAGAGGCCAGCCCGTGGTAAAAATGTTAAAAATATTCTTGATAGACCCAATGACGAATTATCGACCAATTACAGTCAGACGTTAATTTTAAAGTAAATGTTGCACTGTGATGGAGGTGTAAAGTTTCATAGACGACCGTCACTTCCTTAGTCAATAATAATCATAGTCATTTACTAAACCTTACAAATGTTTACGATTAATACCATTTTTGAAGTTCGATTTGGTATTTACTTCAAGTTAAAACCATTCCAAAAAGTTTTCGTAAGCGTTGAAGGCAACATATCCCAAAATATAATACTCGTTACGCTCTAAATATATTTTTTAAGATTAATCTGAACCGGAATAAAGAGGACAATATTATTGTTTTTTATTTTGTAACATTTATTTACGTTTGACATTACGACTTGTTATATTTATATTTCAAGGTACCAAAACAATATTTTTAAATTCTCGTAAGCGATTACTGTCTGCCAAGGCAGCGTAAATTTATCTATACGAATATCATATGTAATTATAAAATGATGCAACCACATAATGTTTTTGCCTTTAATTACGGAATTCGCTGTCGACTTAGTGTACTTAATTACGTTATGATTTATTACTGCTTGGTTACGCCCCCATTATTTTCAAAAATATTGAGCGCCGATTAGATGTATGATCATTTATATTGCATCAAATTCTGCATTGCGTTTGATGATTACAATTCTAATATAAATTCGTTCAGCGGAACGGAATAGTTTAAAGACATCTTTTAAACACAACAGTTCTGTAATAGCAGGTTTGATCAAGCTATGAGTCACGTGCTTGGACCTTTAAGGGTATCGGAACCCCGTGGACGTGATCGCTTCCCGTGACCATCTATTGTTTAAGAAATAGGCCCTTACGATCATTATACAAAAATATACCTTATTTGCTGTTTCCTCCGATTGAAAATTTTATTTAACAAATTTGTTATTTCTCATGCACGACATTTGTTATCGAACGTCTTATTTGGTTTACGGTGAGAACAGAAACTTAAATAGAACGATCTAATTTGAGTGTTAGTGACAGAAAACTTAATAATTACAGCAAATACGACTGGTTTTAACTATTACCTTCATTCAAAAGGGGCTAAATCTATTATGTAACATTCAGTGAATACATTAACAAGGCGCCCACACATTCCCTCACATTACTTTCCCACGTCTGTAGGTATGACACCGGCTCTTTACCACAGCGTTAGTAAAGGACGAATTTTCAATAGGGATCAGCAGAGAAGGCATAGCGATAGCTGGTGTTGTTTATCTGTCTCTGTAGAACTTATCTGTAATACAACGTATTATACTTCGCCTTCTAAATATATAGTTAGATAACTAAATGACTTTGATGGAATGGCTAGTCTTTAATCATCAATGAGTATTAGTTTGAACTGTGTCAAAATGTTAATACGCCGCGGGTCATCAGTAACAGCCAAGCTCCTCGAAGTAGGTCTCGACTATTACATCGTTACAAGTCGCATCCGACCGTGAAGTATGTAGCCATTTGGATAATCTTTCACATTGAATCTGAATTGTTTTTAATTTTAATTTCAATTACTGAGTTCTGACTAGGTTTATTATTATTGCATTGAAACGAGAGGTCATTTATATTATATTAACAAAATATTTGTATAAATATTTCGAGAATTCGTAATAACATTTAAATACAGATCTTAATTTAAAGGTCACGTTATTGATTCAATAAATTAAAGAATTTAATTCCGAAAACGTCTCGTTATCAGACAAATAAAAAACTTCATAATTGTAAATAAGTTAATATGCCATTACTGTTCAACAAAACGTATATAATAAAAAAGGATAAAAAAATAAATATTAGATTATAATGATATTTTTTTATATTCTTGAAGCGACTTAATAAATTTAAAACAGACACATCATGATCATTTACATTAGTAGGTCCCACATTTCTCGTGACACAGCAAGATTAGCTATTTTACATAATTATACGAAACAAAAAAAAAATTAATAATGTGGCTAAAAATAAATAAAATGCTTGACAGGAGCTTAAAGGGTTTCTGATGAGCGCACTTTTCACGTAGTTAAAAGGTAAGTAATACCGAGTATGGCTTCCGATAATTTATAGCCCGTTAATAAACAAGAAAGTCCAATGTATGAGTGCCATTCGATATAAGTAAAATATGTTTTGAGTGTTCCGTGGTGGCGGACGACGCGGGGTCAACGGCTCGGCCACTCCACATTCGTTCGTTACGAATTGATCACGAACGATGTTCATAAAAATACTGATAGAACCTTAATATTTAAATCCATTTTTTTTTTTGGGTCTAGCCGTTTCTATAATTCCTTTATTCTTAGTCACCGAGATAAGCCCACTCCTAGAATGATAGTTTTGAACTGCAAATTAATTATAATTGACAATTGAATAATTGCCTTTAAATTGGAATTAATTTTGTCACGAGTATAATTTGAAATATTATGGATATAACATTTTGGAACCCTGACTCACTAAATCCTTATATTTCATAAAACGAATTTAATTGACAATTGAAAAAAGAGATTTATGCAATGTATAATGCATCAAGACATGCGTAAGAGACCAAGAATGATTCTTCAAGAGCCGGTGCAATTATTGATATTTAAATTCTTCCTAATGAGTACCCTGTACCTGTTTATTTGAAAAAATCGCTTATGGTCCAAGATTGTAGTTTTTTATCATAATTCGTACAATTTATTATTGCAAAAAATATTAATTTGACATTGTAACGCAAAGTACTCCACGTGCATCTTGAGTAGGATGTAATTTGGTTTAAATATATTTTTAAATAAATCAAAATACAACTTATATAAGACATGTAATATATCTGATAGTAGTAAAAAGTAAATATATTTATGTCCTATTAAATTAGGCTTGAGATCCCGATTGCAGTTACTTTGCAATGTACATATATTTATAACTGAATCCTCGGTGCTTTCCATCCCGTGAAACCACTGATTAAGAAGCTTTCTATTTCTTTGTTCAATTAATTCATTAAAAAAACTTAGGCGTTGTGGTAATTGCGAGGCTGACAACATGTTCATTTTGCGGATACGTTACTTTTTTAAATTATCTGTTCTCAATTCAAACAAACTTGGCGTCGTCTCTTAGCTGATCGATTTCTTTTTAACAGCCAGCGGCAATGACAAACCTGTTTGGCGCGGTTTAATTATATTTATTTTTTATAACAATGTCATTTGGTTACAATGTATCTTCATATAGAGATGGTTGTGTTGAGGATATACGAGTATATCGAAGGCTCTATAAAGACTAGACCGTTTATAAACATTTCACAACTAGGTTATAAAGATGACCATAGTTCCAGACGTTTGCTGGAGTTATTTATGCAACCGGTTCTCTAAAACCTGTCATATGTTATTGTCGCGGGCGACTAAAGATGCTGTTTTTGATTCTTTTTTTTAATGTTTTGCGAAACACTTTTGTGTTAAATATAAAGAACGGAAATAGTCAAGGACCATCAACTTTTACATTAAAGTTGACAGTATAAAATTACAACTTTAAAAATATTATTGTTACAGTCCTATATGTTATAAATAGTCATTTTTGTATTGTTTTATTTTCGATGTTACTTTTTTTAAATAACGTTCACTTATATACAAAATCGATTTCTTTGTATCTTTAAAACCGTAGGAGCGTTCTGTATTTATTTTATACGTGTAAGGGAACCTTTGAATGATTTTTTAACTGATTCATGAGAATCAAAAAAAGAGTGTTATGGTTTTAAACGGTTTTATGTGAGCATGTTTACAAAATATATATAGTTAGATGGCTCTTTCCGCGAAGTATTAAAATACAATCTTCCAAATATCAAAAATTTTATCAGAATATCCAGGTGACAAAAAGTTGGTAATAAACAAATAATTTATTTTTTTCCAATATCTACTTAATAAAAACAATTGATACATTAGAAATATAGTAGTTAGTCAGAAGTATGATGAGAAATGATTATGGTTTTGAATTTTCTTTGAAAAAAAAAATTGTAACGCATTCCACGTACTCTTAGTACAAATTTCACATTTAATTGCTCAAAAAAATTTTCAATAATGACTATTCCATTATAATTGATGACTTTTTTGTCAATACAATTTATTTTATTGCCAGAAGATTTTAAAGAAAAATCAAAAGTAGTTACTTATATTCGTTTAAAAAGCTTTAATACTTTATAAGTAGAATAATATAAAATCATTGGCTATTATTTAACTGATTTTTAAATGCACGTATTTACGTTACGTTACAAAAATTTACATACAATCGCATTTATTTAATTATATTTATACTATTTAATAAGACAAAATTTACTTTTTACTTTGTAAGTAATGGTTTTCCCATACTAAAAATATGAATACACATAATGGTGAAGGATAATAAATAAATCGCATTTCTTTGTTGCCAACCTGAATGGGCCGAGTTTATTGCGAACGTGTAAAAAGACCGCCATCTCGTTATTAAGGCTTTAAGAAGATCGTGTTACTGATAACCAAAAATATTTTACATACATTGTTGTTGTTTATTATAATTATAATATTTAAAATATATAATTGTTAATTGGCATTCGCAGACTTTTTAAAAAACATATATTTTCTGCCAAAATACGCAAGTATTAGTTCAAGAATAATTATTAATGGATGAACTTATTAATTTATAAAATGCCCAAAAAAAACATTCCAAAACTTCATTTGGCGAATATTAATAATGCTTTTGTCTAATTAGGAGGATATCCGCAAAGGAAACAAAAAAAAACCCACACAACTCGGTACGAAATTTAATGCGGATGTGACACAGGTGGTACCGACAGATTTTTTATGGTGCCAGACTTAAATGAGCGATACAACAAAGTTAGGAACTAGTTTTATTATTTTAAACAAAATAAACGCTTCCATAAGCATGCAGTAAAAGCTAAAGTACTCTGTAAAAACGTACCCAGTCTCTAGTGTGGTTTGATATATTAAGGTTGCAAGCAAAAAGAATAGTTAAATGTTTCTAAGTTAAAAAGAAAAAAATGTACATTATAGCAATTCGCTTTAATATTATAGTAACTTAATTATCTCACAAAGCAATGGCAGAATAATTCACGAAAAGACCATCTTAAATAACAAAAAAAAAACAACCGAAAAACCGGCTTCGCGTAATCGTTACTTATTATGCGTGAAGAATATAACAAATACTTCTTACAAATACCTTTTGAGATCAGAGTACAGTCTTAAAATCACTAATTCACTGCATTATTTTTATAAACTTTCATAGAGCCCGAAGCGCTTCCGCGCTGACGGTACCGGCGTTAACAAAGGCTTAGGTGTAACTGAAGAGGCTGTTGCAAGACAACTCGCCTCAGGTACAATTTTCACGTCGCTATAACCAGGCCGATTTGAGAAGATAGATGTCTCGCTTTTAATCAAACTAAGAGAACGCTTTCGCATTCAACAGGTTTAGTGTCAAGAGACATTGTATAACATTGTTTAGAGGAAAGAGATGAAAAGTGAATATAAAAGTAAATAAAATATTCATGCGCTAGACAGCTCCTGAAGTATACAATAATTCACCTATAATTTTTCTACAATATTCTTACTTTTTAAGTATGTAAATGCTTTTACGGGATGAGTTTTGTATACTGCTAACGAAGGAGTATGACTATGAGGTTTTGTTAATGATTTGTAAATCTTGTTTCATACGTATACTTGTACTAAATTGTACATCTCCTAGATAGATATATGCGTGTCTGTGACTATAAAGATACTCGTAGTTCGAACAACCTTTTGGAGATAGGTTGTGATCGAAATATATATTGTATTTTATATGCTTACTTTAATTATTTACATATCAAAAGACGTGCTTTTAAATGGTAACACAAAAGCCGAAAGGTTATTTTAATGGAGCTTATGAATATCCAAATTCCTTATATTCATTGCTATGACGTCACCGTTTCGAAATGCTAGCAACGAACGATAGTGCCTTCTCAGTCGCACGCGCAGTTCCCATAGGGGACCGATTCAAGGATAGTGTGTTCTCTTTAGTTCAGTGCTCCCTGCCGCGGAAGCCTTAAGGCGCTGTGAGAATATTAGGTGATCCTACAACCTGTTATTGCACATTAACAACTGTAATTTCATATGTTTTTCAAAAGCTCTCATCATATGCAGTCAATTGAAAAAATATTTTATGTTTTTGTCCGAGAATGTTTTGTTAATAATTATAAACGTCCGTTAGGTACTATCGCTTTTTAATCAAGTGAAAACACTTACATCAAAACGAACCAACAGTCATTACTTAACTCGTAATATAATATGTAATAAATATTTATAAGACCAAAAATAAGCTTGTCCCATCCGATCGTACACAACATTACTTTGGTTATAAAAGAACAGATATTCTATTTGACTCACCTGATCTTCGACTCGGTAATCAATAATTTCACTTCTGAAACAAAATTGGTACATTTTTAAATATATTCTTACTAAATGACACTAAAATACTAAAATGGTTTTGTACAATTTTTTTTTCGGACACTATATATTTAATGTGAAATTAAAATACCTGCAGCGTAGTTTCTTGATAACGGGCATCTGTGCGGTGCTGTCATGGATTCTCACTTGGGTAGGGTCTATCTCCTGACATTCGTCATCGTCAAAAGATACCTGACCGGTTCTACGCGCTAATATGGAATCCATGAATGGGCTGTAAATCTGGCCCGAAGTACCCAATATGTCGTCAATATCCGTATAACGTGATATGTATTTCTCGGAGCCTTTCTGATAGGGTATATTTGAAAGGCCTCTTCGGAATATCCTACTATTTTCATAAGGACTTGAGCTTCTACCGAGTCGATAATCCTCATTTTCTTTTGGAGTTTCCAATCCTTCTGGGCTCCTCCTTGCACCGAGTGGTTCATCGTCGGGAATGTGCAAAGGGAAAGGAGGCATTTGACTAGGCGGTATGTATACTTGAACTTCGTCAGAATCTGAAGAATCACTATCTTCTTGGGGTGGTGGTGTTGGCAACTTTTCAATGCCTTCGGGAATGTTTTTTTCGCTAGATAACCACCAAGGTCTCTCTCCAGATTCAACATGTCGAATTCGTTTTATTGGGAAGTTTTTTTGATCGGAACCAGATTTGCTTAATTTGATACCATTTGGTAGTTCTGGTTTATTTCCATTACTAGTTTGATCGCTATTAGACAGCCACCAATCTTTTCTCTCACCGGAATCTATTTGTCGAATTTTAAAATGATAAAATTTTTCACTTTTATCGCTATCACTAGAAGACTTTCTAGGAGGAGTCAATCTTTCAATTCCCTCTGGAATATTAGCACTGCTATCTAACCACCATGGTTTTTCATCATCTGGAAAACAATTAGATTTTAAAGTCCTTTTAAAATTGTTTGCTTCCGAAATTTGGTTTTCAGAATAATTTTCATGATTTCGGTCTTGTTCCACATTGCTACTTTTATTTTCGAAATCTGATTCCAGCCACCTAGAACGCTCACCTGATTCTACATGTCTTATTCCTTTTAATGTGACGAATTCATCTTCATTGGATACAATAATGTTTTTAGTATTATTTTTAGATTTACTATTTTCGTTTTTGATATTTACTGATTCTTTGAAGTCTGCTTCAGAACTCTCTTTGCGACCGCATTCCGTATTATCTTGATGTCTCAATTTAAAAAGATTCGTCACTGGTGCTAACGCTCGAATCAAAAAGGATTTGGCATCTTCCGTTCCTTCATTTTTATTTTGTGATATTTGTTTTAACATTTGTTCAGTCTGTGCAAGTGAGATTTCCCCTTTGGAATTTCTAATGATGTCTTTTATGTTGGATTTTGATGTATTTTCATCTTCACTAATTGATGATTGAGTCGATAAGGTAACACTTGTTTCTGGACTATTATTTTCCCTACATTTCGAATATTTTAATTTTAACGGACCTTTTTGCAAATCACTAGATGATTTTGTATGGTTTATATTCTTAGAAACTTTCGACTTTTGAAGTTTTTCGGTACTTTGTTCTGAGCTTGTAGAGCTTGCTGATTTAGTTCTTTTTTTAACAACCTTTTTAGATGATGAATCAGAAGAAGAGTCCGTACTAGATTTTCGGACCTTATTTTTCTTAATTTTATTACTATTTTCCGATTTAGGAGGTTGGGGAGGTAATTGGTGACTATTAGTTATTGTGATTTCTGGAGATATTAATTCTGATGAGGATACAGCTGAAGAACTTCGTGTCTGTTTTAATGTGAGGTTAACGTTAATTATTATTTCTGAGGTATCCTCATTCTTGTTATCATTATCCTTTTCCTCAAATTTTGTAGCATCATTAGAAGTTTGCCCGTCTATAGCTTTTTCATTTTCAGTTTGCGAGCTTAATATTTTGTTTTCTACTGGTTCCTTGCTTCTACTTCGACTACTTCTATCATAAGAGTTAGCATTGCTCTCTCGTAGATTTGAATACTGCGTTGAATATCTTCCCGCGTAACCGGTGTAGTTATTAACATTAGGTGAGTAATATGTCCAATTTGTCATACTAGTTCTACTAGTGCTGCCAAATCGACTCGATCGAGTTGGATCATCAAGCCTATCCGATTGCATTTCTTTATCTACCAAGGTGGGTCTTTTCTTTGGACGTGAAATAATTTTTTCTATTGTTTTGGCCATATCCGCCCTTCTCATTCTCACATAAGTAGACGAACCTGGTGGCGTAGGAGAGGTATGTCGTGTGACAACTGTAACAGTTTCAATATCTTGATTTGGCTCTATAACTAATTCAGATCCATTTAATAAGCATTTATCATTAACAAGCTCCTTTTGACTATCTTCCTCAACCAGAACATTTGACATAGGACTTTTAAAATTTTCAGTTTTATTCATATCAATTACGTTAACTGGCGACACAGAAGCACGTTTTATGGGAGTTGGGCTCCTCAGATAACTCGATGTAGATAAACGATTTCCAATTGCGTAACGATTTACATTCACTTCTGGCTTTACTTCGGAACGGGGTGATGGTCTTGTATAAGATGATGCACGGGGATAGAGCTTGTAATTTGACACACCACTATAATTCGAGGTCTTTTCAGTCTTATTTGGAATGTCTTTGTCGCGTTCAACAGGACTGCCGTGCCTTTTTTCTTTAAAACTTTTTATGGTTCTCCTATCAGGACTAGAATGACGTGAAGTTCTACTAAGACTGTATTTTGATGTTGCTGAAACCGGACTAACATCTCTGCTTTTATTTGTATTAATTGTAGGTACTGACAGCTTGAGTGAATAATCCTTTTTTTCATATTTGGGAGAAACTTTTTCGGTAGCTGTTTTACTGTAACTTGCATACCGATTTGCGATTGCTGATATTGGAGTTTCTTCTCGAGTAGACCGATCATTTACTATGGGTATACTTGAAGATTTATAGGAAGGAGTGGTTGTGTACTTTGCTGTAACAGTAGCTGCTCTCTCTGTAGAAGTGCTCGTATTTCTACCTATATCCCGGTTTCTGCCGTATGGTGAAGTTTCATACTGAAATATAGTAAGACCAAATTAAATAAGACAAGCGATTCAACGACAGTTTGAAATAGTGTATGCCCTGTAGCCAAGTATATTTATTTACTACGACTATAAATTTCCATGTCAAGTCATGCCAGCACGTCATATTCGAGTAATATTTTCAAATCCATAATCTTCATTCAACACTATCTAGCATAAAGTTGTTCCTTTCACCGCTTTATAAATAGCGAGCGGAATGCGCTTGGAGATAACGTACAAGGGGTTTTATTGAGCCCTTCGTTCTTGCAGCAGACTGATTAATAGTGAGCTGAAGAATGGAATTTATTAACAGTGTTATACTACTGTTTATGGGGATTAGAAAAGCTTTCAGGACAGATTATAACAAATTATTTAACGTATCGAGAAGTATTTGCATTTTATAGTAATGCATTGCCTATGTCTTGTTATAATAGTAATGTATTGCCTATATCTTATTATAATTCGCTTAAAATAACTTTATGCTTTATAACCACTATTGTTTTTAATTTTTAATTTATATAAAATCTTAAGATTAATCAAGTTGTTCATACTTACATAATTTCTGAATGACATTATTAATGCAATACAGATCCTTCCATATATCTTGTAAAACTCGGTTTGTCCTGCAAAGCAAAAAAAATAACATGAATGAAGTAATAATTTATTTATAAACCTAGGGATAATCTTAAATAATTCCATTAAAACTTAAATTATACTATTATATTATTTCTTCTCATTCATATTATGTATTTTGGTCGGGAAAGTTCAAAGACCAGTATCCATTTCAACGAAGTTGAGTTGCTATTTTTGTTTAAAAACATATCTGTTTTAATTAAACGGCGTTTCTGACGGTATTAAAATAGACTCAGTTTCAATGTTTCCGTATTGACCTATATCGATAGACGACGGACGTGAGATGGATGGCCGTAATTAATAGTTTTTAACAGTTCTAGGATACATTTAATTATAAAATATTTTTCAAAATCTTTAAGAACAAATAAAGTTTGACTGTTGATGTTTTATAACGGAAATGGAATGAAATGTATGGTTCATAATTGAATCTTTTTTCGTCAAATGGAAAATGAAAAAAAATTTAATTATAAATATAAATTAAACATCAAAAACTACTCGACAGCAGCAAGTTCTTAGTTGTCATAATGTATGATAACTGAAAAAAAATATTACATTGATAAATTGGGCTTGAAATTTTACTTTTACTGTATGATACCTATAGTCATATCATTAATGCTTTTTACGATATACTAAAGTGTAAACAAATCTCACGACTGAAACAATTTGATACACGATGTACAATCATCTAAACTGTGAATAGGCTATAAACCACGTGGTATTATACAAAGCGTGTTGGAAAGCTTAAGAAAATAGCCCAGAGGTTACACTTAAGGGCTTCACGGTAAGCCTTATTGAAAAGTTGGAAAGTTCAGTTCTACTGACCATATTTGGGTATATTTATTAACTGTTGTTTGTTGGGTTGACTTGAATTTTAAAATGAATTTGTTATCGACACAACCTTTTGCACATTGATTTTTGTTTTTATATAATATTATCACGGGATAGTCCGGACAAATGAATATATTTGTTACTATTTGTATAAGTAAGTTATAACAAACTAACAACACATCCTGGACGTCTTGCCTATTCGGGCTATCTTACAATATTATAACGGTAAGTTATAAATTTGAAAGAATATAATAAAATTGAAACAGCTCTTTATCTAGAAAGACGCGTTCGTATATAAATATGATTGTTTTGTTTGAATTTAACGCCAAGGTCGCAACCATAATGAGACGATGCAGTTTGACTGCCTCACAGCTGTTGTAGTGAAAAAATGTAACCAGTAAAACTCACGAAGACATGCAGACACCTGCCTGTAACAGAATTGTGGTTACCGACGAGTTAATATAAAGGTAGACAAAAATACGTGTGCGATATTATTAACATGATAAGGACATATTTCTTAAAGTTAATACTCTTAAAATATATTTGGTTGTTTATTGATTGCTCGAATCTAATATTTATTATTTTACCATACGCTTTTAAGTTCATAATTCAGATTCACAATAGCAGGCGGTAGATTTAATTTTATCGAAAGTACATCACGAAAATAAATGGCCTACTCTGAGCAGTTTAAGTGTCAAAGACTCGGGTTCGGTGCCTGGCTTGTAATGAGGTCGACGCAGCAGACGTAGTCCTGCCAGATATTTTCTTAGAATTCGATAACGCTATCCCTAGTTTCTATGGACCTTAAAACCATGATAATAGAGATTTATAGTTAAGATTTGGTAAAGATTATCAGTATAAGGGAGTACAATAGCTTTGTTAAGTATTAGGGTAATTTATAATTGGTCGCAGTAAAGGATATTGATAAAAAAAATCCGTTGTAAATTATTAATTTTTTTTATAATCTCTGGCTTTTTAACATTATTGTCATAAACAAAGTAAAACAAAAGTGTTATTAGATAATGTTACAACATCTAATAATAAATACACCGTCTCAAATTTGTATTATTTTTTCTATATCTGTATCTTCTTCTTCTTCTACGTGGCAATTTCCCAGCTTTAGCCAGGGTCTGCCTTACACGTTATGAATAGTTTTGACTAATTGTTTTTACGCCCGGCGGCCTGCCTGACATCATCCCTCTTTGGGAATGCATTAATCAGTGATGTCTTAATACTCTTAGAAAGTACATATGACTTGGAAAAATCACATTGGTACTTGCCAGGATCGAACCCGCACCCTCATGCCTGAGAGGCGGGCCGTTTAACCACTAGGGCACCACTGACTTAACAATCTAACTAACGGTAACACAGGAATATACGGATGTTAATCAACCTACATTTACTAATATATATTTTTGAAACTGATGAGGATTGATTGTTTATTTAATAACTCATAAAATTGATGAATTTATGGTGCAGCGTCCCTGACAATACTATCAAACCTTCCCTGTAGCTATAGTGGATTTTGCTTCTATTACTATAAAATTAAACATTGATTGAATTTAACCCACACGCCTCAAATGATGTTATGTTTCAATATAAAGGTTTAGTGGTCACCTATCATCCTAAAGAAGTATCAGGCTAGAAAAAGCAAAAAGCCTTAATGACATAACTCCATCGATTTAGGAAATGGGATCAGCAATTGTTTTTAAAACTAAATCAAAACTAACACATAACTAAAAGTGTTTGTTGAAAATATTGTTTGTTACACAAACTAATATTTAAGGGTATCCGATGACCCCGTTGGCACATTTCTTAGTATCCATCTGCCAAGTAGTCGTTTCTGGGTTTGAATCCCGGCTGTTGTCGTTTCGAAAGGTCACTTCGGTTCATTCATATATACTGACCACTAATTGAGATAAGTCATAAAATAGAAGTAAAATATGACTTCTGTACGTATTATTATAAGTATTCACATTATATAGTTGAAAAGTAACATCTGAGTAAGTTTCGATTCTTAAAGTAGCTCAAAAAGTTATGCTGAATAAATTATGAATAGGTTTTATACTGCAAAGATTTTGGCAATTTTATCTATACCTGAACAAACGTGTAATACAAATAGGATGCGAGAACCTAAAAAATTGCTTGCGTCCTATTTCTGCATGCAAGTTATAGGTACCTAATGAAAGATCTACCTATTCTAAAAGCGCTCAGAGCTTGACAAAAATGATCGCCGCCTGCGTCGCTCAAAAATAATTAATATGATATTTATATGTGTGAACAGGTGACACATGGGCGTGTTTATGCACACAAAAAAATAAATATACTATTGAGTTTCTTTCGAATAATTTAGGAATGATCTTACTTCTAAAGTTGGAAATGAGATACATCTCATAACTTTTGTAGTAGTTGAACATCTTTAACGATATTTTTGATACAAACTTAATAGTGATGGACTACAATTTCCCTTGATGGTGGGTGAAAATTGATCCGTAGTCGGTAAAAACAATGTTCCATTAATTCTAAGGTCTACAATGAAACTATGGGTACTTGGCGTGTGTCTGGTGTTACGACGGTAAAAAGAAGATGTAAGATTTCAATCGTCAAAATCAAAATACCTGATAAAAGGTATAAGCTATTGTGCGGTAAGCAATACACATATGATAAACAAGTCAATTGCAGTCTTTGCGACAAACAGAAAATAAGACTATGAGGTCAGGAAATATGTTAAAAAACTTTTCAATAAGGCTCTCGACCAGAGGCTATTGACGGATTTTGAAAAGCTAGAATTTGGCTCCTATACGTTTGGATGCATAGTGAAGATCTGGAGACAGCGAAAACTCCCGGACCCACCCAGATATTGTAACTGAGCCCCAGACTTTTATGGGTGGCTAACCATTGTGGAAGGCCACAGGTGCACCCGTATTTAGATCCCGCTACCCTTCATGACCATCGCCGGACTTATCGAAAATATCGTAATTCTGTCCAATCCCAGGGCAATTTTTCAGACCCCAGGATTTTCCAGGAGTCATCAGACAACATCAAGAAATGATATTAGCTGGTGGGTGGTATCTATCCCGGCGGCCGATGTTATGGCTTCCCATCGACGAAAATATAATATAATGTAGCTCTGTCCTATCTTTAAAGAATATTTCTTAATTACATGAAATTTAGGTCGGATACGTATCCGACCTAAATTTTTAAAAAAGAGTTCAATATTTCTATGGATTTATATAATATAGTTAAAAATTAACTGTTTTTATTTTTTCACTCAAATTTTGCTATCATACTCATAAAAAGTACATATCTTCGTCAAAAAATATTTGGTATTCTCTTTCTTATTATTAGAATATTAGAGAAAATAAATGTCAGGAAGTGTATTTTTTTTACTTAACGGTTATTTTAATCTCAATGTTCTACACAATAATTATAATTTTGGATCATTTATACGCCCGTGTGTCATGCATTTGTACGGCGGCGTAGGTAAAAATAGCTTAAGCTGCATTCGTTGCAATGGGATATCCTGACAAATGCTTCGTATATATCCGCTATGGTAAATTCATTTATTAGTTGTACTCTCCATTAAATAGCGAAAATGCAGAAGATAATCATTTTAAATAATATGTATTTCTATATAGCTAAATTTGTGAACGTTATACAATATGAAATGAACTTAATTTATGATTGTTGAAAACGAGATTAACACAAAGTTTAGAATCTACTAGAAATGAAACAGAATATTCGTCACTTCTCAGAAGTCATAACAAGAGCTCAGAATTGAAAATATATTGAAGGCATCACAAAAGTTGTGTGTTTATAATTTCACAACTTCTGTGAGAAGTTTTACCGGCGTTCCATATGTGTATAATTTATAAATCTGGCCACAAAAAAGCTTTTGCTTTTGGCTTTGTGTGTTTTTGCTATTACTTTACATAACTGATCATACACAAAAGTTAATATTCGCACGAATACAAGTCTCTGATATAGATATTTGGTGCAACGGAGTGGGCACGTAAACAAGGAATCATAGTACCTATCTCAGCGATAAATGTGAGGATTTATGACATCGCAATTACTACTACTATTATGCAACAGTACAGGATTTTACAACTGGGTTTTATCACCCAAACTATTTTAAGGAACAAACATAGTTCCATTTTACATCCACGTATACTCTAAAACGTAAATATGTATACCTAAAATCGGTAGTTTCTGAGATTTAAGCAAAATGTTCTCTGGATGCAGCTAAATAAATAGTCACATTTGTTTTCCATTTAACAACACCTAGTTATCATTCCATTATAGCCTTTATTATATGGGTATTAAGTACTTTACAGATGATTCAACTTTGCGGAAACGAATAATTCAGCAAATTAGTGCAAAATAATTGTTTGACTTCTCAATAGTCATTTATATATCGCGTGTATTTTTAGCAACGCCTCGGTCACGACGCTAGTCTATTAAAATTTTAGTTAATTTCTGTTTCTGATGTATTGAAGGTTACTAGTGTACCGATTTTAATAGAAACGACATGTAGGTCATGATACTAATAAATTGACTTTTATACAGATAATTATAAAAATACAATAACACCTAAAATTACTTTTATAATATACATAAAAGTTATTTAATTTGTTACCAATATATTGTGATATTACAAAAGTGATATTACTGACAAATCCAGAAGTTTCTTTTATGTAATTTATAAGATGACACACACACAATAATTTTATATATTAAAACAAACTGACTGATTACTGTCACCGAAAAAAAAAATGAATGTTTTTTTTTGTAGATAACAAAAATAGGTACAGATAAATTTAAAAAGCGTGATTTAAATCTCAACTTTTTCGTAAGGCCTGCAGTCTAGAAATTTAAAATTGTAGGAACAGATTTCTAATAGGAAAGAAACTGTGTGAAAAACGTCATCCAAATATTTTTTACTTCTATTCAAGTAACACTCGTACGGACAATCAAATTCTAAAATTTAAAAATGTTTCTATAGCTTGCAATATGATAGCATTTATTATGAATTCACCAGAGTTCAATAAAACATCGAATCAATGGCGAACGTAAAAGAAAATTAATAAAAGCTGTATGAAATGAAGATTTACAAGCGAACTTGACATAGATAAAGCCGATATTTTCTGCCAAACAATTTATTTGTAAGATAAAAACATGATACTAGACTGCCGACATAAATCAGATATGATAATTCTTTTGTAGTACGAACCAAATTCACTCATACGTCACATATCCCACTGACATACATATATCTTGTATGTAAATATCTATAATATCCACTTTAAATTTCAAGATAGCAAGAAATACTAAAGAAAATTAAATTTATGAAAAAAATAATTAATACTCTAAAGTGAGATTCAGTAAAATATTATAGATTTCTGAGACGAGTGACAATTTTGAATTGGTAGTACCGCCTCAGAGGGTATTTAAAAGCAAAATAAAAAGAAGTGACTATTTTTATCTTCGCCTGAACGAAGTTCGGTTTTTAACAAGTTAGTGTGTATTGTGTACATACAAATACTTTCACAACATATTTTTGTTCTATCGTGAAGTAAATTATACATACGTAATAAAATAATGTTTGTCATACTCGCCTTTTACTTTTTAAGTATTTTAAGTTTCTTATTTCTTAAAACATTAGGTACTAAAATTAACATTATCACTTGAACAAGAATAGTTTAAATGGAAATGTTTGTTGATTGAAAACTTCTGTCTCTTATAACTTCTTCATTAAATTTGTTGTTACATATATACACATATGTATATATGAACATTACATTTTATATATTTTTTTGATCAAACTATTTTTCCGCAAAAATATATGTAGGTATATGACAAAAAAAAACGAATAAAACTGTTTTGTAAAAATATCCACGTTATTATTATATTATAAAAATATTTCATTTTTTCAGTTCATATCCATATTACTATTATTGATTCATTTTTTCGCAAACAAATCGCAAACTTTAGTTTCGCAAACAGTTTAACAATAATATATTTTAAAGTCCAAACATTATTATTCATAGGAGAATTTTACATTTAGCCACATAAATAAAAGTTGAAATATATCTTCAAGAATTTGTAGCCAGCACTATAAACTACACGCGGTCTTCTAATACAATAGAATCTTGAACAATAATATATAATAAGAACACAACTTAAAAAAAAACGTTCACCAAGTTATTACTCATTAGTGAGATGATGCAGTTCAAGTTTTTATTATTTGTCTTATGATATAACAAACTCACCTGCGAGTAAGATGCGCGAGTGATGAAGGGCGGATGGCGACTGGGCGGGCGGAAGGAGGCGCGGGCGCATGCAATGCCACTTTAAATAGAACGGGACGGATACGGCACGATTCTAACCTGATAGGTTTGATGTTGAATCGAATATTGTAATTATCTTTTTCCTTATAACATTTTTTTCAATGAGCCATAGTGATATCAATTTAGGTATACTATACTTTGTAAAAATAAAAAATGCATTTTTTACTTTATTTTATTGCATTTTTAGAATATATTTATACTGACACGGATACCTTCTGCACACCTAAGGTTTCGAACTGAACGACAAACGCAGTGACAGCTGTTTAATATGTATCTACTTATAATCGTTAGATTTTGTTAGGATATCAGTTATAAACCTAATTACTTTTATTCTACAAGATACTCCAATCCTTAATTTGTGTGACTTTTCGAGTCATTTTTGAATATTTTTTAAAGTTGTGAACAATTTGTTGGATTCAGTCGAATCTATCAATAAAACACAATTGTCATTTCATTACTGCTTAGATACTTTAGGGGTATTTTTAAACCCCTCTTGGTAAACTGTTAAAACATATTCCTCTTGAATAAGTTTTTGCTCTTTTTATAAGAAAGGAATTTTATATTTCTCACTTATTCATATTTTTTTGTTATAAAGCTAAATTTTAGTATGTAATTTGACATATTTTATTTTTTATGACCGCTTCTAGTGTTAAATTAATTCTCTGTCACTGTGATGACGTGAAGATAACCTGATGTAAATTATTTCAAAGTACTTACAGTTTCTGTTAAGAATTAAAAATGAATTGATCAGGTAAGTATGCTAACAAAAGTGAATGTCTTTTGAATAGGTATGTCATTATGAATTCTAAAAATGTACAAAAAGAAACAATGAAAACGTTTAAGTGTACGGTTTTGACACAATTTTGGAAAATTTAAAGCAGTCTTTGAAAAATCAACGATATAGTAACTCTTCAGAAGGCAAAATTGTTTTAGTTTTAGGTATTGAGAAAACATGTAAGTACGACGTTGGCAGACATGGATACGAGACTCTTTAGACAAGATTCATATACCTCTCTACACACGTACTTTGGCTTGTTATGATAAAATGTTTTAAAATAGGATATTTCATAGGTATTAAAGTACAGCACATGAAGAAATCGTGAACATGTTATGAGAGACAATATTAAAGAAACCGAGCGGTTTAATCTCATAAATGAGCTATTCAATTCAATATTCGATTCATATATTTGAAGTTATTGTGAATTTCATTGGAAAACAACCATGGTACGGGATAGGAAATAACAGTGTATAAAAAAATTTAGAAGACACAGTGCTTTTAGTTACTGTAGCTAGCGATTTGTGGGAGCTTTTGTACTTCTGCAAATTGTTTGTTAAAATACTATTTGTGGTTTTTTTGGGACAATTTCATTAAAAAAATTATCTCTAATAAGAAAGCGAATAAGTAATAATGATATTTGTACATAAAAATTTTCAGACATGAAATATCATGGTATTTCCTTGCCATATTATAAGTTAGTTTTTGTGAATCCTTAGAATCTGAGTTAAAGCGGACATATTGGTTATAAGTAAGTGATATACTATATTTATTGTTATTTTTTTATTTCGACTATTCTCTTTAAGTTTTCCATAAATATGTCTATAATTGTATATGTATTGCTAATATAATGAGGAAATACATATTTGGTAGGTACGGGGGTATTCTAGTCACCCTTTACAATATTTTTTTTATTGCGATGTGTAAAAGTATCATGGATTTATAATACAGAAACATTTAATAAGGAGTGTAGTAAAACCTTTTCCTGAAGTATATTTCGTTTAATATTTTAATTTGCAACTACTCATCTCAAAAGTTATACAATTTAAAGAAGAAATTAATACTTACGCCTTGATGCCTTCAAGTCTAACCGATCCTAAGCTAACTTAACCTACTCATGAAGTACTTACTCTGAAGACCATTTATTGGGCTGTTCGATATCATCTTCACCTGTAAGGTATACAGAGATGAAAGTTGCGACCTTTGGGTTTCAACCCATGCTTTGAAAATATGCTGAGCGTTAATAGATAAAGTATCTGTTTATGTATACAAAAAAGAATTACACAAATGCCGTACAGTAATAAATTACTTTTATTATTCAATTATGTCAGCGCATTAAAAATTTAAAAATTTTGCACCAACTTCCTGTTCCGCCACTTAGTAAGGCACCAGCTTTTCGTCATTTATTTTTAAAAAACATATATGCGATACAAAAAGCCATACAGAAATTATTAGTTGTAATTTCTCCCGCTATGTAGGCTCAAAACAGACAGCATGACGCTCAGAGTGACTTTAAAATATAGTAACAGCCTTCTAAATGTTACTCACGTTGGTTCATTTCATATGTAATTTTTTCCATGACCTTGTAATCTATTGTGCTAAATAAAGAAATCAACTATAAATAAAGGAACGATAAAAATATTTATGAATCCTTATTTGTTTCCTCTATTAGGACTTAATAAATAGTTCCTCTTCTGACATGTCAGTGCAGTATGTTACCTAGCCTTATTATACAGTTTTATACAATAATCAATTCAATATACATTCAATATACCATTTTCTTAAATTTTTAAATACTTTTTGGGAAAAGACCCAAACATTTGTAAGAATAAATCAAGGTATCGCTTGTATGTTAATACCTATGGTGATACTGTTTCGAGCGCAAAGCAACGAAATTAAAAAAGAATATAGTTTAAAAATTCTTATGGAAGTGTTCTAAAATGCGAGTCTTGTTCTCTTATATGAATGAGTATGTCAAAAATACGTATTACGTGTGGAGTTAAACGGTCCTCCGGATACGCTTAAAACAATTTTTACGTTGGAGGGTGTCACTTTATCTAATTATTGCAACCCTTAACATCTTTCTTTATATTTATCTGAAGTGCTATAAGTTATCCAAATCATCAGCATTACGAAATTGTTTTTATAAGGTTTCATTTCAATATTTTTTATGAAACAATAATTAGCTTTATTCTCACCAAATACAGTCCAGTAATAAGAAATTTTGCTCATGTTTACTATATATAAACTTATAAAGTTAGCCGTTGAAGATTACATAAGAATTATAATTTACTGTTAAACTTTTAAAAAATAGGGTATATATACTAAACAGTGAAATGGAAACGCTATCACGAGGTGAAACATTTTAACTATTTTGGACTTAGAAATTTCGATAGAAACCAAGATCAATAAAATGTTCCGTTTATGCAAGAAGTTATATAGGTTATCTATTAGACAATTTGAAGATAATGTATACCTAATACACATATTCTATTTACTAAGATACGAGTCAACTCTGATTGTTGTTATTCATAATAATTACAGTCCTATAAAACAAATTAAATTAGGAAATTTTTAAGATAATCGGAAATATGTAAATAAGTCTTTAATTCAAAATCTTAAACGTTAAAAATTTTTATTTGGACAGTGTTAGTAAAACGGACTGGAATTTCATAAATGAGGGGTTATGTTCCTTTTTGATTACAATTTGGAAAAAATAATTTTTAAATTAGAATCTACATAATTTAAATTTTAATCATTTATATTTCACCATACTTTTCTATACTAGAATGATGTAGATAAGTAAGTTATTTAAAGTATGAAAACACATATTGTTGCATTTTGTATGTCTACCGTAGGAGTGAGTTTATTTTTGATTACTTACTTTACAAACGAAATAAAAATCCCCTTGGTGTTTGAATTTTTATTGCATTTTGTATTCATTAACACTGTAATATAAATAGATTTTATTTTCATAATCATAAGTTACAGTTACAAACGTACATCACGCGTTTTACATATAATAAATAATATTATAAAATAATTCTTTATTTTAAAACTACTGCCCCTATAAATACGGTATGGTAACGTCAAAGCACTGGTAATCTTATATTAGAAAATTAAAAAAGCTTACTGATTTTTGGTTCCTTTATTGATTGATTAAGTATTACAATAAAAAATGTTAGGGGACGGACGGTCGGCGACGGGTCACAAAGCGTCGAGACACGGTTAGGGCGAGACCAATCGTTGAGCACCCGTCCCCGAAAAGAACTCCAGCGATATTTATCGGAACTCAAACATCGCTTAACGAACGACTAGGTTTATACCCGACCGGAATTGTGCCCCAATATGCTGGTGGAGAGAAATGCTGTTATTGCGGGGCTTAGTTGGAGAAAGCTCACTCTGTGCTGAGAGCGCGGGACTCCTGCACCAAGTAAACCTGGGAGCCGGGCACTGTAGAGGTGGTGACGAAGGTGCGGTGCTTAGCGCGGATGAGCGACAAGTTGCTCTCGGCGGTGTCAGCGCGGTCTTCAGCAGCTTCGAGCTCACGCTGGAATCGTCGCACTCTGGTGACACTCTGCTGAGATACTCCCTCCTGATTAAAAAAAAAACATATTGTGTTGATGAAGATAAAGGTATACAGAATGATATCTATATTTATAAACAAAAATTATTTTATATGAGATATTAATGAGATTACTTGTTCAGTCAACTGCCTCTTGTAAATGTTGACTTTCTGAGAACATTTCTCTAAAGAGTCCTGAAGAAGAGCGATGTTCTTCTGATCTTCTTCGCATTGAATGAGAATCTCTTTAAGCTGACGTTCCTTCTTACGAAGAATCTTGATGGTCTCGGCATGCCTCCTCTTCTCTTCGTCCATTTCCAATTCCATATCCTTAATACGGGCTTCCAGTTTGCTGATGATACGCTTTCCACCGACAATAGCGTTGGTTTCTACTTCTTCCAAACGAACAGACAAGTTCTAAAATAAAAATGCGTGTGAATGAATTTGATAAAAAAACGCATGACATGAACATAAACTTTCAGTATGACATAATTTACCTTAACTTCAATTTCGAGAGACTTCTTAACAGCTTCAATCTTTACAATCCTTTCTTGTTCTTCATGCAAGTGTTCAACAGTGTGCTTCAGTTCAGTCTGATGACAAAAAATATTATTTCATAAAGTGTGGTTAATTAGACATCTTTAGATTCATATTAAAAAGTCAACTTTTTCATACCTGGACACGTTGATATCTTTCGTCAGCAATGCGAAGCTCCTTGGTGATCTCATCGTAGTCAGCAGCAACAGCAGCCAGCTCCTGTTCAATCTTGGCCTTGCTGCTGGACAGATTCACGTTGATCACTGTAAGTTCGTTGATACGGGTCTGCGCCTCCTCGAAGGATTGCTCAACAGAGCGCTTGGCACGAAGGGCCTAGAAAAAATATATATATGTATTAATATTATTATTTGATCTACATGGGCTGCTTCTCGATAAATATACTTTTATGATGATTGACCTGTTCGTAGTTGCCACGGATTTCTTCAACCTCGCCGGTAAGGGATTGGATCCTGCGCTGAGCGACACCGTATTGGTCGAGAGTTACTTGCAGCTGCCTTTGGACCTCGTCATAGTGGGTCTGTATCTCAGTGAGCTGGTGACACGAAATCGTTATATTAATATTATTTCGACTGCTCATGTATATAATAGATATTTTTATTAGTATCAATGAAAGAATATAACATCGTCACCTGTAGGGATTGCTTCTTGATGGTTTTTTGCAAGTCGATGTTAGTTTTGTTGGCAACATCAAGAGACAGCTCGAGTTCGGTAATCTGGATCTGCAACTTCTTCTTGATGCGGGTAACTTCACTCTTGAGCTTCATTTCAGCTTCTACTACACGAGCGTTTAGCTGCTCGATTTCAATGCTGGTTTGCTTACTGTTGGGAAAAAAAATTGTCATGAATGACTTACATATAGTTTTGTTAAAGAACATAAACTATCCCACCTTTTGTCTATAAGTAAATTAGAACTTAATGCTTCAAATTGATTAATTGTTTGTTTTAATTCGTGAATTTTTTCTAAATAGTCATTATTTATGGTTGGAATTTCAGTTTCTATTTGAACAACACAAACTTTCGGTGTTTTTATAGTAGCCTCAGCAATTTGTTTTATTTCATTTTGAAAAGCCTTTGATGAGTCTTTATTAAACTCCGACATTAATTTTTGTGACATTTTGCCTCTTTCTACCATACTTAAGTCGCCTACTTTAATTTTTTTAATTTTTCCTTCAGCTAATCCTTTATTAGTCTCATTTAATAAAGTCTGCGCTATAGCCTTCGCAGATTTTCCACGAAATATTTTGGCTTTGCCTTTTAAATCACTTTCAACATTTAACTTCTTATTATATAACTCGAGATTTTTTGCTAGCTCTGTGTTCTTGGCATTTTGATATTTTAATGTTTCCGTAGTATCTTTTTGAATTTTCTTTGATCTTACTGAAACACTTTTCACAGCTACATGCTTCGTTAAATTTGCGGCAGCAGCTGTTTGAATAACTGAGAATGGCGTTCTTTTACCAACACTAAAAGTATTTAGGTCCCTCTTTGCTCTTTCTGCCACTTCATGTGATAATTTTCTTATATCACTCTCTGAATAGTTTTTCACTGGTCTATCATATCGGTATTTATCGAGGCCTCTTTCATTATTCCATGGCAGGTGGGGAGGCTTTATGTCAGACCCTTCCTTTTTAGCTACGATGTAATCAATCATTGGTTGATAAAAATTAATACCATAGCCGTAATTATTTTCGTAAATCGTCGTCGGTGGCTTGGTCCACTTCTGACGTTCCGGAACCTTTATTGGAGCCATCGTAAATTTTGTGTCTGTTTATAAATCAAGTTTCTTTGATATAATTCGCTTTAGTGTTTACTTGGAGTGAAATCGTCGAACTAAAACTTATAAGCTTCTCGAGCTAAGAAGTGCCAGTATGTGTATTAGCTAATTGCTTTAATGCACCAATCACAGAACTGGATAAATTTAAACGAAATAAGCTTGCCAATATTTCGAGATATATTAAGGACGGACGCAATACTCTTACGCCGGATATACTAACATCGTCTAAAAATTCCAAGTACGTAGAGACTTTTATGATCAAAGACAATACTTATTAATTACATATTAATCATCTGTATTTATATATAACTTTTATGCATATATGAATATTTTTGTGAAATTTAAATGTAATTGCTGAGATGATTTCTATTTTACTTGTAGTAAAAATATTTTTTTATAGTATTGTTTCTAGCCCCGTTTAACTATAGTATATTTTAGTGTATCCTATTTTGAATGATTTTATTTTTATTAGCAAAACGAATTATCAGCATATTTACGGAAATTAATTTGAAGAAAATGTTATTAAAAAAAAATACTATTTATGTCAAACTATTTACAATGTTAAGACGATTATTTAATTTTTATAAATGTCTTTTTGTATGTGATGTGTTTTTCTGAGTGTATTTGATAGATTGTTTTGTGTTAAGTAACAAAAGATAATATTGTCGTAAAAATAAGGGAAGAATTTTGTTCTATCTTCATTAGAGATATTTTTTCCAATTTATATGTTAAAAGAATAAATGTTAATATTTCCTACCGGATGGACTCAATTTCCTCTTCCTTCTCCTGGATGCGGCGCTCAGCGTCGTGGCGGAACTGACCCAGCTCCGCGGCTAACCTCTGCGCGCGCTGCTCCTCAGCTTTGCGACCCTAACATAGAAAATGTATTGAATCATTTCTCTATAAAACCGATGAAACTAAAAATAATAAAGGTCTGGCCATCCCCTCCAGAGAATGCCTTGATTATTGTTTCTCATCACAATCCAAAAAGAAATTTAAATCAATTTCAAAGTGTGTACAGTTCTGTACTACTACAATTGTCTTATGTACAAGCAATATATAAATAAAGTGTTAAAATGTTTCAGATAGATGTTGCCAAGCTACGATATATCCCTAATTATTTATAATTAGTACGCACGCTTTACAGATGTGCTTACATTATATATGTATAAACGTGATCATTTTCTGATGGTTATTGGTCAATTGTTTAGGAATGTAAAGCATAAATGGTTAATTCGAGTAACTAACAAATTTATTGGATATTGTCAATGTAAATATCAAATCTCAAATTCTTATCTAATCGAATGGATTATAAATATATTATCATAAAATAATCATCACAACAGTTCCTAGAACAAATATACTGTTTTCATTATGTTATGCTTATATGAAAGTTTTTATGCATAAATGTTAATTTAAAAAACTTAAGAGAAGTTGTAACTTATTACAATTGCATCATCTTGTTACGTCTAAATAAGGTTCATATATTTTAATGTTTTGTACGTTTATGTTTCCTAATTCTTTAAAGACCGAACTTTAATTTTTTTTAAGAAAACAAAAATAATATTGTTTTTTTTTTCAAAGTGTTATAAAAATTAATAAACTGTATTGTTGAAAATGAATAAAACTGAGAAAGTTGTCGGTTTGACTACATTTCCTGTTGAATAAGTTACATACGGATATTCACGTTAAATCATAATTGTTATTCAGATTAACTATTAACAGTAAACTTATTGAAAATATTAAATGTAGCATGTCCTTCCGACATAATTAATGGTTTTCTCAAGTTTTACTTGCAAAATTTTTTGTAATACATCAAGCTATAACCCTGTTGACTAAGGTGACGGAATACCATTTAGTTAATATTCTTAAGAAAATATTTATATTGATTGACTTGTTGTACTTACAGCCTCGGCTTCTTTGTAGGCAGCGGTGAGTTCCTCTCGCTCGTTCTCAAGACGGCGCAGCTCGATCTCGAGCTCGTGAAGACGGCGGGTCAACTCGGTCACGTTGGCACGGGCGTCGTGCAAGTCATCTGTGAATGGCATTAGTATAGTCAGAATGAATACAATAAACAGTATTTTCTGATAACACATAATCATGATTATTTCTCAACACTCATAATCTATATGTCTCTTACTGGACCATATTATTTATAAAAATGCTACAAATATAAAAACAATACTAAACAAAAGGCTTGTCGACTAGCTCCACATATATAAAACTACTCACCACCCAGTTTCTTATTTTCGCGGCCAAGAGCATCCTTCTGCTCTCTGGTCTTGTCCAATTCATGGCTGATGCGTTGGATCTCAACCTGCTTGTTGCGCAAGTCACGTTGGCTTTGCTCGTACAGTTGGACGGTCTCTTCAAGGCGTGACTTGATTTCGATGTTAACGCGTTCCAATTGTTCGGTCCTCTTTTGCAACTCCCGAGCTGTTCCGTTGGCCTTCTCCAAGTCGATGATCAGCACTTCAACCTGCATGAAAAACAAATTTATGCACCCCCTTTATACTTACATAATATTCACATTCTTTCTGTATCAATTTATTCTGTTTTTTTTTGTGACAACTGTAGTTAATATTCACTTTGAAGAATGTTTAGAAAATAATGACGTTTTTTATTACCTCACTCTGTAGACGAGACTTCTGCTTCTCAACACTGCTAATCTTAGCGATGAGGGTCTCAATCTGTTCCTCCTGTTCCTGAATGCGGATGGAGTACTTGCGACGGATCTCTTCAATTTCTTCAGCCCTGGCGGCGGCTTCAGCCTCAAACTTAGACCTCCAGTGCATCACTTCACCGTTAGACTTAACCAATTGTCTCTCCAAGTCCAAACGCGCTTCAGATTCTTCTTCCAGTTGGACGCGGACGGACTCCAGATCAATTTCAACCTAATAACAGGAGATAGCAATATTATATATAGAATCAGAACAGTAAGATGTTATACTGTTCTAAATGATCATAGCGACTTATTAATTGGTACCTGGTGGAGGTTAGCCTCAAGAAGAGAGCGCCTTCTCTCATCATCCTCAAGCTTGCGACGCGCGTCCTCAAGTTGGCTGGCTAGCTGACTCTTAAGGTACACTACGTTCTCAATATTCACCTAAAAATGTGATAAACAAAGTAATAAAATCGTTACGTAAACGTCGAATATACTCAATTACTTGGCTTGCCTATTTAAAATCTAAAAAATACCTTAAGGTCTTGAACTTCCTTGACCAACTCAATGTTTTCTTGAGACAGGCGCTGCTTGTGCGATGTAATGTCAACAATGGTACGGTTCAGTTCTTCAATCTTGATGTTAAGTTCACTAATGGTGATCTCGAGTCTCTCGCAAGTTTTAGAGATAACAATTTTCTCTTTGCTTATGTTTTCCACTTGGGCTAACAACTCGTAAACTTCAGCTTGGAATTTGGACTTCTCTTTTTCAGACCTGGTAACAAAGAAATATTTCGTGCCATCATACATTTTTTTCAATAGTTTGACTACGTTATGACGTAAAACATGGAAATAACGCATAGCATTTTTCGCAATAGCTAGTTTACGCTTAGCACTTATCTTAACACCTGTTGCTTTTGTAAGCAAAATTATATTTGATAATTAAGTTTATATAAAATGTATACCTGGCCTTGCTGTGGGTGAGTTTGTCGATCTGTTCTTGGAAGTCGACCACGATCTCTTGATGCTTCTTCTTTAGCAGGTGAGCGGTCTCCTCGGACTCCAGATGGACATCTTCCAGAAGCTTGCGCAGTTTGGTCAATTCGGTGTCACGCTTTCTGTTGATCTCGAACTAGAAAACATAAGATTATTTCAAATAACGTCTCCAATAAATGGGTATTGGGGAGCGCATTTGACTCTGGACTATTTGGTTATTTAAAATGTTCATATTTTTCTATTGGATAGGTTCATTTTATGTACACTGAAAGTCATTTAGTTCCAAATTCTATTGGTATAAAACTGTACTACATTAATAAAATATTTATAATTCATATTTTTTAACAAATATCGCAAAGCCAAATAAGGATTTTCGCACCAGCATTCTTAAATTATAGTAGGAACTCGTATTATTTTCGCAAAGCAACATAAAGTGTAATAATACTAATTGTTAAAAATATTGACTGTCTATACTAACTCAAATTCAGTGTTTGTCTTTAATTTTTTTAATCTGTACAAGATATACAATAAGGTTCTATGAATCTCGTTTTATTCACCCTGATATTCCTCCACATAAAGAAAAAATCGAATTCTCTTAAACAATGAATTGTTGTTCAGTTATATTTACTGTTCATCATATTTTAAAATATTTTTTATTAAATTCTTAACGTCTTTGGAATGAGTTTTGCCAATCAATGTTGGATACAGTATTTATACTTTTTATAACTATATATGCGTTATCATATTTACCTGACTTTCGGCTCCGCCTTCAGCTTCTTCGAGTCTCTCAGAGAGTTGAATCACTTGTACGCTCAAATCTGCCTTCTCCCTCTCAATCTGAAGTATAGGAAAATCTTTAAAAATCTGTGTTAAGATGTACTAATAAAATTAAATCCTGATTAAAAACGATGTAAGCGCTAACTACGCATAATGACATTATGTTATATCAATATAAAGAATATTGTGTGTCTATTTCAATTTGTAGAGTTAGTCATAATTAATAAAAACATGGTATCTCAAGATTCTTTTGTGGTATGTACCTATTGGTTATGTAATAACTTTACATATTTCAGTATTGTGTTAATCTAAAATTAAACAAGACCCGTGTCTCAGCATTATGACTAAGTCGGATATTTTCGCCACTTTATCACGGTCTATTATTATATTTTAATATTATGTTATTCTGAACAGGAACGAACATCATTTGGCCCAGTTTCAAAAGTGAGACCGGAGAGCAAGAAGTTGAGGTTTCATATAATGCTTCTGATTCTAAAAATATCTCAGTGCGCGATCGCCAACTGCTGCGCATGCGCATGCGCGTTTGCGCCGGACCGGTGCAACTATCGAAAATAGAACTTGCGAACCTAGATGGGACTGAAACCGACCTCAATATGTTCTTGTCATTGATAGGACAGCAATCGATACCAATAAATGTTATTATGATAAATCTTAACAAATAAATTATGAATGCCAAAACATTTAATGACTACGAATTCGAAATTCTTTCATGAAATTTTAGTAATTTCTAATTAATTTTATACATTAAATATAATTTATATGAATATTATCTCTCTGACTACGAAATATGAATTTATCAGTATGGATGAATGGAAAACCTCTACTTATTATTTAAATCGATTTTATAATATATATTTTTTAGTTTAATAAATAGTTTATTAAATATGTATGTATTATAAAATATATTTCAATACGTTGCCATATAAAAGTTATTATTTTTTTAAAGGAACCGAATATTACATTATTTTGTGAGAAAACAAGTATTTTTTAGTAACTTATAAGATGATGATTTGGTAAGGGCGAAAAGAAAATGGAACCGAGGTATAAGAGTATAAATAGAGGTGTTCAGTGGCGCCCCGCCCACACCTGCGCCAGCGCAGCGCGCCAGCTATGGCTATAGCCTGTAGCGTGACGGCGCACATATCACATTTCGTGTAATGAGTAACTTACCCTCTGACGTAGCTCCCTTTCGGATTCCAGATCATCATGGAGGAGACGAATCTTGTCCTGAAAAATACAACATATTCTATCATGTGTCCGCCAAACACTTCACAAACACTTCACTTAATAACGAGGCCGGTACCTCCAGCCTGGAGAGAGCACTCAGGTCGGCGCTGTACTCGATGTTGACGTCGGTGGATCCACCACCGCTGCTGCGGTAGGTGTACTTGGAAGTCTTCGCAACTGCGGACATGGTCGCTGGTTCGTCTCTCGGTCGGCAGTCGGCGCTACGTTACCGGTCGGGCACCGTTCGACTAGTGAGAGCGGGAGCGCCAGTCCCAGGCGCACGAGCCATTCCCGCCCTTCCCGCTTGACTCTGGTGTGCCCCCCTCCCCCCCTAGTTGGCCCGCGATCGCCTTCGTCCGTAAGTCCAGGGCGGCCGGCAGGCTGGAGCTCGCGGATCGTGTTACCACCCCCGCGCACCCCCCTCTCGGCCTTTTATAGACACGCCCGCCTTAACACCGCTGCCGCTATTCTCTTTTATTTATTTTGCCCAAAAATTTGGCAAATCCCTTCATAATGACTGGACCTGTGGCGCCATGCTAATAGTACAGTGCGCAGGCTAGTAATGCCTAGCACCGAATTATTGGCGAGCGGCGAACGTGGCTATACGGTCGTACCGCACAATATCATTGCTTCCTGATGGATTCCTGACGTGACCTGGCAACATCCATTTGCTATCCGAACTGAACTTCACAATGAACTCATCTATTCTTTTAATTAACCCCTTTCCACTCACATTGACTGTTCTTATGTTTACAAACATTAAATAAATCTATATATAACCTGGAAAATTGATAGTATAAAATATCCATTAATAAAGTGATTAAATATTTTAATGTAGAGTTTATATAAGTATCAGTGGATGGTATTAAATCATTTTCTTGTGTATACAAAAAGGATATCTAAAATCTATTTCATCGCATTACATCATTTAGAGCTGAAATTATTATGTCCAAAAGTTATATAGCTTAACTCGAATATAATAAATCCAGCTTAAAATATATATTTTAATGATTAATTAAAATGTTCTCCTGTGATTAATCTGAAGGCTTTTCAAAGCTCATCCTCCAGAAAACATTCTAGCCATCGACCCAAGTCCCTAGTCCCAAGTCTTAATCAAAATAAGGCTGTGTTACATACATTTGTAATAATAATCAACAGTAATCCATCAAATGCATTTCTATACAATAAATAAATTTTTAATATTACAAATTATGTTTATAAGTTTAATGTAATAATAACTGTGCAATATTAACAATACTTCAATGTGTTGTTCATTATTAACCTTATTGTTATTGAATGTAATGTAAAATTATAGGTTTGGAGTAGAAATAGTAAAAAAACCTATTAAGGGGTTATATGCAGTTAGAATTTTCAAAAATCCTTTTTTTTATTTTATTAATGTACATACAGAGAATACACACAGAGAATTTCATATCATTACCGTAAATATTTTCGAAATTACACGCTAATTTGAAACGTCGTTTCAGAGTGCTTCGAAGTAGAAGACCGGAGCGTCTGTGACTTTAGTTTAAATTATCCCTTATAATGTATTTAGATGTGTAATTGTTTTTTTCTATATCTGAAATGTAAATGTTCGATTTTCGAACTAGACTAGACAACCTAGACCGGAAAATATTTATGAGTGGTAGTCATACGCAGCTAAGCCAAGCAGTAAACTTGTGAATTCGTTTATATTTTTTTGTGAAATGAAGTCTTCCAGAGAAATGGGTAAATCTCTTAACATATGTAAGTCGAGAATAAAAAAGGGCAAAAATGCTTTTCATCCAATAACAACTGAAACTGATGCAAGTAGTTTCATTGTTTTGGAGTGAAATTTCAAAGAACAACAGGAAATCTCAGTTACACGTGATCCATCTGTTAAATATCGCATTTTAAATTTTATAACAGTATTTTAATCAAAACAACAACCAGAGTTACAATCAACTGATTTAGAAAATCTTTTTCCATCCGGTTCGAAAACTGGAAATCGCTGCATACACAATCGCCGGCATTGAAATGGCATCAGTTTTATATTATATGAAGACCACAGGAATTACACTGGGGCCCAATGCACATTTATATGCCGAAAAAGAAAATGAGCAGCGCGTGAACATTGAAAATTGCAAGCGTGTGAGAGCACCAGAGATGGAAGAATGGCTCGTGGACATCATCAGCTCGAGTTATTAGAAACTGCTAAATCGGGGGAGGGTTTGTTATATGGGCCTGGAATAGACCACTCCGTGTAAGATAAAAAAAATATATAACATGTAAACTGCATTCCAAACTTTAAACGAATTTTTCTCAGAATAGAGTTTTCAAAGACGGTGACCAATATTATTCGAAAACAGCTAAATCGATTAGTACAAATTTTAACACGAGCTTCTTCAATATACATATATTTTAGTAATTAATTGAAGACATTTTTCAAATAAACATTTTTTATAAACAATATGAGACCGAAATCTCGGTGAAAAATCGATTTTATTTTGAGAAGACGCCTTTTTGTCAGAAAATTTCATTTTTTTATTCTGGAAATTCTGGAAATCTGTTTTGTTTTTTAATTCCAGATGATCTAGTACAAAGATGTAGTGGTTACCGCAAAACCTCTTTTCTGAGAGGAGTTCCCGGAGATCAGTTGTAGCTCTTTTCCAAATAAATATTCTTATTAGTACTAAATTACAAAATATAGTTAAAAGGTACCATAATATGTGTATACATTTTTGGATAAATTAAAATTAATTTAAATTTTTTTTTAAAAAAATCTGGAAAATCACTTTTTCTCGTCCTTCTAACTATAAACTCTAATTCTATAGTAAACAGAATCTTGACATTGATAAAATTAAGGTGGTTCAGAAAAGCAGATATTTTATTTTTATTTAATATTGTGAAGGTGTCATCTACATATCGTATATATATTAAAGGTCTTATTGGAGGAGAGCAAAGCGGGTGTATACAAACTCGATTATGACTGTGGCTTGTTATACATTGGACAGACAAAGAGAAGCATCGGTACAAGGATTAAAGAACTCATCTCAGACATCAAAAATCGGTGCGAGTCGAAGTCAGCAGTGTGTGAACATACAATGGAGAAACCAGGCCCGTACATTAGGTTTTATAACCCACATATCCACTCTCGTGAAGACAGGTATATACCGAAGTTAATCCGCGAGACTATTGAAATTAAAAACATCCCAATTTTAATAGAGAAGATGGCTGGAATCTATCGAACACCTGGGACACCCTTCTCAAAAATATAAAATCCCATCAATCAATCAATCAAACAAAAGTCTTTATAACTTTTGGTCATACAAATACATATGGTAAAAAATCTTTCAGTAAAGTTAGACTTTTTGTAGCACTAAATTCCATATGTCATAATTTAGTAGATCTACGTAAGTATATATTACATAAAGAACCTTTAAATGATGAATATTGTTAATTTTAATTGCAACATTTAATTTCAGGCGTTGACTTCAAAAAGTAAAAATCTAGTTAAGGACCTTAATTTTTCATTAATTACAATATACATTAAGTAATTACTTTTTCCCTCCATAATGGTATCTAAGAAGTTTTTCTTCTACGTTTTTAATAACATATGATATATTTAACTGAATACTTAAATATGTAAGAACAGAATAGGTTAAGGTCGAGCACTTAGCCTAGGTGTAGTTTTATTTAAAGTGGTTCATATAAATTTGGTTCGTATTTGTAAATAGTCCATACAGCATAATATCTTGCAGCTATACATAAGCTTTTTTAATTAATAATATTAATTTTGTAAAACTGTGAAGTTAAATATTTTGCAACAACTGCATCCCATTTCCCACAGTGGAAATATTTAGTTATATTGGTACCTGAAGTAGAGCGAATGCTTTCTTACGACTCCCCACTCTTTTAACTTTTTCTTTCGTCACGCGGTGAGTCAGGGAAGCTCGAATTATCTTATTTGTTACCAGCCGTTTCAGACATTCAACAATGTTTGTATGATTTAATCATGATTAGAATCTGGGGAAATTTGTTGTAAATAAATAGTGTACACTCTATTCTTCAATGTGTTTAAAATGAATATACCTACACAAATACATCCCGAATGCAGAAAGAGAGAAGCTTTAACAGCAAACTATTGAAACCAAATTATAAGGCCACATATCTTACACAATTAAACACATACCTACAAGCTATTATCGTTCTAACGATGAGGAACTGTAAGAACAAAATTGTTTTATACCTGTGCATTTTTTATTTTAACTAATAATAACTAAAAATTAAATGTCGTGTTTTTTAGGTTCATGTCTCTATTCAAATTTAAAAATTTAATATTCTTTCTTTCACTTACATACTTGAGGAAATATGAAAATTTTGTTTTTAAAACTAAATTTACAGAAATACATATATATTTACTTAATTGTTAACCATGTAGTAGGAAAAAATAATGCAAAAGTATTGATTTTAATTTTATAATTTAACTTATAACTTGTTAGATTGTTAAGAAGAATTTTGGAGTAATCAAACTACCAAAACTGAGACGGTATTTTTACGACACACAAATAGTTAGGATTGTTGGCAACACACTCCGTGACTCCTTTAAGACTGTATCGGGTATATTAAAATAAACTTTATTTACTGCGAAGGCGATGAGGGCTGTTGTGGACATGGTTATTTCCATATCTTCTAATTGTACGTTAACGAAATCTCGTTTTATCATGTTATAAAATTATTTAAACAGATTACATTGACTACCGAGAGTGTATAGAGTTATGACCTGTTTATCTATATTTTATAGTTTTAACTGTTAAATTCCTTGATACACCTTCGTATAAAATATTTATATGTGTTCTCCTTAAACATTTTATAGAAGTTTTGTTTTAAATTTAAAAAACAAAATTACTGTTACACAAATTCCTTTTTTAAAAATTATGAGTATTCTTTTAATGTCCACTCAATTATGTTTTATATATAATAAAAAAACATAGTTGTGTATGTGAAATTTTAATATAAAGAAGCAAGTATGTAGTGCGATTCCTTTTCAGCGTTTTAGTTTTAATACAATATACTTAAAATACAATTTGGTTAGGATGCCTAGCTTTTATTCCACAATGATATTATAATAACAAGTTCTAGAATAATTTTATTTGTATACTTATATCATATAATTATTTTACTGACCATCCTAACTAATCCACCAGCATGGCAATATGACATGTTGGCAGCAATTGCGAGCGACAACATCGTAATTCGCGCTGGATGTTTTATTTGCCCTATAGTGTCATCGTTACTCCAATTATTAAAGCAATGACAGTACCTAAAACTTTAAACTATTATTTTAGTAAGTATAACCCTTGCATCACTTTTCTATTATGGAAATTAAAATTGATTTGTGATTTTTTTAAGTATATTTATAAGTCTTACTTTTTAAAGCTTCTCTGTAATTATTTACCTGATAAGTTGATGTTTCTTTTGAACACCTATTTGTATTAAACCTTGTCTTATATGGAAGTGTATCGGTGTATCTCTTAGTCTTACATTCAAATGCTTCTTTATAATAAATTATTCCCAGGACGAAAACCAATAATGTATCCTTCAAATTGATTTAATAAATCGTACGACATGTAGCGGGTGTTGGAATTCTCTAGTGTACATTCACATTTATTAATTGTTGCTTGTTATTTGGCAAGAGAATCGTCTTCTGATCTGGAGAAATAGAACTGTCTGTTATAACACAATTAGACGGTAATTTCTCTTACATAATAAATGAAACATGTAACAGACATTCTAGTTAGGTAGACAGCTGCTATCAAAATATGCAATGCAGCAAAAAAAAAAGAAAAATAGTCTAACGATTTTATTAAATTATTAAACTTACATTAGTGTAAATAAATTTATTGTTTGAATAAGATTATTTATAACTTGCACTTATTTTTGATATTTGAAAGCAACAATAAATGTCAGGCTTATGGAAATGTTTATTTAAATGTGGGTATGTGTTTGTTTCTGTAATTGTAGTTTCCATACTAAAAACTATTTATATCTTTATGTAAGCTCTGCTCAGGTGTCGAGAGTATTGTAGAGATCATTTGACCTAATTCAAGAAATAGATATTACCCAACTTATTTTACCTTGTATTGAATAATAAGGAATTCTTAAAAAAAATCTCAAACTATTACTAAAAAAGTCTGTGTAAAATTAAAACATTTGTGTGATTATTATTTTTATTTTGTACAAAATTCTCAATATATTATATAAACATTCTTGATAACATTATCATTTACGTACATACTTTTCTCTCGTTTTTGTAATGTAAATCATAATAGAACTTTCATAAAACCTGAGGATAGCTGGACATACAAATAATTTTTCTAAATTTTTAAGTGAATAAAGTGTTTTTAGTGTTAAAAACCCGAGGTGTAGAACATTCCACGCAAAAATAGATTTCCGTAGGCGGCGGCGGAGCGCACCTTTACATCAGCTATTTAGAAACCCGTGGAACTACATGAAATGTTCGATTTCGTAGGTGTCTATGTATTCTACTTTTTTAAATTTTGATTCCTATAAAGTAATTTGTGTAATCAAATTTTATGTATACAATTATAGAAGCAAAATAACAAGACTGATATTTTCCGAAATAAACGTAAATTTTTTAAAGGAATTTTACATCAGCTATTCCTATATGTTTGAAGTCATAACATTTGAAAATGGAAGTTTGTACCATTGGTGTATTGGAAGTGGATTAAAAAAAATTTAAACATGTTCATGTACAAATCGAAGTGGCACTAATCGAGAGGCTTATGCCCGTCAGCTATTGTCTCTGCCAAGATTCCTTAACATAGCCAATTTTTTAAATAATACTTTCATTCTATGACCTTAGTTTCTGAAGAATTATGATTTAGTGAAACATTTCGGATATCATCAGAGCTTGCTGGTTTAAAAATATTTGTTTGCGTTACTTGAGATGATTCAACCGTTTATGTGAGTCACGCTTCGCCGTGAATGTATACAGATCATTTGGGAATATATATTTTAAGATGCTTGTAATCTAATTGCCAAATACATGGGAAGATCCTCCTGAAGACCAAGATTGCATTAATATTTTAAATTTTTAAAACATACTTAATGCAGTAAGTTAAATATTTTTCTGAAAAATTAATATTGTGTACTGTATAAATTTTAGCTGCTTAGATAATTCTTGCAATCACTTTATACTATTTTTTAATATATCTTATAATAAAAATTAAAAAAGTATTGGTTAAATTGATAAAACAATTAAAAATTGTTTCTTTCATTCCAAGCATTTCTTAGTTCAATTTACCTAACAAATTACACTTAAAATAGCCACAGTTTTTCAAGACATTTATTACATAATTTTTCATTAGGTATCATGAGTACCTTTTTCCCCGTTAAAAACATGATTAATAAATTCCATAAATTTAACTGAACAAAAACATAAAAGTTTATTTATTGGGTCGTCAATGACCACTCTGATGTTAACCGGGTACCCTTGCCAATTGACAATTCCACCATGAAGAGAACAGCCGATGTTTTATTAGCCTCCTTTATATAAAAGACATCTGTATACTCGTCTTTTTAAGATGTCTTTAGTTACTTAGAATAAATGGAAGAAAGAAGGAATTCACCACCCTGCATCTGCAGGTGGAAAGAAGGAGGTGGGTAAAAATGTAACAATTTCACTATTTTATATAATCCTCAAGAGCATTGCATATATTAATCATGATAGAACTCTCATAGCAGAGTTACGTACCTGGGTCCCTCACCTGCCGTCCCTAGGTCCCTCCAAGTTTTCTAGGTCATTTGTTAGTGTTGGATTGTTGACAAGGAAATTTGAATGGTACTGAAGGATATCTAACCAAAGATGAGATTATAATTTCTTGTCTGTGCTTTGTCGAGCAGAAAAAATTGTCGCGCTGTGAAGCAATCTTCAATTTTACTCAATTACTTAATTTTTATGTTATATCAGGTCGAAACTGAAATATTTCCAGCCCCCAAAATCAGAAACTTTCACTCATATACAGAGATATGCTCTGAAAATTAAGAAATTGGTAAATAAGGACTTTTAGAGGTACATACATACATATATGTTAAATTAACCAAATACAGACTACCTTAATGAGAGACCTACTCAACTATTGATTCAGACTACACATTAGTTATAAGAAAACAAAATACTCTTCTTTTTATTTCCTTTATTAGTTAAATTAATTTCGAGACACATTTTTACTTTTATTTATTTTCCTAACCTTGTTATATTCAGTAATAACTTACCGAATGCTTTAAAAAAAAGCTTAAAATAATCATATAAATCTGAATAGCTTAAGGTTATATTGAAATTAATATTATTGTAATTTTTCCAAAAAATATTGAGCTTTTTATAATTTTTTGTGAAGATATTTTAAATTATAAATTGAAATAATTCAGTATTAGACAAAACATATTTTATTTTCCCACCACATTTAGTGGAGTTGGATGTAAAAGTTTATGACGTTGAATTTTGAAGTAAAACTGTTATTTCTATGCAGCAAGGTTACTTTACGTTCTTCTGATTTCAATTTGTAGTTACAAAGAATGTTTGTAAGAACGATTGCCCAACCCTTGAATCGTATTTTGCCAAATAAAAATAATTAAATTAGAAAAAACATTTATATTTTTATAATGGTGGATTATTATTTTTCTTATAAATAGAAGTGTCATCAAAGTATAGCTATTTGCAAACCATTATTGTTATATTTTTAATGTCTCGTACGTACTACTAGGAACAAAATGTAAAACCGAGTCATTATTAATGAATCAGTGTAACTCAGAATAAAATCTGCTTTATTGAGACTGATTCAGGACATGAGTTTCATATCACAAAATATCCCCTGGATAAAGTGCTTGTAAACATCGATTTTTTAAATAAAATAGGACATTTTGGTTTTGTTTTATAAATCGTTTTGTTTTGTATTAAAAACCTCAAATAATTTAACCTTTGCAACTTTCGTTAGACAATATTCTCATTGACCGTCATTGACGGTCAATGACGGGCATTTCTTATTTGTTAATGTAAAATATAAATTAATGTTTACCGTTCACATAAGAAATGCAATGACAATAAAAAATCTAAGAATTGCCTTCCATTCAGAATATATCCAAAAAAGGAAATTTAATATGACTATTTTATTATTGAAACTGAGAGAAGTGTGATTAAAATCTACGTCAGTACCGAATATACTTCAGCATATTATTAATAATCGTTTTCGGTTGAAAGCAAGAGTGAAAAATCTAAAAATAACACATTCCAAATCGCTGTCATTCTCAAGTAGTTGCAAATTCTTTTCCAAACATATTTAATATGTAGTTTGAACGTCATTGCTCATCTGTTATAGATGATCGTACTGAACTTCAAAAATGGAACTTTAGTAGTTCTAAAACAGTGCTTGCACTTAAACATGTATAAATAAAAAAAATAATGCAAAGATACTTTTATTTTATAATATAAATAGGATCAAAAAAGCTATTAATATTAATTTGGTAACAAAGAAATCCACTCGAACGAGACATCGTATATTTAGCGCGCTCTACATCCAACACTAAGTTTCGCAACTGCTTGTAAGAATGAGACTGGGGCGGCGCATGCGCTTGTCCTTGCTTGGATTTTATGACGCAAAATTAAGAGCTAATGTATAATAATTTTAGATTTTCTGTATGATTGTAATGAAAACAATTATATATATTGTATTATATTATATATCCAAAACTTGTATTGTATCTAATGATTAAGGTTTCATAGATATTTCATTCACGTTTTCTCATTTGAATCGATGGAGATCCCCGGGATGAGAAGGTAATCTATTTAGAAACAAAACAATATGCAATTTTCATCAAAAAACTATAAGGTAATAATAATGTTAGTTAGGTAAAAACATGTCATCGAAAATTTATTAAGCCGTTTCTTAAAGTTAAAGAAATAAAAAGACGTTATTTATCCATAATAAAGGATGGGTTTACAATAATTTCAATCCAGACTGTGTAATTAACTCCTAGCTTAAAAAAATGTTTTCTGTGAGTTATTCATTTACAAGTACATTTAAGTGAGGAATTGTCGCAGTTGAATTAATTTATTCATATTTGTTAGTAAATAACAACGTCTTTAAATATAAATACGTTTTACAAGTAAAAGGCAGATTGTAGATGATGAGATCTAAGTCTTTCGACTATTATATTCTATTTCCTACTAGAAAACAAAATTATTAAACTTATGATGCACGACTTTATTGCTCTGTTTACATCTTGCTAATTGTTTATACATGAAAAATAGTATCGTCTAAAATATGCCACGTTTTCATAGAAACTACAAACGGACATTAAACTACCACTTATAATATTAACGCCTCACGCTAAAAAAATATAGATTAATCTGTCTCTATGGTCTATTATTTTTATGTACAGTTTTGTAAATTTACTCTGCGTAAAGATATCCTATTTGTTTTATATTCGTACTACTTAATAAACGTTCATTCAAACTAAATATTTCATTTAGTATTATAGCAATGACATTTAATTAATGTTACCATTTTATTTTTGGCGGGAAGTATCATATAATAATGATATACGAGTGAAAGTGTATGTGACAGATGTAAAGGTAAGAAACAATTTACAATTGTTACTGTGTCTTAAAATATACATATATTCCTGACGAGTTAAGTCAAAACTTTATAAAATAGTGAAATTGAATTTTAATTAAAATAAAATGTCGGGGATACAGAAAAGAAATTATCATTATTGTATTAGGACAAAGTTTTAGTGTCTTTATAGAACAAATTGTATAATTATTTTTAAGAAATAATTGATTTACTGTTGATTCCTTTCCCATATAATAAAAACAAGATAACGTCTAATAGAAAATTGAAGGTAATAATTGTTTTGTTTCATTCTAGTTACCATTCCAGTACGTACATATATATTTTATATGAAGTATATTATTTTATTTTTTATTATTATATACTATGTGCGTTACTTTGCATACCATCAATCCCATAATAATTCAAACGTTTCAAAACGTGTTAAATTAAAAATTGACATTGTTGGATAGATAACGTAGTTGAAAAGGTTGTCGACAGGTGTATAGGAAATAAAATGTAGGTCGTTTGTTCCAGGAAAAGCTAATTTTCGTCCTGATTGCGTCTCGATGACTGATGCTAACTGCTGAGTAGATGCCAACTCGCCTATTGCCCTGACTCACCTGCCATCAAAATTCAAAAATAGATTTTTATTAAAACACCGCACCACACAAGTATTTTCACATTTTTCAGAAAAAAGTTTAACGCATTTAAGAAATACGATATTTTTAATGCTTTGTTAACTTTCAAATAGTTAAAAAAAAACTGACAAAGACACCACACACGTTTTGGTCTTTAATAAAAATTCAATATTTTGAGCAACAATATTAAGTACAAGATATCTATAACAAACATCAAGGTACTTCAAATTTTAATGGAGATTCTTGGAGATGAAATCCGTAATGAAAACATCAACTATCATCAGCGTGCAGGCCACATTGCTTTCTAGAACATCTACTTAGTCTTTCGGGACGTAAACTTGTCTCTTTTCGCAATGATGTACCTACATGGAAATTGTTTATAAAAATGCCCTCCGAGTGATTGGAGCTGGTCAAATTCTAATACTAAGCTTAAGCTTTAATGCTAGTGATGGACTGACAGAAGAAAAAGATTTCTTTTGATATTGGATAAGAACCAAAATGTCTTCTATTAATAGAAATCAAAGATATATATACTGAAATATTATAAAATCTTAAAAACTGTTTACAAAGCTTTCGTCAAACATTCATGAATTATGTAATACTTAAAAAGTAAAATTTATCATGCTTATTTTTATAGCGCCCTCTCGTAGAAAATTTAACAGGTTGTCAAGCATACCAGTTACATCGAGATTTATTTTATACGGCCATACAAAAAATTTCTAACATACTTATATCTTTTATAGAAGATGACTCACTCACTCACAAATTTCATGATAAAAGTTAAGATGACAAAAGGACGTGTAAAAATGTATTTGGTAAGATTATGTCAACTTTTCATCAAAATCTTGGCAAATAAACTCTTTATATCCATAAAATAAGAAAGTACATAATATAATGGCTCAATTTTATAGAAGTTTTAGAGGAATACATGTATCACAAATTTCGACTTCAACTAGAATTTTTTTGAAACGCCACCTAGGGAAATATAAAGAAATCAACAACGAAACCTTAAAACTACTTTTGAAGCGCTTTCCAGAAATATATTTAGATGGCGCTTTTCCGAACAACTTAATATCTTTCAATAGTCGCAGAAAAATAATATTTGTACTTATAATAATTATTACTTATTAAATTACATAAATAACATATACATATAATAACAAATGAACCACCATGCAGTGATACCACAGGATCTATAAGAGATAAATTGCAATCCATATGTCATTTTGATCTGGAAGAATTACTTAACGGTTTCTTTTTAAACGCTTAGCAATTTTTACTCGTAAGAAACCAAATATGCTATATGTAATTCATAAAATATTGAATATACATACATACATTAATAGAATTCGATTTTTTAATTTGTCCACTATGTCAATAACTTTATATTATGGTTTGGGTTTAAATTACATGTTAATAAACATTTGTCATTCTGAAGTGTAAAAAAACATCCCCTACAGTTGTCAATGCACCCTAAAAGTAGTTCGAGTTACTTTTAGAAGAAAAAAAATACCAAGCTACTGAAACAAAAATTTTAAACAAAATTATCATTGACTTTTAGAATGAATTTTTACTTTAATACAGTTTAATGTAACCAATATTTCTTTGTAACTAAGTTATCTGTCTTTTTCGTGAGAATTATTATCGAAAAAATATAAATTATTCTCAGAGTGATGTTTAACCTGAAATTTTTGTTAAAAACAGACTCTTCCACATTCCACAGTTATGCTTTCTTTGGCCATAAAATCATTGATTAGTTTTTAATATAGCCATATTTTTGACTTGAATAGTAGAACTTTTCTAAGTAGATAAGTAAAAAATCTCAGTTTTTATTTCCTTCATATGAACTTATTGTTCTCAACGTTATCCTTTTATTCGTTCTTCTTCTATGTAGGTATGTGTGTGCGTGTGTATAGAACTACAGATATACTAATAGTTCTAAATCGCATAAGCTTTTGTAAAATAAAATACATATTCTTTATTTATATATCTAGGATGAGTCAGAATAAGTTAATCGTATTAAATTTTGCCTTTGATACAACAAGATTGTTTGTTAACACGTAAATTGCCCGCCGGCTGGGAGTAGCAGACGAATAATGCTTCTGGCAGTTTTTACTATTACGTTAAAAAGGGAACCTTAAGGCGCCTGCCCTTTTAGACTGAATTAATAAACTGCTAATTACAGCCAATATCTACAAGTTAATCACCGCCATTATAATAATAGTATCTACAGTGACTATTAAATATAGAAAAATGTTTATACAAAGATTCTATAAAGCATTAAGTGTTCATGTGTTTGTAAAAGAAAATTAAATTCTAACTGTTATTTTATAAACTTTGCAAGCTACGAAGAGAACTTCGCTTTAAATGTTACTATTTTATAAAAAAAAATACATTTTCTAGACCCAATTAACAACCGATTTACAAAGTCTTGGAAACCTTAGCTTTATCGTAGATCGTTTCAAAGCTAAAATTCATTATGAACAATGTTGTCAAGAACATTGTTCTTCTTTATTGTTAAGTATACAAATAAATAGATAAAGTACAGATTATAATACAGTCAGAAAGTACACAAATTAGCTGGATTTGGTACAATTTCTCCACTTAGAGAATAAATATTGTCGTAGTTGATATTTTGATCAAACAGAAACTAGGGCCTTTACATTCATCAGACGGGTAAAATTAAGAGTAAATAACAGATATTAAGTCCAAAAATACCTACATATAGCTGGTTACAAGCGTGAGACTTTAGATTTGATTTCTGAAACGATGTCCACTACTGCAAATCAACAACAACAAGCAACTCTTACTTTTTAAGAGATATGAATTAAATATTCTGTATTTTTTTATCTATATCAGGCGGAGAAAATAAAATTGAAATAACAAATATTATTACTTCTATTCCGATGTAAAAGATTTGCAAATCATATAAGAAAACTTTATACACAATAAATATTAATTAATAAAAGCAGATTGCCTTGCGAAATAAAATTATTTATATCATAATGATTTCAGAATAGGTTTTTTCTTTAATTTTGGGTTTCCGTACTAGGCATATGATATAAGAGTAATTGTAAAACTGTGTCCAAGATATTTTTAGGTAGTATCAAAATTTATTATAATTTTATTCTATAATTATTATAAGTTTCAGTGAAAAGTGAATGATATAATTATTTAATGCATTATTGTTCATGATACCTAAACAAAAATATATAAGAGACATGACAGTAAAATGAACACATTATTTTTAGTTTCCCATTGATTAAGCCATGGGGACATTTTACCAAATACTTTTCTGTCATTAAAACAAATTCTTTTGAAAAAATCTTCCTGATATAATATAAACGAGAGTACATTTAGATTAAAGTACTGATTAAATATTACTACCATATAGAGAAGGAAATGAATATTATAAATTAAAAATATGAAATGTAACGTTTTATTTTACTTTGGTACCAAAGTTAGCTTGATTTCTCAGAATTCATTTACTACGAGAACATACAAAGTACTGTTTGCTTTGATATAAATAAAATAAAAGGATGATATGGATACTGTGCACACTAATTTAATATATCATATTTAATAATAACTATATACACTGAATTACTGTTAACTGTTAAATAAACTGAATTCTGTTTTATGGTATCTTATGACAGATCTTTCTATGAGAGTTTAAAAGGAGAATTTCGGTCTCGAGGAACGTAAATTATTTCTGATATTCAGAATTATATCATACGTTGCAAGATTTTTTGTAATTCGAAATCCAGGTTTGCTTAAATTCATTTCTGTATAATTTACTACATACTTTCGATTTAATCTTATGAGATAAATTTATTATTGTAAAATATTATAGCTTTCTATTACCAAATACACTAAAGTTTGACATGTTGGCATTTAACAACATCGAATAGCAGACTAACACATATTGATTTTTACATTAGCTAGAAGGAATTTTTCAAGGTGCACCAGGAAAGATTTTCCAAGAACTGAAGTGTACATTGACGATGGCTATAAGTTTTAAATATATATTACTCAGAATTTCAAATATATTATGAATTATGCATATTACTTTGCAACAGATTGGAATTAATTTCCTTTCCTTTACCTACTTATTTTTTATCTAAAGTTTTAATTATTATTGAAATAAATATAATCATTCAATTCTTCTGTGTTTTTTTAACGTATAGAATTTAACTTCACCAAAAGGCAAGCGTATCTTTTCACCTTCAAAAAGAGTCCTTTCACCTTAACTCCAACTTTTCAGAATTTTTTTTTTTAAGTCTATCTGAGCCCACTGCTGAGCCAGGCCTCTTCTCGTAAGAAAAGATATATTCTTTTCAGAATATATCTTTTAAATACACCGACAGCTTTCAGACAGTAGGTGACGTTGTATGCTTTAACTTTGACGTTGAGCGGTTTTTTGAGTCCAAGGCTGTCCTGGCAAGTCCTGCCTTAGGCAGATGCTATGTAACTATATGTATTTACAAAAGTGAGAAAGTACTTTGTTTATATAAAGCTAAGGTCCGTTCGTTTATGGAATACTGCTGATATATTTGGACAGGCGCGGCCCGAAATATCACCTCATCGGCTTAGATTCCATGGAGGGAAGTGCAATTAGGCTTATTGGTTTTAAGCAATCTAGTCAACCTAGAGCACAGACAAAAAATAGCCAGCCTCTCGGCAATCTATAGGATACACTTTGGACAGTGTAGCAGTAACAGTGCATTCACCACTCACGACTTCATTTCTACCTACCAACGGGTAGAATGACAGATAAGCATTATCCATTCCAGAAAAAAAAAGATATATGTGAAGTCAAAACAACAGCTATTGGTATTTAAAATAAACGTTGAAAATAAAATTTATCTAATAAACTGCTGGTCGGATTTTAACAATGGCTCAGGTTTGGATAGCCAATGCAAAATTTTGTTAAGCTTGTAATAATATATATTATATTTATTTGAAAAATAAACACCACCGGTTCCCAGGGGTTTGTGAGGACATCAGCTTCAGAACAACCACGTATACTTAGATCGAAACTAAACCAAGACTGGCGCTGCAGTCAATATCCCTTTTAGGCAGTTCCTTACTGATCCTAATACATCTGATATGACCCAAAGGACCTAGGAGTGCCAAAAGTAAAACACTTTCTCAAAATTTTCACGAACTCAATTTCAAAAAATTATCTTTGTTTAAAATTCGTTGTTTTGACCAAAACTCCAGACAGACTTCTTTTTTGCAAAATTAATTAAATACCGCTGACATTACATTACTACGACAAGAGTATCACAGTTTAATTATTATTAAGACATAAGTCGCACATGGTAATTATAGATACTTGTCTTTAGCTTCAATAGTTGTATAACAGAAAGTAAAAATAATTTATAATGCTGTCCTAATAAAGTTCGTCTAATTTACAACAGAATCCATAAGACTGGTGACAACAAAAGTAAAAAAAGAAACTCGACTGAAATATAGGCTACACTTCAATATACTATTTAATAAGTCATCAATGTGTAATCGGACATGATATAGCAGATGTACGTAGATTTAAATAATCATTAAATGAATCACTGAATTGAAACAAATTGAATTACAGTTATTCTTAATAACATGGTAGTCTAGATGTCGTCTTGCAATATGAAATGCTTATCCAACTCAGTGTTCATTGAAGAGGAATGTGCGATTCCAAGTTAAGAGTGAATTTTCACTTCACTTCTAATATATGCCAATTAGTTTTAATGCGAATATATATTTATTTATAAAATTGTTTGTAACGAGTGACTTTATAATATTATATACTGTTTACACAATATCCTATACACACTATGTACAAGTTTAAGTGCATTTAAATTGGGAATTACATGTATATTGTATTTCAGTTCTATCAAAAACTTTTAATGCAAAATATACTCATGTTTGGATATATATTTTGTTAAACAAGCTTTATAAATTAATAACCAATTTATAATGAATTGTTTAATAATTTTCGGAAATAAAAACAGTTTTCAATTAGTTGTTTCAGAACGAATTAGAAGCTTCTGGTGATAATTTGTTAACATTTACCTACTACTATGTTTTTTTTTTTATATTGGTCAGCTGATCCTTTTTATGGGTTATATCAATTCACATTTCAAGTTATAGATAAAAATCTTCAAAAAAATAAAAAAAAATTGTTGTTTGGCTGTGGTGCTGGGGACTAAAGCTATGGCCTACTTATCAGAATTTGAAAGAGCTACAATATTTTTTAAATTACCATTTATATCTTAAAAGACATATCGTTCTGTGAACAAAAGAAAGATTAAATTATCTTTATATTTTAAACCACTAATAAGATATATATTTTATTTATTCATAGAATACATCTATTTTTTTTTTTATTTTTATGTAATATTGTTTCAATTATAAAACAAAAATAATAATAAAATGTCATCGACTCAACACGAAAGCGTGACTTAAACTATCTCATAAAATTATATACAAAGTTGCTTAAAAAAATTAATACAAAAGAAATCCAATAGGAATTTTTAAGTTATTGTTAAAAGTATTCAAGAACCCGATGAACTACAGTGAGCAGTAACACCTAAACAAATTACTCCTACTAAATTATAGAAAATTAATTAGTAGTTGAATTGTTTTCTTAAATATCACTTTATAAGATTTTCCTAATGTTATTTGTTATAAAAAATCCAAAACGCCTAAAAGAAAATTTGTTAATATTTTTTAGCTATTTCTGATATACATATCTTTTTCATTTTCGATTTTACGATAAAAATCAATAGATATAAAGTTACAAAGATTTTAAACAGATTGGGGCCAAGTGTGGCGACCGCACAAGTTTGAACTTAAATTCGCTCTACCTAAACTAACCCAGAGAGGGTTAGTGTAAGTTTACTTTTAAATAAACACACCTTTATAAAAAAAAAATATTCCTCCTAAGAACGCATGTTAAGACTTAAAAAAGAAACATTTGAATGAATTAATTAGTAAAAACTCCATTAAAACAAAAAAAAAGAAATAATGAAGCTCCTAATATATTTATTAAAAAGAAGAGATTTATATAAAAGGAGTAATAAAAAAACAACATATATCTTGTTACATTTACATAATATAAATACCGTTTTACTTTCATCAATCAGAATGACATTTCTATAAGAAGTATAAATCGGTTTCCAATTCGGCATTCGTCCTGATAGAGACAAATTCCGATTGAAATGGGAAAATATTGCAATATCGTTACGATTATTAGTTTCATTTATGATGTTTGAACGAAATTGTAAATAGCTCTTACATTCTACGTAATCTGACATATTATAAAATAGAAATTATTATTGAAATAAAACTATGCTCTTCGGAATTAATTTGTTTATTTTATTTTTCCATTTCTGTCCGAACTTTCGATAACTTTATAGTTACCGTGACTTCAGATGAGAGGAAAGAACTTTAATTTTAAATTTTAAATGTCTATTTGCAAAAGTCCTAGACGTCAATAATGTTAATATATTGAATACTGCGAACGACTGATTTATTATTTGACTTTATTTGTAAATTATTCTCCATGATCACTATAACCACGTATTCTAACATAATCGAATTAAATTTTTTTTTCGAAATTTCGTACGTACGTACGTACGAATTTCGTACCTAAAACGTGGAAAAAATGCTTATAAATTCAAATAATATGAAGACTGTACTGTTGAATATTATTCAAAAGACACTCATCTATGGACGCGTTAGCTTATAATTTGATTGCATTTTATTTGCTTACGTTTGTATTATTATAATATTTTTCTATTTATTTGATAAATAAGCAATACTTACGTAATACTGAATAATTGTGCAATTTATTTAAAGAGTCCTAAATTCACAGGAAAATTATTTAAAATTGTTATACTAAAAGGGTGTTAAGTATCTATTCACAAACAAGTTCCTAAAAAGGTGCAATACAAGATAAGGGCTATTGAAGAGACGTGAGACTACAGCATCCGATATCATTTCCCAAACAATTCTATGTTGTTACGTGATATCAAATTGTGTGGTCGATACTTCATGTTACTTAATATTTAAAGTCACATCATCATTTTGTCCGCTCACAGACATAGTAAAATGATATCCAATTATATACTTAATTATTTTTTTTTTTATTATTCAGAACATTTAAATAACTGATATATGTATATAAAAATATAATGTTACAATTTAAAGTTTTGTTATAACATGACGTCCTAAGAAAAGACACACATAGTCCATGGGTTATTGTGTGCATTGTGAATGAAAGTCTCCTTGTATCCCGGCAAGTGCATTGAGTTACCCCTCCCCGCCTCCTCCGCCGCTTCCCCCCTGGCCATTCCTTTCCCCGGAGGCTTACCTGCGCGAGCGTCGATCCGGCGAAATAGCCTCAGAAAACCGCTACTGTACCGACAATGACTATAACACAGATGACACATTTTACGAATGGTTGTTTTATACCTACAAGACATCTAATATCTGTAAAGTAGTCTTCAGCATGAGAAGTTTGTTTAATATTTATTTAGTTTTATACATGTATACCTAGTTATAATAAGGGATACAACTATTTTAATTTAAGTTCTGAGTTAAATTGGTTTCGCACTACGCAGAAATAGTGATTCAATAAATTAAACGAAAACAAGTAATTGGAAAAGTAATTATATCTTTTCTGTCTATCGATATTAAATTGATTGAAAATTTCAAACGGACTAAATATGTATTTATTGATAGTTATAGTAATGAGAATTTAATTTTATGATAAAATGATTTTGTGTTTACCTTTACCTTGTATATTTCAATTTAAATTTAAAAAATTAAATAACATTTTGGTGTTTCATTAAAAAAAATATAAATATAATTAATTTACTCGTGGGATTATTTAATCTAATTATTATGATAAGTATTTTGTTCAATATTCTAAACATTTGTTTTTAATATGATACTTTATAACTGAATAATCTTTCTATAAAGGATGATTATAAAAATGTATGCGTGATCTAAATGTATGACAATTAATACAACAACAAACAACAAACAAACATGTATAATCGTAATAATAATAATATATAAATAAAATAATAAGTTATAAACTATAAATGTATGAAATATTAGTTCAGTATTCGAGGTGAAGATTATGTAAAAGTTCAAGTTAAACTAGTCATTCTTGCGCGTCTGATGTAGGGCGGGCGGAATGCACCGGAGGCTGCGTTCATTATCCTGGAAGCCGCCCGCCCGAGAGGAACGCACTCACTCTATAATATTATATCGTGATATCGCTCGTTCTTCGGCTTTGAACAATTCTGTTAGTACTTAAAAATTATTTTAGTCAGTATTGTACAGTAAATTAATATTTCTCTTAATATCTTTAGCTTCAAAAACCATTAATTTTTAACTTTAAAGTGTTTTGTGTATTATTTAAAACATTAAAATTTTAAAATTAAAAAATTAAAATGGGTAATTTTTGTGCTAAATTGTGCTCCGTATTGAGCGTTCTAGCGGTGCCATTGCTTTTCTTTTTTTTTATAAAAATTTACTACATGTTCTTTTTTGATAATATGAATAACGAGTTAATTATTTGCGCTGTTAGAGCGATGTTATAAATTAGTAGAGACTCTTGAAACTGTTGCGTCTGCGCATTAATCTTTGGTCATACCAAACGGCGCGTACGCCTTGAAGTGGTATCCGCGTCTCGCTTATATGAGTTACGCTAGCGAGCGAGGCTGACGTGCGTTCTAGTGTGGTGGTGCCGCGCACAAATGTGGCGTTTTCAAATCGTGGCTATCTAGCATGTGCCGTTGAACCGAGTCGGTGCCGTCGCCATGCTCCCCGCGGCCCTATTGCTGTTGCTGGCAGCGACTTGCAGTGCTGACTTCCAGGAGCGAGGTAAGTAACCACGCTGTACCGTTTTACACCTCATTTATTTTTGTTTACACACGTACTCCATTGTGTTGCTCTTATAATTTGTCATTTATATTTCTCTTTATATTTTGTAAGATTATTATTATTTTAATAAACCGTACGCAGAAAAAGATGAGTAGAAGTAAAGAGTAAGACTGTCACAATTAGGTATGTTGAACAACTGATTATTAATATTCCCGTGTCATATCCGAAGATGCGAATAAAATGCATGCAAAAATGTTGTATAAGTTGTTGAACAAACAATTCAGAACCCGTCGGGCGGCGTCTGCGCTTACACCAAGAACTTTTGAACCTACCCTTAGCGAGGAAGGCACATGCGCGTCAGTCTAACTTTATAAAAACTACGTCTGAATGTTAAAGAGTCTCGCCAAGCTGTTTCAAAATATTATTAATAAATAACATAATACCTTTGAATTTTGCCAGATCCATCCATTCATAGTACGATATCGTTTACGGTATAACATACGAATTTTGCTATGAAAACCATAAAATTACTTGCTAATTGCACACACATGAACTGCATGTTAAAAATATTGCTTAATATAATATACATAGATGTCATAAGTTCATCCTTATTTACTTGTATTACATTAATATACAACATTGAATCACAATACAATCAGTAACAATAATAAAATGGAAGATAAAACTTCCTTTTATTTATTGGTCCCATCGAAAAAATCATATGAAGTAAAATTTCGTACAGCTGAATGTTAACAATGAACTAGAATAACAGAGGTTTCTTATTGTAACGTAGCCATTGTGAGCGAACGATAAAAAGTTTAAGAATCGACTTTCTAAATACACTCAGTGTTCCTTAATGTCGTAATGCAGGGATGGCCCATTGAAACGTTTGGTTGGAATTACTATGATATATAAACTACAATTTGGCAAATATCTTCCTAAATAGATGATGTACAAATCATTTAGTCAGTCCCTTGTTAACACTGTCTCGAATGTTACCTTGATAATGAAAATTAAACAACTATGTAATCCCTTGACTTGAGTTAACCCACAACGACAGCTAACTATTGTAATATATACTAAGAAATTTTAATACATTCATTCAATCATTCCCCTGTCTTAATTTTATCTTGTAAATGATATAGTGATTTTTACAAATATGGAACAGATTTTTGTTTAAATAAATAAAAGATACAATATTTTTTTCTAAAATTAGATAAAATTTTCGTATAAATAGGTATACTTCATTCTTCGAAAAACCTTTTTTAATGATTTTATTAAACTCTGGGCGTATTTAGATACCTATTTCAAAACCATAACGACGAATCCAACAAATGTACAAATTATTAGGTCTGATATTTTTTAATGCAGGTATATCATTCTGCTGAATATTTTCTTAACCGCTACACTGGACAATAATTAAAAAGCCAACCAGCCTCATATGGAATCCTATCCATAAGTTTGTGAATAAAAAAGTTACGAGTTGCCATTGACAGCTTCAACTCATTTCTCCAACATTTTATACCGACTATAGAATTTCGAAAAAATAAGAAGTTATACTTGAACAGAACTGTTAACAACAAAAAGAAAGTTTGTTATACTGTAAAACTAATTCAACTTAGTGTAGAAAAATAATATTACGACATCTATAGATAATGGGTATTCTATAATAATATATGAGTAAAAGTTATAAATTTGAAAGAAGATTATAGGACAATAAGAACTCTACTTTAATAGAAACCTCAAAGTCTTAATTCAAAACTATAAGCCACCTTTCGTGACATCTCCTTCCAAAGTTGCAAAACCATTTTCAGATACTTGACACCGGCTCCAAAAAAATATGAGAAACTTTAAATTGAATTGTCGTTTTTAATGCATTCAGATTCAGAGAAAGCTAATTCTCTATAAATTGATAAGTCTTTTTACGAAAAAATGTCAGAAAGCAAGAGTCATAATAATAAAATATAACATCAAAATGATATTTCACATACAAAAGATTAAGTACTGTTGTTGTTCGTGAATTGAAATGTGTTTTCTGTAGAAATGTTTAAATCTTCGAAAATTATAATAGAATTGAATTGATGACGAATAACATTAATAAATTAAAAGGAAAAATATTAAATTAATTAGCAATGGCAAGCATAAGTACTTAAGACGATCAAGCAAAAAATTAAATTGCCTTTCTATTCTCAGTATTACATTTTAATAAACGATATAGGACATAAGAGTATTGAAATGATACAGACATTAGACGTCTTAAAAACTTTTATTGATCTTAAGATGATTTTTTTCTTAATGATCGTGAAATATTTTAACTCTCATAGTTGCGTCTTTGAGTCCTTGACTATATAAAGACCATCATGAAACCTATTTTAAGACACTTTCCGTTATTAAAAAAGGGGTTTTTATGCGAGGTCTTTTCCTAAATTTAATCATTGGGTCAATATAAAAGGCTGGGACTGTTATAAAAGAAAAACTAACATTATTAATTTTTTAAATATTTCACACAAAATCTTGTATAAAATTTATTTTTGTGACAAATTCAAAGATACCGCCACAACTGAGTCGAATCTAGTTATAAATAATTTATCAAATTCAGGTTCCGTACATGCTGGTTAAAAATAAAACGTTCTTCATTTAACTACCCCGAGGCAGTGAAAAATCAATATCTGCTAATATGAATGATATTTTATGTACAAACGATTCGAAATATGATATAAAGATATATCCTTGTTTATTTGTTAAAAATTCTTCATGGATAAAATGCATCTAGACTTCAAAATAAACAGTTTATATAAATACGCTCTCTAGTTTTTTTCAAGGAAACTTTTCAGATATTTTTTATTTGTTTTTCTATGGCCTTCTGTTTTCTTAAATTAAAATTCCTGAATGAGGAAGCTAGCTAGATTAAGCATTTTTTACATCAGTCTATTTCAAAGATTCTCCGGCAGAACGACACAAACAAAAAATGTTACACCCCTTTCATTATGACTGCTATTGTAAATGTTCTTTTATAAACATTATTTCAAATTACTGATGATTTAATTAAATATCGCGCATGTTCTGAACAGAGGACCGTCTACTAGGGCCATTGCAATAAAATTTTGACATATGATTATTTTAATGCCTTAAAATGTGTTCCGCAAGCTCTTGACTATATGTCCTATTGATGGGAATACAAACTTTAATTAAGATTTGTTTATATTATTGACATCGTTGGCGTATTAATTCTGATTTCACGATTTAATTTTAATAAATTACACTTTATAACATATTCATAAATATTTAGTATGATATTTTATTATTGACCAGCTGGACGACTTAATAGACTTATACTGGGAGCCAGCTTCCTTACACAGAGCATTCTAGTTGAGATGAAGTAGCACGGAAGAGATATCAAGTTAAACTTGATGTAACTGTACTTTAAAGGGAGTCACTTAATTTCTCTTTAGTATTTTCATAATTGCTTTGAACTGTTAGCAAAATGTAAAAAAGACACTATGTTAATAAACTCAACTACGATAATACTTTTTTTGTCATTCTATGGGCCCATTAGAATTTTATAATAATTCTATAATATACTACTTGCACTAAAACTGGTTTGCGTAATGTGTCGTAGAAAACACACTTACCCCGTATCCGGTATTTCAATAAAGCGGAAGCATACGAGGACCTAGTGGTTCGGTAAAAAAAGTCAAAAGACACCCCCGGGACATCCATGAACACTTGTGTTCACTTTTTGTGCGGGTTCGATCCCGAGCGGATATCATCCCTGACGGCAAATAATATACGATGAAATGATTTTCTAGTATATTCTAAGTTGTTTGTTCCCTAAAATTATTAGACGAAATCAAATTAAACAAATATCGGTCGTATCAAAGAGAAATTTTATACAGGTGATATTTATTTTGCTCTTATATTCTAACCAGTATAAATAGACTAACAAAATATTTTTAAAGAATACTCTGTTTTTTAAAAAATATTTACATTTTAAATTTTTTAGTAAATCCTTTTTACGATGGAAAAATAAATAAAGGGAAAACTTGTCCGTTGAAACATATTCAAATAGATACATACATTTCAAAACTTTTTCCTTTTAATGTTTTATATTTCCATTCATTCAATCTCAATGTTAAATAAAAGAGAAAGAGATTTATTTCTAACATATTACGATTATAGTATCATGATTTACTTTCGTTTTTGTATTGGACTTACATGAAACATAAAATGCATAAAATATAGTACATATAATAAATAAAAATCTAAAATGTGACACATTAATGCCTTTACACTTTACACTTTCGTTGCAAATGTTTAGTAGAATAGAAAACAAGATGTTAGCAAATTATCATGTAGGCCACAATAATATTTGTCGACAAATATTATATAAACAAATAGTACATTGATTTACTTGACGAAAATGTTACCAATCAATCAACAATCATTAATAATTTCCTTTAAAATTTTTTAGGGTGCATGAAATTAAGGTTAGCGAAAAAAATATTTTTTAATGGAATTGACATCTGTTTCTATCGTTGTTATGTGGAAATTGGAATGCAACAGAATATTTATATGGTAAATAAAATTTAGCGAAAACATAATAGTGGAAACCGGAATCAAAGAATTACATATGAACTTATTTATATATGTAAATTAACCTGCTTCTTATTATCATCTATACAACAAAGTTTTTCCTCGTCTTCTTTTATAAATATTAACAAGAACATGACATTTTTACATACGACAATTTAGTTCGCTTTCACCGAAATAAAGTGATAACTATCATAAACACTTACACGTTACCAGGAAACGGGTGTGTCGGATTGATAACCCAGTACTAGTTTCTTTTTACAAAACTTCAAATACTTCATATATTTTAATGCGCCAAATATAATAGTAGAGTTTATTACCGCTTTTATTTATCATATCTTTAAAATCATTTACATATTATTTAAAATATAACTTATTTTAAATTGTTTAAAAGTGAACGCAGCCCTTTTGTTATTTGTATCACCAAATGTTTGTATTGTTTTTAAAGTTAAACTTTGGTTGTTACAATAACATAAAAGGCGGTATGAAAAATCATTATGGTTCTTGTTATGTGAAATTCATCTTAAGATCAGTGCATTCAAGGTTGATTTTCGTGTTGACAGTCATGAGTTATTGCTTTTTGATATTAGCTAATAGTTTTGATGATTTCATTAGTCGGGAGTTTTATTGTACTTGCTAACGCGTCACACTTATCAGTAGGAACAATAATAAGTTGTACTCTTGTTGCTGAGATCACCTCGTTGCCGGATTCCTTCTTTCTTTATCGAGTTACACACTAATGTTATTAAAATCTGAAATAATTAAAGTTAGCTATAGTAGATTTTAATTATTTAATTTATTTATAATATATGAAACAAAGTGCGAGCTAGTCTTTCGTAAATATTTTCGTATTCTATTGTCCATCTAATACAAATGATAATTGCTTAGTTAGTTAATCATGACTAAATAGGAATCTAACAAAATGTACTTTTTAGTTTCAATGTTAAACATCAAGTCATACAAAATAACTGAAATTATAGAGAGTAAAAACAAACGTCTATTCCCAAATATTTATACATTTCAGCTTACAAAACACCTTCATGGTTCAGGCATCTCGAGAATAAGATTTAATATTAAGTAACTTAATAATAATCACAGAAAAATTTCAATCCAAAAAACATTGATATAAAGTCGTTGAATCATTTTTAAAACGTATCGCGTAGTTTCGAAACAAAGACATGAGTTCTTGCTTTATGTAAACCGACTTTGTTTGAAAGTATAATGCATGTCACGAGTTCAATATTTGATATAAAAAAGCTACATGTGTCCTTAAAATAATGTTTAACTGTTAACTACTTGCAAAGCGAAAAACATGCTCCTGCGAAGTGTATAAAAATTTTATATAGGGATTTTCAAATGATATTTTTGTATAAAAATAAAATAATTTATTCATCCTAGTAATGAAAGATCACATAAAATAATATTTTCTAATTAGAAATATTGCTAATCTCATAAAATAAAGATTTACAATTTACAAAAAAAATAGAAACGATTACATAAATGTTTTTACTATCTGTAATACCAGCTAAGGTAAGGTTTACCCAAACCTATTAGTTCCACAATGAATTATATTTACAATTGAAATTAAATGCTTTAAAATGTGGTTAAAGTGTCATTCGTCTGATAAAAATAAGAAGTCTACCTCCTTATGAGGCATTTGTTTTATTTTTGTTATTAACAGCAGAACTAAAAGTGTAAAAATACTACATTTATCTGGTTTGTATCAATTTTATACGACGGGGTTTATATGAAACATATTTAAAGGTTATTATCATATTCAAAGCGTTGTATGTACCTTAATGCAATGTTTAATTTTCACAGACAGTTTTCTGCGGTTTGTTATTTATTTTAGTATTATTAATGAAAAAAAACTTTAAACCGTTCTTGTTCATTTCTGTGATGCAAAATAGTATTATGGGTAGCTAGAGCCGATTCAAAACATTAAAGTATCTCACAACGATATAATCGTAATGGTCTCTTGTTAATATCAGTTCTCAAGGGCATCAGATAACTTATACAAATAAAATAATTACTTGTGAATAATAAGAACGATGCCACAAGCTGAAAAGCTGTTTGTACTGGTCATGACCATCATGATATATAACAATTATGAATGTGGATAAAAATATGGGTATTTTAAACAGATTCGCTATCCACCTGCTTAATACTTGTCTAGAAATTTCTTTCCACAAATTGAATTTGATAACTTCTTGATAAAAATAGAAAAACGTACATGGATTGGTATAATTAAAACTTAAAGGTGAATTTATCTTAAACTATATTTTTACACAAAACTAAACAGAATTTATGCTATTTTGATCTCCTTTGCAAATTAAATGTAAACTTTACCGATCCTATAAAGTACAAAGTGTTATAAGTGGTTCATTAAACCAGAGTCTTTATTTGACGAACGGGCTTTTAATTTTAGTATCTAGTGACGTATACCTTCAAAGATTGAGCAACTTACGGCAAATAATAATGGAGAAATATACATATTGAATTGAAGAAGATTTTTGGACCCGTTGTACCCGCTTAATCGTAATATTAATTTTGATACACGTTAAATGCCACGTTCAGTGAAGGATGTAAACACGTATGAGAGCCGTTTAAAGACTTGCAAAAACGTATTTAAATAATTCAATGTGGAGTTTTCAAAAGGCTTGAGGTATAAAAGTGCTGTATCATATTTACATACATGTATGTCAAATATAACCTTTATTTTCATGTTGCATACTCGATTGAGCAACGACATCATAGCTTAAATGACAATACAATTTAAAAGAAAATAGTGCCTTTACTTTGTCATAAAATAACTTGCATCTCAAAGTTCAAAGTAAAAGATCAAAGGGTGGTTATAGTAATATAACGGAATTGTAGATTTTATAAACGCACAGCAAAACATATTACTATAGCAGGTTATTTAAATTATGAGACCTTTCTGTCGTCCTAACTATTTATTATGTTTGAACATTTTCGTGTAAAAGAATTAATTCGAAAACATAATCAAAAAATACCAAACAAGTATTAATATTTAATTTTATTCAAAAGGTTACGGGAACAAGTATTTCAAATCTTTTAAATTATCAATATGTTTATCAATATTTTTAAATGTTAATAATTTTAGAGTTGTTTTATTTTTTAGATCGCATTCCATCAGTCCTACATAGCAAGTTCATACGCTCGTTTATAGCAAGCTACACCAATTAAACTATTACCATTGTACACACGTCACCGTAGAAATTAGATCAATGTCGTATTTTATTATTATCCTGAATAAAATATAACTCATAACTTATACTGTTGGTTCCACCATCATTAAGACATAATCATTTAATTATAAATAAAAAAGACAGATTGAGTTGGGAAACGTTCACTCACATCGGCCTTGATGTTTTAACTTGTGTCAGACCTTGGCTTTCAATATTCACTGAGAAAAAATAATTAAATATCTCATATACTTTATATATCATCCAATCATAAAAAAGTACACCACAGTAACAGATAAAGTGATATAGAACCAACTTTTTTTTAGGAAATGTCTGAGTAACATTTTTTTTTTTATAATTTGTATTATAAAAACAAGTAATAAGTTTCATGTAACGTTTTATACTACATGAAGATGTTATAATAACGATTAGTTAAATAAAACAAAGTGTTATCCAAAACATGCGCCTCTTTGTTTTGCGAACTGGCATTGTTTTGAGTAACGCCAACTTAGGAATGCAAATTCCGTTAAATATACGCTTTTTTAAAACGAAGGTAATACCAACGTTACCTGCAATTGGAAATGAAACAACATTGTTTTATACGACAAATATATCTATAACAATAAATAAATCCATAATTTTTTTAGTTATCAAAAACAACATGGAATACAGAAAATATTTAGAGTACTCTTAGGAATAGAGTAAATTACATGGTAATTAGCGCTTTTTGTGGAATCGGTGTTGTATTATCTCGGTTAAAATTAAAGTGCAACAAATGTTCGTTAATATCTTGGTAAGGAAAAACAGTAAAAACGAGAATGAATTTAAGCCAGTTTTGAATTTTTGTAACCATTATGCTGTCTGTAGTTGTTTTTTTATTCACTGACAAGAGTTCTGGCGCCTTAGGATGTAAGATTTGTATTGTCATAAAATATTATGTCAATACAATTTTAAAACAAACACGTACATTGTGAGATATACACAAAAGAGCAATTATTACTCATTCTGTTTCAATATAAATTACCAGCGCGGATGACTATTACGTTGTAAAAACTTTGTTAAACAAGCTTTGTCAATTTATTTGACCGTTCTCTGATTGTCGAACCAGAAAGTGACATAACACATAGTGTCACGTCACGCGGCGATACAATCATTACATTCAACATACACACATGCAAAGGAATGAAGAATCACTCGCCGAATACAAATTACAGCTATTTTAACTTGATATCATTATACCAATAGATCTTAATAAATTAGTTGATTCAGCGCTTGCGCACCTAAAAATTGGGATGTTCCGAGGACGGCCGAAGATTGACGAAGATCTACGAGAGGGGACGAGGGAGGTCGGTAGTCCGTGACGCGCCTTACCAGCGAACTGTGACGTCCCTTACCCATGAGCCTCAAATACCGTATGAATATCAAATGAATCACATAATCCTCGCGATCAATAATTATCATATCAATTTTATTGTCTTCTTGCTATCAAATAATGACTTCCAACGACCTCTCCCATATACCTTCTTCCAGTAATAAGAGATTTAAGAATCAAAAGCTAGTAGAATCGCGTGTAGTCAAACGGGGCTAATGATAATAAGTTAGTCTGCGATCCATGACCAACATTCACACAGAGCCGCGTCTAACTGATTATAAAGAAAACAATGATGATAATAAGCCAAGGCATACTTTAATTGCCCTCGTAAGATCTGGAGATTCGATTTCTTTGACAATTCTATATTGTTAAATTAAAAAACACTAGAAACTACCAAGGTTTATGGTCACGTCAAGTTGGAATGTACATTACGTATATCAAAAATAATATTAGTTTCCTCACTGATTGTTAATCGATTTATATATACACTTAAGCAGGCTTATTTACTTTGATAGATTCTTGTTTGAGATTCTACACACTCATTATGGAGTTTTCGGTTCAAGTACAAAAATATTTTAAAGCTTGTAACTGTACCAAAATTTTACATTTATAGAGTAATTGTTAACACAGACACGCCTTGTGGCTCTGGTAATTAAAATATATTCTGAGGCAGTGACGTCACCGTGTTGTATCGTACTGAGACATTGACATATATTGTAATGATTAAGTAAACTTGTCATATATATACTTATATAATATATGCATATAGTAATTGTGTAATTATTATGATGTTTCTGAGAACTTTTTGAAAATAGAAAAGATAACATTTGAGACTTGAAGAAGAATTTAGTACCAATTTATTTCTTCGTATTGGCTTTGATTTAAAAGAAACTTAATTGGTGACTTCAAAATCACGCAAATAATATAATATATAGGTTTTAAAATAAATCTTTAAACACCTAAATTAAACAATTGTAAGCTGAGAAACAAATAATGACTAGTTTGCGGTTTAGCTAAATATAATAAGGTCATAATTTATAATTGTATCATAAACTTAACGTTCGATGAATGTTTTGTAATAATTTTAATGAAATTGTATATACTATAAACGCAAAATGCAGAACTAGAAATATATAAGTCAAGGAAAATATGTATTCTGTTAAATAACTTCTTAGTATGGTACAAATCTTAAAACAGTTATTTCCATGAGGATGATAATTTCCATGTTATATTGTTGTGTCTTAACACCGGCCGATACTTCTGAGACACAATTATGTAAATATGCTTATGTACTATTTGCACATCTGCGCGTATTCCTCATATGTGTATATGTAAAAAAATATACACATGCGGACCCATGTGTATGTTACAGAGCTAGCGATTTTTTTTAGAAGCCACCCGGTTAACTTATTTCTTTTTTGATTAACGTTTCTTCCTTCGTTAAACATTTATCGGTTTTCTGTTTTTATTAAAATCTTTCTCCTTTTCCGAATTAATATTTGGTATGTACATAATTTTAACAGCAGTATATCTGTGTTGACTATAAGAATTGGTATACAATTATAAGGCTGATGCGAAATTGGACCCTATCTTTATTACAATTTTAGTGTATTTCCAAATGGCCGTTATCACCGCGTCTCTCGTCACGCCCGACTGCTTGGAGCTCTATACGTTTTAGTTTTTAACAAAGTTTTTTATTTGGGTCAAGGACCTCGGGATAAGACGTCGAATTAATTATCAAGATGGTTCCCTATTATATGCTTTATAATACCTATAGCTACGTATGTATTATTTTTATTGTCAAATTGGAATTTATAAAGCAACGTATTTAATTTATTTTTATTATAAGATACTAAAACTTTTTAATATGAAGTGTCCAAAGTATTTCTTTGGAACTTTTCTACGTCCGTTTGTCTTGTTTGGTATAAGATCAGAATATATAAACTTTTTAACAGACATTTGAAAGTCAAAGTGGCACTACAAGCCGTTTTAGGGGAAACCGTTGAAATTGTATCAACAATACAATTTTGCACAACGGTACTTTAATAATAGAAAAATTTTCGTTGTTAACCCTTTCAAAATAAATTAAGAATTATTTTTTACACAAGACATCATTCTATTTAACGATAAACCAAGTCAGTTATGAATCAGTTATTCATTTGGATAATTAATTGAATGATGTCCAAGGAATCTCTATAAGTTTTGTTTTTGTCACATTATGTTATGTACTTTTAATTTAATATCTTACTTATGATATATGTTTAAACAACTTGTCTTAAGATTTTCATAGCAAAATTTACAAATAATACGTAATTTCCTTAAGATGACTAGTATCAGAGGGAATGCCGGAAAAGGCAGTTTATGATATAGCATAACTAAGCTGCATATTTATCGACTTTTAATGGCTTTTGCATTCCCAATCCTAGTATTGAATTATCAGAATGTTCCAGAAAATTGAAATGATATTATTCTGTACACCAATACACTTAATCATTCTGATTATACACGGACATTAAGGACATGGTGGTATTATTGATTATTGTGATAAACAAAATAATAGAAATCATAGAAATCTTCACCAGAATTATTATTCCAACTACAAAATGTAATCTAATATACCCTCCAACACCAGTTCTTTTTTATTTGTCAATGAGAATTTTAACAACCAAATTGTAACGGCTATCGAGTATCAGTAACACATTTCAAATTTTTGACAAAGTAAAAAACCTTAATAACTTTATAAACCAAAAACATGTCAGTGGATAGTAAAAAAGCGGCCGCATGAAGGTGAAGATACTTTGATTGCGTTGCCATTATTATCTCCACGAAAATAAATTAAATGTATAGTAAAAAATAAATTACTTGCTATCAAACTGTACGCAGACCTTCACTGTTCGTGCTTGTTATTATACTTTGTATAATATAAGCTATTTTCTAAATTGTAGCTAGGAAAAAATTAAAAGGTAATAAGTATACGAATTTTTTTTATTTTAATTCTTCAAAGTAATAAATCAGAAAATCTTTTTAATCATAAATAATGTTTGCACTTCTAATATATATGAAAACCGCATATAATATATCGTGTTTTTTGTTATGACAAAATTTTATATTAATAAGAGGAGCATTGATAGCGTTCGTTCTGGCAGCTGCATTGGGTCAATTGGTGGTGACCCTAACATTACAACCCGGCCGATGTAGAAGTCGCTAACGTCACCATATCCTCTTAAGAAAGCCAGCCTCTCGAAACCGGTCACAACATCCGAGCCTCGTCTCCGTTTCGTTGGCATTTCTAGGCGTGGCATAACCGACTGAATTCAAGAGTTATAAAAATGTTCGACCTAATGAACATTGTTGAGACATTATTGTTTCACCGAGTTATAGTTAGGGTCCGCCCAACACAGATGTTATTAAAACAGAGATCGCACAACATATGCGGGTGGCCACGTGTTTGTTACTTCTTCTTTGACTATACTCCACCCTGAGATTATTTTTTTTAGTTTCCGCTAACCAATTGAATTCTTTAAAAATCTTAGTTTTGCTATTCTTTATGAAATGCCATCTGGTGGACTGGTGACAATCGAGTTTTAATGACAAAATAAAATCTTTAACTTTTAATAATGAATAAGAAGTAAATTAAAAAAAAAAGAAACTTTGCTGAACCAGCCACATTAAAAAGAGTCCCCAAAAGGTTGTGTCTTAAAAAGTTATGTGCATGTAAGAGGAATTTAGCAAGCGAACAGGTTACGGCGACATTTTCACGGGTTTCAGATATTATCTTTACAACTCTATAATTTTGGTAACAAGTGATAAAAAAATATTTCCTAGAAATGTTCTTATAACTATTGTTTATAGTCTAATATAAAATACAATATTCTTAAACCTTATACTAACATATTCATGACACGTGCAACAACTAGTTTGTGCTTGAAGTATTGAATATAACGCTGATATATTCAAATATGGCATCAAGTTCAGCAAAATAGATTTAAGATAGTCTTTGTCAAAGATAAACTGATTCTAGTTTACACGAGTTCTAAGAGTGTTCTCGCTCTTTCCTGTATAGTAACTTTGCATCATTGTGTATAAAATATATTTGTATCATTCGTCTCACACACTTTTATCCATATAAAATGTATTCCGTCGTCGTTCCTATATTAGGTTCAAAGTTTTGGAACGTTTATCAATCTCTTCTTTATATATACATATTGTGAAATGATTATAGCGAACGTACCTTAAAATAAATAGTTTATTTAGTCCTATAACATGTTTTGATATTTAATTTGATTATGAAATAATACACAAAATATGATTAGTTTTCATGCACATCGCTGGCGAACATGTGCGGGCGACATGGTACGTTCCCAGTCAGCGTGGGAAAGGCGCCATCTTGCGTCGACCATGTTGACTTCACTTTGTTTTTACCAGCGTTTATTAATATTGCCGGCGTGTCCTTTTTTTACAATGTCTTGACAGTTTCTATAAACGTTTATTGGTACCTTGTGCCGTGATTCGATAACGTTATTTCGCTGAAATAGTTGGTCGCGTCAAGTTTTTCCATAGAAAAATTCACATCGTAACAACAATGCTCGTAAAGATATAATTATATTTTCACACGTCTTTTACAACTGCAAGAGTATTATTTATAAAACATTTTTGTATTATTAGATAACGGTTAAGCTGCGCCTATAAACTTCTAAATTAAGTGGCAGGTGCGTACAGAAAGATGCAAGTATGTGACAGAACGAGTTTTAATATGAGAACTGGAATTTAGATATACCGCAATAAAGCATTACTTAGAACGATGACGTTAACCTTTTAATTATTTATCTATACCACGGTATGGATCCCACATTTTTAAAATTTAATAAGGTACTTGAATCCTCAAAACAGAAAGTCAAAATATTTACTTGATTATAGAAAGGTGCTTAGGTGAAATTTATATTCATTTTCGTATCAAACACACACATTAATTTTATGAAAGCTTTCATATGAATCAACAACTAAAACCAATCAATGAATGAATCTAGTAACATTAATAAGAATAGTGTTTATTACGGATGTCCGTCCGTTCGCCGTATGAGCTTGCTTTCATAAAGACGTCCGTCGAATCAATTCCCTGCAACAGTGCACTTTCATTCAAACATCTTGAATGAGAGTTAACGCACTATAATCTTGCGAGACTGCGCAGGCGCACGCAGGTATGCGGTATACGGAGTAAGTCTGACATATCGAAAATAAAAATTGACCCTATCCTGTATCGTTTATATGAACTGTATTTATTTTAAGAGAAAGTAAGAGTTGAGTTTCGTTTATATTTTCAATATTATTATATAAATATTAATATAAAAAAACGAAGACCATTTATTAAAGGTGAGTTTATAAAAGTAGAGTATTTGTGATATCTAAGTATGTTAAGTATATGTAATTTTATTAATAAAATCCTCTAATTTGTTTAATTTAGAATAAATGCTAGTGCGACTTAGCTCTTTTTTTATATTATTTTCTACAGTATTCGTCTGTTAAGATTCTTTTAGGAACCATCACTTTACTCTAAAGGTATTATGGAGCTTAGATGCTAGAGGTAAAATACCGCTTTTAAATCATTAAATTTAGTAAAAAACACATTAGTCAGCACAAGGAAATTCAATATTCATGAAACCGGAAATCTAGAGTTTCGTAACAAAATTATTAGCATTGACCCATATTGATGTTTTAGGGCGACCGCTTTCCAGCTACAATCTTGAGTTCCTCTTTCAATACTTGTATCTGTTACTAGAAGTCATATAAAGAGTTAACAAAATTACTGAGACCGCATCTAATACGTCCCTCAGTACGAACCCCTTGGAGTTTCAGTTAGACTTTTGTCCAGTTTTTGTGTATACCTACCACAATTATGAAACACATATATATATTGATCACCTTTATAATAAAACTATCTATATAAGGATGAGTAAAGCTCAAAACTTACATTTTACTAAAACTGCCTAGAAAACTAATTATAAACAAATCTTGTTTATAAAAAATAGTTACGTAAAGACCAAGTTAAAGTCATTGGAAAGTTAATTGCTTCCTCAGACGGCTTCCAAGCTCGTATCTAGTGTTGGCGGACGTTGGTCTCAACCTCGTTAAATACAATAATATTAAGATATAATATTCAAAAGTACATTAACCTCCGTGCTAAATTAGTTAACTTTATTTCTTACCCTTTATATTAAGCAAATTATCGTAAAATGAAACGGACACAATCAAAATTTTAACTTTTTTTAAAATTCGCTCATAACATTGTAATTCGTGATATCCATTAATTCGAGGCCAGGCAGTCGTAAAACCTCTAAAGATGCTGCATATTGTACTTATTAATGTATTTGTACATTAAAGATATAAAGACTTTAATTACTTACGGACACAGGTTATTTTTACGAGTATCTGGATTTTCAAATATGAACTCATTACCAGAGCGAAACAAAAATTTTATATATAACTACACTAAGAGAAAAGGTGTCCTGTGTCTTTATTTTTTGTACACTGCAATATTCGATTTTATCTCGAAAACATTTTGACCAATTTAAATATTTCTTTATGGAATATTTTACCACGACATGTTGAAGTAAACATGCGATTATCAGAATTTTTGGAATGGAAATATTCAATTCCAGTAATATAAAAATGTTTATTTAACAGCTAGTTGTTCATGTGGACGTTTGCTTGTTTCAATAACGTGTAGTTATTATAGCTAGAGAGAATACAAAATACATAATGTCTTGTATCTGTCACGTGACATAAACAATAAATGGCGCTTTGGACTAGTTTACATATCTGTATTGTTTTGCACACAATACTCGCGTATTCAAAGTTCAAAATCACAAAGCCAAAGTAAAAGGGTTGATATATTATTGTCCATTATTTCGAGCATTTGAAACAAACTCTTACCAATAGACTGTTTTGTCCTTTTAGGTCCATAGCGTTTAGTTTAAGCAATTGTGAAGGCCGCTGCTCTGGAATGTAAAAAGAAAAAATTGCCATTTTATGATCAGTTATGTATGTTCCTTGAAAATAAATTCAGAGATATATTAATAACTTATGAAACAAATTAATAACTTCGATTTTCTATATAGAGAAGGTAAGAGTACCTTTTATCCTTGAACTATTATCTAGTCTTAAACATGAGAAAACGAATTACTCTATAGTAAACTAGTGTAATTATCCCATAAATCTTGTATCATCCCACTCTTATCCATTTTTATATAATAGGTACATATAATATTTCTGGTTTTTTCTTTAGACTAGCAAAGTTTAAGGACGGATCATTCCGCGTAATAATAAATGGACTTCATAGTTCAAGATTTTGATTTTATTTTTTTGATATAATAGTTAACCCGAATATATATTTAATTCTAAAAAATTCTAGTCCTTAATAATGATTCAGAGCTCGCCTTGTCCTGTTTGTTAGTATGGACTCACAAAGCTGATCGTTCCGTCCAGCGCTAGGATTAATATATGTCCAATTGATGAATTATGTATAAGACATGTTTCATTATGCAAATATTTGTATGCAGTAAGTGCCCGGAGCCCGGCTGTCTCTTATATCAATATCTCATCATGGAAAATCATATACGAAAACGTCGAAGTCATCACGATTTATTGAATAAGTTTAAATTATCTAAAAAGCTTGATCAGACCTGTATTGCCTTGGAATAAGAGTAAGGGTGGCTGTATTTAAATGGCATGGCATTTCAATATCTTGTTCTGTGAAACTACAATGGAATTCAGCGCACGCGCACGTTCGCTTGTAGCGCGCGCTCTCCGAATGCTATATAACAGGGTTCAAGTCCCTACACGGCATTTGGTTCGATCATTTGTAATAGTAAACGGCATTTATAATATTGTGTACATTATATTTTTTACATAATAAACATACTTGAGTGGATTGCAATAATTATATTTAATAATAATATACCGAACAAATACAAAGATTCAAAATCGTCAAATTTTAAACAGAATATAAACATTTAATAAATAAAAATTGTCGAATATTTTTATAATGATAGTAGCGTCTATTTTTTGTTGTGTTTTGACTTCAGTACTTAGTGAGATTATGTAAATGGGTAGGTAATCATCGTCGCCAAAGATTTACAAAATAATTCCAACGCATGTCTCGTTCAAGTCACATACGAATAACTAAACTCAAAGTACCTCAATAGTCAGGGTCGTACAGCGACGTGAATAAATATAACACTTATTTCTTTAACAATAAATAGTAAAATCGTTTCTATGAACTATCGTTTTTACACAATCGCATTGCTTAAACCGAACTTCGGCAATACGTAATGTCTGTGCAGAGACACACAAACCTACTTTATTAAGATATTCTCATAAATTAAATGTAATCTAGACTTATTATTCCTTTCATTATAAAATTATATATATTTTAGATACTTTTGCTTTAATTTATTTTTACATAAACGTATTTATTTTGTTTGTGTATGTTAATAACTTCTCTGTACAGCAAATAGTTTTATAAACGGCAACATGTTTCATTTTTCAAGATGAATTACAAACTGTAGTTGAATAAATAGAACTCGTTTCGTATGGATTTCTCTTTGTGAGTTATAAAATATAAATAAAAGAAATGCACATATTTGAACCTTATATACATATAGATTGAAGTAATAAAAATTACATTATAAATTATTTTTAATAATTACATTATGTCTTAAATTTAAATAATAAATATCATCATATATTCCAGTAAAGCTAATCAAAATATACATTTATATTTAAAAATCTTATAAAATAATCATTCAAATAAAGTAAACTTTATATTTCAACTGAATTTTCATCGAAGTTCTATTAATATTATTTATTGTGTAAAATAAATAATTTAAATCTTTTTGAAATTAGCGATAAATGTAATTAAATCCGTGTATTCTCTAGCACAGTTCCGTTCTTTAACAGTAGTATAGAGCCGTTACCAGCGTGTTATTTCACACGACTTTTTTTGAACAACTCGCTCACAAGATAGTTCACATGTGATCCCGTTGCCCGTCCCTTACACACTGACTTACTCTAAATGTATTATGTTATAACACCCATGTCTATCAATAACATAATAGCGTCTATTTAACAGTGATATAACTCAAAGATGATTTATTATTATTAAAAACATTTATAAACTTTTTCATGGAATAGAATGTCGTCTAGGTTTATGTGTTCTTAAATACGAGAATGTAATTACCGGTTGTATTCCGAACCTATGACAAAAATATCTTAAACGAGTTTAATTTGTAGGAAAAATCATATTGGTCTGTCTGGTAAAATATTTGATTTGTTTAAACTATCTGAAATATATATATTACTTATAATTTATTAAACACAGAAAACATAATTGTTTTTAAAGCAGACACAAACTTTTAATGAAATTCACCGTCTTATAAAAATTAATGATAATAATGTATTTAAATTTATCTGAAATAAAAGAGTAACTTAGAAACTGTGTAAACATTGTAGTAGGTTCCAAAATACGAATCCAAAAACCCGCATACCAGTAGAGTGGTATAAGCTCTACGTTTCGAACACCGTTCGTAATTGGATAAAATACTGACCCTCATTATTTTACCATTCTTATGACATCAAATATAAAAACTGCTTTGATAATGTGTTTTGAAGTAAGATAAAGTTATATTCTAAACTATCGCAAGTGAAGACAACCGTTTTCACATAGTGAGTAACTGAATGAATATTACATTAAAATCAACGTGCTTTTCAAACAAACATTCCATTATAAAACGAAGAGAGTCCATCTCCTACCTTTCAAAGAATCCTCTGAAGGTCTGTTTACCGTATATCGTTTAAGGTGAACCCTAGTTCTTACAAATATAACGGCAGTGGGCGCAATTGCAATAAATCGAGGCGACTAATACGAAGCTGTCGGCAAAAAAGTTTATTTATATTTAATGTCGATCTAACGGTCACTACATATACGAACGATTATATGTTTCTTGTATTGCAAGCAATTACAGCAATCAAATTGAAAAAGCAAAATAAAACCAAATTCAACCACCGAAATACTAAGTCATTATAATACTAACGTGTTTCTAAGGTACACATCTTGTTTTTAAGGGACACACTTCTTATTTTTATTTAAAGGTTTTACCGATAAAAAGTAAAATACTTCCACTAATATTCCTTTTCTCATAATAAATTTTATTTAGGTTAAGTTCATAAGATATGACTAATATCTCATCTAACTTATCGGTGTGATGACAAAACATTAGTTCGCTTTATTTCAACATACTCTTAGACTAGAAACAGACTAAACTTTATAAAATCGGTTTAATTTTTAAGTGATTTTGCCACAAATATACACATTACATATACATAATATAAAAATTAGGACTATATCAGTAGGGTCATGTTAAAATAAATTAAATATTTCTCGATATAACTATACTCCTACAAATTCAAGCGTAAGTAAAAATATTTCAAAGGAAAAATATTGAGTGAGTCGCATAACGTAATGCAAAATTAATATGGCAAAATAAATGCAACGCACCTCAATCAAAACCAATTACCAACACCCTCCACGTAAATGTCCGCACTTACAGACGTGCATATCATAATATCACGGCTACTTAACTATTAATAACCCGTCATTGGTTTAATTATGGTGGTTTCAAAAGTCACTCATCCCTTACATATCAACGACAAGATGCATGTACAATCGTGCCCTTTAAACATTGCATCGTGAATTTAAACATGATCATAAATATGTTATGTAATAAACAACTTTTATAACAAAGGAAACCTAGACATAACTACTTTTATAACTAAACAAATTTAATGAAAAAATATGTACATGCATCCTTTTTTGTACTCGAATTATTTTTTTTTAGGTGATAGAGTTATATTTAATAAATATATTTCCATTATCTAGCTTTAAAATTTCTAAGAAGCGTCTCGAAACAGATTGTCTTTTATATTTCGTAAAAGTATGAATAGCTCCTTCAGTCTTTCGTGGAAACAAAATTCGTTGTTCCATACCGTTTTATCAGTTTTAATGAATGAAACTAATTAATTATTATCAATTAGTATACTTACTGACAGAACTGTTTACTGATAATGGATTTTATATTCAGGAACGTTCGATTCATTAAACATACAAGATTATAATAGTCCTACGTCTGCTGTGAACCGAATATTTGTTCGAATTGAGTTACTAAAGAAAATACTATATCATAGTACAATAGAACTAATAATGAAGTCTCTAAAAACAAAATACATATTTAATATTGATTGTTAGAAATCAATACATGATTTTGTATTCTTATGTTTGTATCCATTAGACTGGCTAAATTACAATTTCAATGTGGATGAATAATTACCTAGCCTATTGAAGTGCAGTCAATAGAGATGAAATCGAGCTTGAAACAATAACGTCAAGATCACAAAATGTATAAATATGTATACATGACAATAATAAGTTACTTACAGGTGCTTAAATAAAACATCATACATGTCGGAAATTTTATCATCAAAAACCTATTGTAAAGAATCTAATGATCGATTATAGAGACTCATAAAATTCCAATTTATAAAAAAAATTGTATCTTTCTTTTTATCTTAGTTAAACTATTTTAAAGCACTTATTGTATGGTATTAATCTATGCATTGCATTTCACAAGAGACAAATAAAAATCGAACAACTTGGACACTGATTTCTATCTTGCTTATTAATTTACATATACATACATATATATAATAATCTTTAACCAATTGTTTTATTTGTTTTTATATTGTAAATAGTGTTCATTAGTATACATCGTTTTTGTGGTTATCTTAAAATATGTAGAATTTATTCATTATAAAATAATAACAGACTGAATTTAAATTTTATTGAAATTAATACAAGACCATCAAACTTAACACGCTACACGAGTTATTCCCATTCTTAAGCCGAACCAATCTCACCGGCGTGGCCAAAACAGGAATGCGTGTAAAAAATGAACAGCATCATTCTCTTAATAATACCATTGTAGCTTTTGGTTTGGTATTTTTTACTATCTGTATAAGAATCAAATTTTCGTTATTTCATTAACACTATTTGAAACTTTTCAAACAGTCCGTACATATTATTTCGTAACAGCGAATGTTTGGCAACACACACCTACATGTTATAACGTCTTTCAAAGTCACAGTATAAACATTGCAGAATGGCTGTCATACGAAGAACTAATAGTGTCTGGTGAACAATACTGGCTATTGAAAACGACACTTGATAAAGAGTATATGGACTACAGGCAGCGACACAAACTTCCTAGAAGGTGTTCGTTTACTTCGGGACTCACAAAAACGTGTTTAGTGACATACTAAAAAGTCATACAGTAGATTAGATTTTTTTTAATTATTTTAACCCCCTTTAAATACAATACAATTGATTTTTACTTAAAATATATGTTCAGATAACAATGTTGTTCACTGTACTCTGTATAATAAAGCAAGTGATTGGTTCTTAAATTTCAATCTTGTTTTTCATTCTTCGTAATATCCGTTATAGTATCCCGGTCAGTTGTAAATATTTTGTAAATGAAACTAGCTACAGCAAACGTGCCAATAGCCATCTCGTTTAATTAATTATTTAATAATAATATTATTTTAAAGAAATTCCTCTGAAATAAATATTGATTTATTACTTATTAGTCGTATTCATGCTCAAAGTAAGCAATTTAAAATGATTCTCAATGGATTTGTTAATCCTTTAAGTAATTCTTGGTATTGAATCAAAGGCTAAGGTTTTAATCAGACTCAATACCCGGATAATTACATGAACATTTTGGATTTTAAGTTAGTATTTAAATTTTTACCAGCAACTGATTGCGACTTCGTTCCCGGCTTTGTAAAAATTATAAAATTGAGTAATATTTAATTAACTAAAAATAAAATAAATTACTCAGTTTCTATTAACTAATTGTCAGTTAGTTTTAAAGGGAATAGCTCTACTACTAAATATTATTTGTCTTTAA
>JAAAKD020000207.1:6092025-6227438 GCA_010014825.2 Danaus melanippus | reverse complement strand
TTAAAGACAAATAATATTTAGTAGTAGAGCTATTCCCTTTAAAACTAACTGACAATTAGTTAATAGAAACTGAGTAATTTATTTTATTTTTAGTTAATTAAATATTACTCAATTTTATAATTTTTACCAAGCTGCGAACGAAGTCGCAATAAGCTGATGGTAAAAATTCAAACACTAACTTAAAATCCAAAATGTTTATATAATTATTCAAGTAACGCATGCTGTAAACTGAGACAGTCTAAATAATCTTATATCCAAACAATGAAATTATTCAATTCAATAACCTTGCTCTTACATTTTGAATTAATTAAAAATATAGTTAACATTTTTGTTATTATCTATTTTATGTATGACATGATGAATCTCGTTATCTGATTTATTATCCAGTAAAAAGACATATAGAGTATTGTATTCACACAATTCTTTCAGTTGATTAACTATACATAGAGGAAAGCTGATCTTACGGAACGCTGATTTTAAAATGAGACATCCTTCTGATACACTACCTCCCAGAACTTGCCCTTGGTCCTGTTAATAGCGTCTCCAAGACTTTGTTCATTCAGACGTATACAATTCCCTCCTGGGTTCATCTTAGTTACAAAATTTCATAAGCACGTATAATGTATAAAACCGAGCTAGTCTTGTAAATACACATGTCTAGTTTAAAATAATACTGTTATTTGATTCCGTTTATTTATAAACATTTATATATATGTAGGTATATATATATATCCAAACCTGGTCTCACATTTCCATAAAGATAACAGGTTAATTAAAAATATTGTTGGAAACATTTCAACTTGATAATAAGCAATTCCGCACCAAACAGGTTAATTTGTAATCTGACATGTTTTATTAAGGCACTTTTAATATTTTTACATTTTGCACCGGCATGGGACTGCTTACATTCGATTTTTCTCTTTTATGTCGTTTCGCTTTTTCATTCTGTATTGTAACTTTAAATTGAACAAAGCTCGCAGTTTTGCCTCTTCCAAAAAGAAACAATATATTCGGTTCAAACAATTATAATTTTGTTGATTAGAAAATCTACCTATCATTACATGTAATATAAATAAAAACTTACAAATTAATATATTGTTACATATAAATATATTAGACATAAGCCCTATGAAATGTTACTACATAACTTAATCTTTGGCGACAACATCGAGTATAATTGCTTCAAATAGTAGAAGCGTTCGAACACACTAACAACATAAAGTTTTGAAACTTGAAGCTACAAGTTTCTTTAAAGTTGTTACTCCCGTGACTTCTTGTACTAAATAGTTGATATAAACTAATAAAGTCACGTTTAATACAGACATACGTGGTTATTAACATTCAATATGCTTTAGTAAAGCCATTCTCAAACCTTTTGATAACATTGCAATTTTTATCGAAAAGCTTCTCGTTTTAGATGTAAAAAGGAGCATTAAATTTAACACATTTAAGGAGCATTTAATTTAAATATAAATACAGACATATATATATATATATATATATATATATATATATATATATATATATATCTTTAACAGTTAAGTACCCTAAGCCCTGAGAAGGGATCTCTGGTAATTAAATAAACCACATACGGGTCTTCAATAAAACATGCGTGACTGCGATGTTTCACCGTCTGTCAATATGACAGATATACGTAGAGCCAAAAATTAGAATCCATAAAAGATTGTCGCCAGGCAATAATCGATACATTTGGCCGCTTATTGTTTCTGACAGATCGCGTTCAAATGGGTAGTGTAACTTTAAAGTGGCGTGCTATGTAAAGCAACATTTTAAATATCTTTTATAAATCCCATTTATGAGTGATAACATTAAATATTCAATAACTATGCAACCTTACAATAAACGTACATATTTTGGACTTAAATTAGTAACAATTAATAGCGAGATCTTTAAAAAAAACAGTAGCTTTAAAAGTCAAAATATGCTCTTTTTAACGTATATAAAAATAATTTTGTTATCTTGATATGTTAAAAATAATTAAACAATTTCATTAACATTGTGATTTTACATATAACATTTTAAAAAATAACAAAATATACACTAAGATATTGAATTAATGCAGTAAATTACGTAACCAAATATTTTATTACTGTTTATTTTATGTACATCACTATCTACTCATGACGTATTGGCAGGTGTCAAAAAGGCAAATTCTGAGCGGCTGAAAAATAACTTAAAAGTAAAAATAAATTTTGTAACTTTATACAGAGACCATAATTTGGGATTTATGTAAAATTTTTACAACACATGTCTCATCCTTCATTTAGGTATAAAAGTTTAAGTACTTTTACATTAGTCCTTCTATATTTAAGTCTCCATCACCAACCACAGCAGCACATTTTAAACATAACAATATACATAGTACTAATAATTAATAATATCTGTGAGTAATTATCTAAATTATGTATATAAGCACGATATGTCAACGACCGATGCGCTCGCGCAGCCTCACGCAGCAGCTGTCGGATATTTCATCACTGCTGATGCGTACTTCAGCCTGAAACTCTATATTGGATATCAAATTACAATTGCTGACCGATGCGGTTTACTTTTATACGTATTAAAACGATGTGAGGTACGGTTTAAAATACACACATGGACGAGAATAACATGTTCCAAAATTTCTTTTAAATCTAATATGATAGATAACATTAAAAAACTTTTGTAAAACCATTAAAATTATACTAGTTTCAATTAAATTTATATTTCGTCTGCTTGGATTTTGAAATTGGGTTCGAATAAAAATGTAGATCCTTTTATAACATTGCATGTGGTAACCCAGCGACATCAGCGACTTCTATAATCTGCTTCAAACTACTTGATACACAATACAATTGAAATTAGGAATAAATTATGACTATGTCTTATTCTTGATCTCTTAAGCAGCTTTTGCATCAAACAGCAAAAACAAATTAATACATACAGTATACAATAAATCCATACAACCTCACAAAAATTATCATTTGAAATAATAGGACTGTCATAGGATGGTATAACTTTTGATTTGATGATTTTGTCCTCTCAAACGTTGTTTGTTGACTATGTTCTGCAGTAATTTGGGCAAAAATGTTAGAGGGCAGCAGTTTGTACTCGCATCGCGATAATACTAGTGAGTAGATATCAATTATATTGTTTAAATTCGTTTCTTTGATAAAGACACATTGCCATACACTTATTTAATGCAAAATTTTAAGAAACTATCATTAACCTTGCTACTGCGAATTCTATAATGTTTATTGGCTTGCATTTTTTTTTAATTTCATCAATTTGTCAAACAGTAGTAACGAAGATGCGATTGGCAGCTAGTTTAAAATAAGAGTCAGAAACGAACAAAAATATGGTGACACGTCTCACATTCGTGAACATGCACGTTCGTGTTGAGTTTTAAGCAATAGCACATGCACTGACACGGACATATAAAGCATGAATTTATTTTAATTAATGCTAAATGATTTGCAGACCTTGTGCAATTCTATTTTATGATGTCCTCGCTGTACACGAGATGTTTGAAATCTTTTTATTTACTCCGTTCTTAGTATAGAACACGAAACTGTTTATTATTCCGTAAGTTATAATAAAATAAAAAAGTTTTTTGCTGGAACTAGTTTGCTGGGTATTTCCTATTGAATGATATTCTATATCTTAATTCTCACTTATTTTAAAAGTTTTTGTCTCAGTCATCCTATGCTTGTGGAAGATTAGCTGAAATTCTAATAAATGTCAATTTTTAATCATCTGTAAAAATGTTCTAAAACAACACATAATTTTCGGAAACAATCAAAATAAACAATAACATATTAAAATATGTTTTTATTACTTAAAAACTGATTGTTACACATTTTTATGTTCGATGTAGTATTATGAAACTTATTACCAACGTGTTCGAATAAAATCAAATTGATGTCATATAAAGTGATGTAAGTATATTAAAAACTTTATGTAAACTAAATATGGAAGTAGAAAAATAGTAAAAATGAATGATTGATATTTTCACATAAAGCGATTTCTCATTCATTTAAATAAACGGAAAACTTATTTACATCTTATTCGTTAAAATTAATTTGCATTGTCCGTAACGAGAGCATTTACTTGTTTTTCTTGTAGTAGCTTAAGCACCTTAATGAAAATTGAAATACATATGTATGTAAAATGAAAAATTCGTGACTACAACAGCTGATAGTTGATGCCATTATAAACTGTTTTCGGCCCTATTGTTGCATTCTAATGAGCTCCAATACAAAATAGTCATTAGATATAGAGGCAATTTTTTCAGCAGTAGCTCCATCTGTACCATCGACCGATATCCAATTTGAATATTGACAGCGCCATCTAGCATAATATTGTAGTAAGCAGCGATCTAATCGCTCTAGCGAAGTTTAGTAACTTCTGGTAGATGGCGCTTTACTGCGACTTCTTTAGTCCTCCTTATTTCGACGCTAGATGGCACTGTTTGGTTCAATTTGAATCAAGTGTATTAAAATACAACAGTGTGCACAGCTCTTAATATTGGAAATCCGTTTATTGTTAACTAAAAAAAATATTTTTATTGAAAATTTGAATGACGGTTTATTCAATTAATTATATAATAAAATAATTTGTAATAAATCTTAAAACTGATTCCGTTGAAGTCGAATGGTCGAAGAACGTGAGCTTTGTTTTATATGGATTATTTATTTGTAACGCAAAAATATATAATTTTATTTCAGCTGCTAGTGAGTGTCAGTTGATTATTTTATTTGTTCATGTGAAAGGAACCGCTGGATCACGTCATCAGGCCGTGCCACTGCCACATAAGGCGCGAGGCGATTTGCTAGTATGTTTACTTGCAATGTTGATTTAATAATATTAATCCAATATCGCCTTAAATGGTCTCACAAGTACTGCAATAAACTATATCTACTTCTTATATAATATGCACATGAGATTTTACTTCGTCAAACGTTCTAATATTTTATGTATATCTTTTATTACAATAATATAAGGCCAACATGAAAATTGGTGCATTCCATTAAATTTTCTAATCCGAACATTAACATAAAGATTAATAGAACAAGAAAGGCAAAATAACACGTAGCTTACGTCGTTATACAGAACGCAGCCTCCGAGTGGTGGTGGTAACATAGGAATGCCATAACTCAGAAGTACTGCCTTAACGGTACGTTAGAAAGAGACACACATATGCAATAGAAAGGAACGGAAAATCGACATGGTTGAACGACCGATCAAATAAGTTTTGTACGGGCTATCGTATACCACGTAGGTTTCTCCTAAACGTGTCGAGGGCTCATGCCTCCTATAATCCGATTTTCAAGATGGCGCTCGTGAGTTTCACTAAAGCGATTGGCGGCAAAACGTCGTTGCGTTTTAGATATAGAATTCTCTGAGATTTCTTATATATTTTTTTTTCTATAACATGATAAAACGTTTATAATTTGAGACGTGAGATATTATGTTAAAACATCACGATTATTTATCGAACATTAAACAGTATTCCTCTAAGTCCACAGCTTTCACTTCATCGTTTTTTCGACTAGTTGAAAGTGTTTTACATACTTTATCATTAATTTTTACAATCCCACAAACTTAGTTATCACAATAACATAATCATTTTAAAATAATTTCAAAAAACAATACAAGTGTTTTATTTATAAAACATTTTCCGTAATTCTATTTGTCAAACATTTTCCCTTTACGTCAAGGTGATTTATCCAAGCAGTTTTTCTAAAATTGTTTAATTAACAATAATCATGGGTTGTCTGGAGATAATTCTCGTAGACTCTTTATCTTTGACTAACAAATTAGGTTATCGCCGATTGTTCAGAGAGGCTTAAACATAGATTATAAGTAATCTTCGTTTGTTTTTGATTATCCTATCACTGTATAAAGAAAATTGACATCTTTCTTTGAGGGGAAAACAATAATACATTATAATCCTAACTGTATTAAACATTATTACGCGAAAATTGTAAGTCTATGTCCCCTAGTTTTAATCAAGACAATTATGTAAAATATATATGTGTTAATACACCAAACTTTGCGTGTTAATTCTTTTGTTTTTGTAACATGTCATGTGTTTAAAAAAAATTACTATAAAATTCGTAATGCATTTAGAAACATGGAACGTAAAACAAGAATAACAAAGAAAAAATTACTTTTTCTATGTTAGCATACAAACTACAAAATCTACTTTGAAGAACATGAAATGAATTCAAGGTATGAAATCCGTGGCCTTCAGATAACTTCGTGGACACAACAGTGAGAAATAAGAAGAAGAAAGAAGAAGACGCTTCAGTATTTCTTGTATATAGTGGCATGCTAAATTAAAGTTTAGAGTTTTATAATAATTTAATATAATGGACATTCAGACGAACATTTTGTAAATTAAAAATGTTGTATGAATTATTATCATATTTTAAGTAGAAACTATTTTTAAGAACCGTTTTACACAGTCCTATTAAATGAAGTTTTATAATGTGTTATTACATCGTAATTCAATACGAGTCGATGAAATATAGAATAAGAGGAGTAAAGAGAATAAATCTGTGTCCTTATATTGTAAGGGTCGGCGGTCGGTAGGCGCCGCTTGAGTACTACGTAACCAGTTCCTATACAACCACACCAGTACTGTGAGCTACATTCCATCTATGTTTTGTCGACATTGAGTAACATTATGCTATATAAAATAATGTGGGAAAAAATTATTCAGCGAGATAAATGTTCGCGATTGAAGTTGTATAACTTTCGTTGCGATGTTTTCAAGGACTTCAAGTATGAAATTTTCTGTTAAAATATTAATATCATTACGCATTACGTATTACAAACAATTATAATGAAAAGAATATTCAGTTTGATTGTTTAAAGTTCTTTATAACGCTGTATGTAATGCTCTGGCGTCGTTGGAGGAATTTAACTAAGACACGACAAGTAAAGATACAAGATACGACTGTGGTTTAAAGCAAGTCCCAATTTAATATGCATAATGAACGAGGTCTCAGCCCTAATTTATCCCTTCTAAAAAAAATAAAGTTTAATTTAAATTCATATGAAATTAGACGTTGAACACTCCACGAATGACAGTTGTATGTTAAAACCAAAGAGTAAAAGATTTAATGATCAACTATTTGAATGAAAGAAATACTCATGAATCAGATATTTATATATAAATATCAATAGTAATCATAATTATTACTTTGAAGTATTTTAAGCTTATATTCCAATAACATAAAACATCCCAGGGCATGTTATATCGCGATAGTACTCTCACGACGTCGTTCCACGAGCGCGCTATCTACGCACGCAGCAGACACTACTGCCTCCTTTTATAATTATAATGTAGTACCAGATTATATTAAAATTTATTCCCGCTTTTTATTATAACATTCTTTTTATTCTAAGAAGCAAGAACCTCAAATTTTTTATTTATAATTCAGTGAAGATTACAAAAATGTTAAATGAAAAAATGTTTTGTTACCTGTTCGTAGATAAATTTGTCCACAATATTGACACTATGTTAAATAAATATGACTAGATATATTTGGCTTTACACTTATTCTATTTTTAAACAACACATAAAATAAATGTTATACGACGCATGAAAATGTTACTAAATATATAGAGATGAGTTTTATTAATGTTTTCAAACGTGCTGTATTTTTTAAGTGTATTGATATATTTGGTCGTCATTTTTATCACCGTATAAATATCAACTATCGCTTCGACTAACGCAAATACTTTAATGTAGGTACTTTAACGAACTGTTCCTTCATGTTTGTTTTTTCGATTAACTCGGATTGTTATTATGCTTTTTAAATAATATAACTTAATTATTTGAATAACCTTTTTGTTAACTAATAACTAACTATGCTTTGTTGTTGAATTTACGAATTAAGTTTTCCTGCAGTTGCATTGTGTTTTTTATTTTTAGTTTTTGATATTAGGTATTTGACTTTTTCATAAAAAAGAGACTAGATTTTTAGTTATGTACAATTTCAAGGTAAAACTATCTGCAGTCAATATAAGATTAAAGTTAGGTTCATTCAGGAGAGTGCGAAAACAGAACTCAACCTTGGCCTAAAGAAAAAATGATTCCGATGCATAAGTCAGCCGAGGTCTTTTTGGGTGTGAGAAATGCCAAAATGATGTTTCCCAAAACTGTCATTTGAAGAGTCATCATACTTTGCCTAAATATGAGAGAATGACAGAAAATAAAGCAAATGTTTCTGTCTCCAGACAGTTTAAGAGCGATTTCGTAAAATCAATCTAGATTATCCACACCCGTTTTATTGCAGTTTTGAAGACGCTTCAATGCCCTTACTGACTGTAAAAATATAATACACATACATATTTATTTACAACGTTGTATATTATAATATTGATCTTATCATAAGCAAGCAGTTAAATCTGTATTTATACGGTATGTGTTCTGAGATAGTCGCGTCGATTCAGAGATAAAGCCTCATATGTTCTAAAGCAACTACAATAACAACCGTTGTTATCGTTCTAGCTATTCTTCAATACGAGTAGTGACTTCGATAGATTATTCTATGGAGCTAGATATGAGAATATATTTATGTATATTAAGTATCTAAAGTCACGTTCATATTAATATTAAGTCGGTTTCTACCTTAAAGCAAAAAATATAAAAAACATTTTAGATTACTGTCTGTACAAACGTTGCTCCCGATGTCGCTCGGGAACAGATAGCTCAGAGTCAATAAGATAAGAATTTAATTTCATATAAGTTATTTACATATGATATGGCTATTAGGCATACGGCTTACCAAATATTGTTAAGCTGGTTAGACGCATTTATAGTATTTTACATAGCATTGTGATTTTACGCACTATTATAACTAACATATAAGAAATATAACATACATTACTTTTACAAACTCAAGATGTGTGTTATTATGAGAAAATTATTACTAATTAAATAATAATACAAAAGTTTACAGTGCTAACGTATTAAACTAAACTGTGTTTTGTTTTAAGATAAAGCTACTACGGAAAATTCCGACCGTATCAGGCATTGTATTTGTATGAGGAGAGTAGAAAACGTACTTTAGATGTGTAGGTATTTATTTCAATTACCTACTAAAACTTAGATAAACTGTTTTTTCGCATTATTCGTAACATTCTTTTTTATTTAGCGAACATTACAGGATTAATGTTTTAATTTATTAATGTAGAAATAGAAAATATGATGATACGAAAAGCCTATACTAGAATTTATTATAGATTCATCAATTTATAAATGAAAATATGTATCAAATTTCTTAAAAATGTACTAGAATATTAGGTAAAATAAAAATAAACGCGATATTAAATAACCATATTAATCGAATATATGTTAAGCTGTTAAATCAAACATTTAATAAGTATATAACAATTTGCACTCAACATATAGCCAGCAGTTATCTCGTATGTACAAACATAAGTCAAATTACACAACACATTCCAACAACCCGTACCATTGCGATTGACCGACCGACTTGTCCAGTGCTTGAGTTCATAAATCTACACGAGATTTATACTTCGACACTCGATCATAATCCAGCATCTGATTTGATCGGATTAACATTTAAGTTAAAATTTAAATCAGAATTATCATAACCGTCCCAGTAGTTACATTTTAGAGACCTGTTCCTATAGATTAAAATAATCATATTTTATACTGAACACTTGTCAGATAAAAATATTATTTTAGAGACATATAAAACATTCAGCAGTGTGTTGTTAATGTTATAACCGACCGTTAAAATTCTTCTAAATGGCCTTATAAACTTTAACATGGTATAAACCTGGTTTAACGGCCAGTTTTCCAGCATTCCCGCTCGGACAACGAATGGACTAAGACTCACTACATGTAAATATTGCTTCACTTCGAGGAACTCTTAACTAGCTGAAGTGAAAAAACAAGCGAATTTCTTTTAAGTTATATTCTTTTATGAACAAAGTTATTTAAGGGTTTTTTTCGTTACTATTTCATTGGACGACAAATGTGAGATTGAGAAAATTTGAGAATTTATGCAGGTTATTAAAATGAGATCTGAGACTTACGCGAGTATTCATTTATAAATGTTATTTTTGAAGAGGTAAATTTTTCCAAAATATAACCTAAGACAAGGAAAATATGTATGACATATATTTAAAAATAAACAACAATTTTACGCACAACTGGACAGCGTCTTGATATTTCTAATAAGTAAGAATTCTCAAGAAAATATCTTTTAAAAGCTCACTACAGCAAGTACACATTATACTTGTTTAAAATTGTTTCTATGAACTATACAAATGTTTCATAAATTCATACTTAAAACACTTCATATATATAAAGTCTCGCATTTAAATTTATTTTTATTACATACGTTGTAATGAAAAATGTTGTAATTAAAGAAATATTCATAAAGAACTGCATATACACACTGAAGATATGCCGGTTTTTATTTCACCTTAAGGCAGAGGCGTTTTAAATCTGGCAATTTGTAGCACGCAAGTCTTTTAAGTTCACTATCGAACATCAAATTGATATGTCGTAAATGTTACTTTTTTTGTTTATAGTACATTCCAAACTTCTGATGTATTACCATATCCAGTCTGGCATTTGGAAATATATTAATAAATACACTTACATATAGTCTTCGTGTAATGAGTTTTAATAATATTTATCTGTGTGCATAGACGGTGTCAACGACTCAATATCTACAGTTAATCCCATCACATCTATTATAAATTACATTTGGGTCACCGCATACAGATTTTAAGTTTAATTTTATATAAGAAAGCATCCCGATCCCAACCAACAAAAGACACAATTAATTTCTTTTGTACCATAACAAGTCTTTTAACTAGTTTCTTATTTGATATGTTGTTAAACAAAAAAGCGAACAAAAAAAACTATTATATAGTTAATTTACAGTGTGAATTGTGTTTTACGTTGAAATACGAAAAGCATGACAAATAAGACGGTAAGTAGTTGCGGCCATACCGTACATTTGTACAAGCGTTTACGACGACGAACGATAACAGAGATAACTGGTTTTTTAACTTTTATTTCAGTTCACTTACATCGTTGTAGTAATTATAACTTTCCAACGGTAGATATTAATTTTTTGAATCTAAATACACACCGACAAGGGAAATTGATATTTATTTTGCTTACTTTTAAAACTAGAATGCTAATATGTTACCTTTAAAATTATTTGCTACATTGGAACGCGTGTCCCGCCTTGGGGGTTTCGTGCAATCTGCATTTCGACTTCTCCTTTTGCTCCATCTTAGATTATAGTTACAGAAATGCCTGCTATTCAGATAATTTCTGATAATCCTAAACTTTGTTGCTAAAGTAACTGTAACTATATGAGTGGGGTTATGAAGCAACAATGTGTAAGTAGAAAAAAGAAAATGTATATATCTAGGCAAAATGTATGACAAAAATGTTTAATTTTTAATATTTCGTTTGAATTTATTGAGTTACGATACTTGATACTAGGTACGAAAGACAGTATTGTATATTCTTCTATATTTTTTCCTTCTTACAATAAAGAAGGTAGTGATTTATCCGTAGAGGTCCTAGACAGAACCCTCGCTTCTAAGAAACCGAGGCTGCGTCAGAGCGAGACAAATATACAAATCGAGAAGCTTGAAAGAGACGGGCTATTAAGTAGATAGCCTTCAAGTGTACACGTTATTTAAACACTTCGAACATTATTTTTATAATAACCGTCATATGATTAAAATGCATATTATATTAAACAAAGGTACCTAAACAATTAAATAATGATATGATTTAATATCTCCCTAATGCTTGAATAATTTGTTATTAGTTTTCATAATAACATTGCTCACAACTTTTTTTAGAATCAAAAATAACGTTACTCTCTACTATTGTGTAGTAAATATGTTGTTTAGAACAGACAACTTATTAAGATAACTATGACATGCAGACATCCTCGCGATAAGACACAAGCCATGGTAAGTCGCGTCAACTAATTATTTCATAATTTAGGCACTATTATCACGTTCCTGGTGGCAATGACGTCACCACTGCCCACACTGCAGCCGCCTGCATCTGAACACAATATCTGTAAAATAGATCTTAAATATTTGTGATGAAGCACATTATCGATTAGCATAGTTAACACATTAAACTTATACCGAGGCACGCGTCGATTGCGACAGCGTGTAGCGTTGTCATATTTCCGTTTTTAAAAACTTAAAAATTGTTATTCAAAATTACCATCTATATTCTAATAATTAAGATTCGAAATCACTGAACCGATCTTTAACTATGAGTTCCTCTCAAGAGCGAGGAACAGCCTACGATATATTAGGCAATTATATGTTACGTCGCTAACTTGTAAGACTCTTGAAACCATTAGTGTTGTATGTTGCCAATGATCATTACTTTTGAACGTGTTATGTGACATTGCAAAGGCCGATTGTAGGTGGTTTTGTTTAATATGAAAGGCTTTTGGGGGCGCGGGGGCGACGTCTTCGCTACAATCGGGTCAAACGATAATTTGACTAGCAGTAGGTGTATTGACAAATTATTTTTTAAAACCAAATCAACATTGTCTCACAAAAACAATTCATGCTTTATGACTAATAACTGTACTAATGAGATTTTGAGTGACTTTCCCAATATTCAGTTATGTGATAGGAGTCTTTGGCATCTAAAATTTGTTATATAAAGAATTTTAAAAAGTTGTATTTTGTTAAGGATGAAAGTTTCTACGTACTCGTTGTGCACAAAACGTTTCTGTTTCATCTTAAACTTAAACAAATATCTATTTATTTTAGAAAGTTTGTATAATATCGCAAGGGCATAGACGAGCCCACGTCTCTCGGAAGTGTAAGCTGGTATAATTCAAAAAGTACGTCATCCTTAATTATACCTAAAAATTAATGATATTACTTATTACAAATTAAAAACGTATGCAATTTTTAAGTAATGATCAGAAATTCTAGCGACATTTTTCCTTCTGGAGCGTTTCAACCCACATTTGAATTTAATCTCTAAAACCCACGATATATATATATTACTTATTACTCATGTTTGTATTACATTTATTTGTTATTCCCATATCATAATATATTTTTATCATTATATATATATGGAAAAATATTCTGATTTGCAATATACAAAGCCTCTCCTGTTTGGCGGCGTCCTTGTAAAATACACGTAGGATGTAGTTTCGACAAACACTGATGGTACCGAAGGTCGGCAAACACACTATCTGTAAGATAATGATATAAAAATTTGCCTTCAAAATATGGATTCCAACTTTAAAATATTCTGACCTATTATTATCAACAATTATTTATTGCTGTGATAGTGATAGGGAATTAAAATTACCCTATGATGAATGTAGCTTTTTAGATTTTGATGTGCCGTTACCTGGACTATTAAGTTTCAGAAGGGACATTGAAAAATAGGTAGGAATAAGCTCACAGCTTCCTAGCACAGTCGTCGAATGGAATAAAAATGTTCTATGAGAGTTTGCTACCGATCCAAAAGGACCAACCTTCAATAAAATTATTGACTACGTCTGGAATTCACCCTAAAATATTTTATTTTCCTTTCACAGTATTAAATAAAGTCATATAAGGTAAATTGACAGCTATGACAACACTTCGATTTTAATGACACGTAATTTATATGCGTAAAATAAATTTAATTTTAAAATTAAGATTATACAAAAGCAGGTCAACTGATCACACATTGCAGTTTGCATTGCAGACAAAAACCAGCTAACACATGACCTCACGAAATTTTAAATTTTTTCTTACGTAATGCACCGATAGCTCATTGCGACACTGTGTCAATGGCTGGTCTGCCACTTTGCAATATATTTCGCCTACGTCCATATAAAAATAGTAGTGTAATGCTAATTTGTTAAAATTGCATTTTGTTCACAATTTGTTAAGTGTCCTACATGTATCTGTTGTAATGCTGATAAAAGCTTTCCATTTTATTATGTTAAAACTAGTCATATACATATTTAAAAACATATAAACATATACAACATATTTAAAAACAAAACAGTCATATACATATTAACATATTTAAAAAGTACTAAGATGCAATAAAATTGTTTTCAAAATCTTTTAGAAAGATTAAATTTTATATTTAGATCTCTTACAGTAAAAATATTTTTATATGATTATTACCAAAAAGCACATGGCTTATAGAAAATGTGAAAAACTGAAAATTTATGTAATTTAAAAAAATTATAAAATCCATCAAAAATCGTATCCGCTACAAACATAAAAAATATTAGTAAGTTATGTCAAGTATACAGAAATTGCAAGTGTATAAGTAATATGTTTATAAACGACGAAATCGTCACTAGTGTTAGCGAATTTAAGTTCACAAGCGCCGAAAGTGTAAAACATGGTGTAAAACCCGCCTATCCGGGACGAATTACGGGGAATTTTAACGACCAGTCCGACGAGTTCGGTATCTCTACGCACGCCAGGCTACCGCGGCCGGCTTGCTTCATATTCATGTAAATTACACGCTTTGTTCCCCATTTGCACTATTCTATCTGTATTACAAAAATTAAAACTTATTGAAATAAGCATTTATAAAAGGTTCGCAAAATCCTATCCCTACGGTTAGAGATCACTTTTACCTCGGCAAAAATAAATTTTATAACGGAGTAAATAAGCACGTTTTTAAACATCACGATATTTTATATTAATATTAAATTTGGCGCTAATGTTAAATAAATTTATTGAAAATTATGTGTGTAGTGTTTCAACAACAATTGCATAACTTCATTAGAAATAAATTTTAAATTACAGTCGTAAGCGTATCATTGTTATAAAGCGAAACACTAATGTCTTGTTCCCGACTCGTAAAGTGTGGGGATTACAAATAAGACGCTCGTGTCCAAGCTTTTAGATAAACGTTAAGGGGGTCCGAGATACTGTTCCTGTGACCACACGTGCCGCCAGTACTCGGACTAAATCACTCCATTTACTGTCATGAATATATTTGACAAAATGTTAATATATAACTTTAAAAAAATCTCCGAAACCAGTTTAAAATGGATGCCTGATGACTTGCTAATGATGTTTAAATTGTATATATTTTTTGTTTCACTATATTAAGAATGTGTTATTTTAATATTTATTTTCGTGTTCTCTATCTGAGCTACATATTATATTCTAGTGAAAATACTGCGCTCTCAGTTGATTTACAGCATTCATTCGTTCTCCGATTTCACGCTCGATCCATACTCGTTTCAAGCATTTACGGCCCGTCTTTTATCGAGTTTAGTGAATAAAATATACTGGCAATTTGTAACTAGTTCTATGCGTATGGTGTTATTTGGATCGTTGTCAGGTACTGTATGTGTTAATTGCGAAGGCACGCGCTGAGCTCCGGTGGCCTCGCTGGGAGTTCCAATATACGTCTCTAATTAGTATTCAGTCGAAAGACGCTCTGAACCTAATATAGGACGTGACGTTTACGTTTTAATACAAACATTAGACGTTACACTTTTATATACCACAGGATAAACGAAAATAAGTATTTATGAGCCAGTCTGTTAGATCTTTCAAGGTTCTTAGACGTAATAGAATATAAAGCGATGATTTTATAATAGCCCAAATGCCGTTGGCGACAAGATTTTATTATACCTAAAGACTTTTATGGTTTTAGTGTCAAAAAAAGCAAGCAGTTCCAGGCGTAGCTCTAGATTCGTCAGACAAGGCTTACAAGATTGTTTACAACCTGTTTACAAAGCGGTCTCGACTTTTTTTACATTAAAAGCGTTATCTCTTTTTAGAAGTGCCCTCTGACAATTTTAAAAGCCACAACGAATAAGAGGTCGTGATTTTCTTTTTTCTCCTACCTGAGACACGCTGGCCCACGGCTCTTAATCGCCTATGTTAAATTATTTATAATTACTACATTTAAAGATATAAAAACGTTCGAGAAGAATTTTTTTTTTATTACACCATAGAGATCATGTTTAATGTACTTATACAGAACGGGGCATCAATAATACCTACTATTATAAAGGAAATAAGTACGCAAAACAAATTCTTTTAAATAGATAACAGCTTTAATACTTGATGTAATAAATCAGTTATTTATAAGTTTAACATAAGGGGCGTTCGTTCAGCGTTGTATAAGAAATACTTACTACAATAAAATACGACAATCATGTTCCATAATTACGTCTCCATTTATTAATTCAATTATTCAAATCGTAATAGTGTGTGTTCGTTCACGTGTTTATTTAATATTTTTACTTGATCATATTCATCACTGCATAAAACAAATTCACTTTGTGTCTTTATCACAAATAACATACACAAATTATCAAAGATTTATTTAATTTTTTGTAAAAGTAATTTAGTAGATACAAAAGTGGAACTTCGTCATTCCGTATTGCTATTCGTTAAGTCGACAGTGCCCTTTGCGTTTGCCCTGTATTGTTTCGTGATATATACAAGCGTCAATGTTGTACAAAACATTGAATATATTCATAAGTTTATTTGCATTATGCACTATACTACTTTAAATAACCGAAATTATACTACGTGTTCTAAAACACAACGAAAGGGGAATACTGTTTGGATAATTGCTTTATAATGTACATACATAATTTTTATATATTTTAAGAATCAGTAAACAAGAAAAACGACTACTTATTGCAATAAGAAAACACGTTATGAAATTATAAAGATGATAATCATTGGTTGACATTAAAATTCTACTTAAAAAATAGTCTATAGTAAATTGTATTTGACTACGAATTATTGACTTGTTATAAATATTCATCTAAATTATTAGAAAAAACTAATTTTATAATATTTTCATTCATGGAACATTTTAAGTAATGAAATAAATATTTTTCACAAAATAAATATAATTTTCTAACTTATAATGTTATAATCTAGTTCTTTCCATTCAAAGTCTTTTTTTTTTAGTTTTATGTAATTTGTGAAACATATTCCAATACACTAAAAAAAGTGGTAAATCATTTACCTAAAACTATTTTCGGTTTGACACGATGTGATCGGAATATAAATTGACAACAAGCTTCTTATCTACATTCCTGAATATTAAATTTGGCAATTTGTTTTAATTGTATACGGACAATATTAGCATTTAGCTGTTTTAATATCTGATGCTGATATGTAGATGAATCTACGACATTCCTATATAATCCAGAGTACAGACGTCCGCTGTAATTAGTTTTGGGACCCATCGGTAAAAAAAATTATTAAGACTCACTTCTCGCCTCATCATCGCTTATCTTAAGGATTTTTTTCCACGTAGGTACATTTGATTGAAATATTAATAACTCCAACAGTAATAACTATATTGCTTTGTAATCAGTAACACATCAAAACTATTACACTATTATAAGAGTAAAATGTAATAGAGGCAATTAATTTTACATTTGCAATAAATTGGACGTACCCGATATTATCTATTAATGACAATCGAAGTGATCTTACACTTAAAACAATGTAAAAGCATTATTGACAGATAGAATTGTAAACGAGTTCCGAAATAACCACAAACTATTTAATTCGTGGTAATAATGATAAGCATTTTATCGTCAAAATGAACATGTATCTGTTATTATAATTTAGGAACGGCTTTTTGTCTTATTGTAAGGCATTTTCAATATTTAACAAAATTTGAAACGTGTCGTTAAGTGGAAGAATGCCCGCATGCAAGTGGCGTCAGATGACACAGGTTCCTTAAAAAAGAGTTTATTATGAGATATTAACTTACATGGTTTTTTTTCATATGCTCCAGCAGATTTCAGATTGTAAACTGAGTGTAAAAAATTGTTGAGAAAATATACTTCCAGGGTGGTTTAGTCTCCGAAAACTTATTTAGACAAAATTTTTACACTTACAAGTAACGTACGTATTCAAAAGAACTTTCTACGTAATAATAAATTCAAAGAATATTATCGTCGCCCACAAGTATTTATATGTACCTATAATAGAAAACATGTCAAGTAAAACATTTAAAAAATTGGATCACTGTCAATAATTAACATTTCCTGCTACCGGAGTTCCCGCTACATAATTAGTAATCTGGGGTCGTAACAAACTGCTTAACAAGCCATAAAACATGCGGATTATTGAAATAACGATAAAAAGGAAAACAAAATGGCCGATATTACCTGCGCGAGCCACTCTTTAAGTTTTTAGAACCGGGACGCGGTTGAGATAAACTGTTGTCGCGGACACGAATAAGAAAAAAACCATCATTCGTGTAGTTTATTTTTATTACAGACATCCACTTTAAACTCGCATACATTGTGACAATAGGCTTTATTTAATTTTATAAGCAAGAAGTTTTGTTACCTGTTACAGTTATTAAGACAAATGATAACAATAAGGAATGACATGAAAACGAAATGAATATGTAACCAACAAGACCTGTTGACTGGTTACACAGTAAAAAAAACTATAAGTAAAATTAATTTAAAGCCTTAATTTTCCAAAAACAAAGTTTTAAATACACACGGGACAATAATGTTACGCCAAAAAATGGTCGTTTCAGAATAAGGCTCGCTCCCACAATGCGATTCGCGTTTAGATTTCGTTTGGAATCTTTGGCCACAAAAAACATCTTTTGTATGGACCGTGTGAATACAAGCCAGCCCTTTGTTCACTCACTGTGTCAAAAGTGCATCTGGCAGGCTCATCGTACACGCAATATACTATCACATCATAATTGTGCACAGCACTTAAATTTGTTTAAAACAGTCTAATCGTATATAAATGAAATCGTCGTGAAATTAAAATTAAAAAAAAATAAATTAAGGCCTATCAGAGCCCACTGCTGAGCACAAGCCTCTTCTCACATGGAGAAGGTTTGAGCATTAATCACCACGCTTGCTCAAGACGGGTTGGTGATTGCAAACTTATTATTGGGAAATTATAAAGTCCAGGTTTCCTCACGACGTTTTCCTTCACCGTATGTCAGTGGTGTTTAAATACTTTTAGAAAGTACATACGACTCGGAAAACTCACATTGGTACTTGCCGGGATTCGAACCCGCGCCCTCATGCATGAGAGGCGGGCCTTAAACCACTAGGCCACCACTGAAGTCGTGAAATTAAATTATTATAATTGACAAATTTGACTTCCATTCGTAAAAAATGTAATAAGCGCCTTGAGCATTCTGTTTTAAATAATTTATACATTAGTGTTAGTTGTGTTATCTTTTCTTCGATTGTCGTTGATTTTTTAACCCATTCGGTTTTGAGTGGTTCGTTCCTCGAATATTTAGCATTAGCATGTGAATTGCTGGTCTCATGCGACCTGCAAGTGGATGCATATCTCGGTTGGCACTTTGCATAACACTGAATATGTTCATATCTCACGTTATTTGTCCCCTTTGAAAAGACAAATTGATAATTATCGTACCTTTCATATTTAAATACAACATTTAAAAAATAATTATGTACTTAAACATAACATTTTTTTAAATTCTCTTATGTATAACAAATTAATATTATTCTTATATTAAACAAAAGCTAAATATTTGGTATTGTAGGTATCGAAATCGAAGTGGTCTCGGACCCGAGCAGCAGGGGCGGCAGATGCTTCACCTTTCATATTTCAGATAAAAATTAACCATATTTATTAATTTCATATGACACATCAATTTCAATCTTATCACTATAATTTCAGAGTTTAAAATACAGTGTGTTCATGGCCAAGTGCCCAAAATGAACCTTCACAGTGGGACTTCAGATTCATTTTTTATTAAACATTTATGATATGCCGTAATTATAAACATTCTTAGTTTTGTTTTAATAGTCCAAACATATATTTAACATCTTAAAGTGATGTTTTTAACCCTTATCACACTTTTTATTTTTCTTGTCATTATTTTCATTTATATTATAAAAAATTACGACGTGATAGGATCTATAAAGATAATTTCAAATACCTTCCATTCAAATACAAGATTTTTTCCAAGAATGTTCAAAGTAACATGAAAGAGAAGAGGATTGTAGAAGACACTTAGCAACTCTAATCCGCAAGGCATTTGAGATAGTAAAATTTTTAGAGCAGTTATTAAGCTTCTTTATTGCCCACTCAGGCTTGCAGTGTTAGTACTGCGTTTATTGTTTATATTTTACTAACAATCATCTTTAATTGTAAAAATAACGGCTTCAACATCATTATTATATATAAAACTAGCTTTTACTATATATAAAATACATATACTGTATATTATAAGACTATAATTTTTTAATAACATGGTTTTTATCCCCTTCAGTATAAAGTAAATAAAAGAATACAATATTTTTAAAAATTGCATTGTTTTGATGTTCGTGTAATCTCGACTGTTGCTGTTATTTCACTGTAATTAAATATAAATGTTGGTTTAATAGTGTCTGACACAAGTGTCTACCACTCTGTAACAAAGCTAACCACTGCTGTATCTATGCAATGACACAAATAAAAACGCCGTAGACAACAATGCACTCGAGTGGTTCGTCTTTTGTTATTTGTAGTGGACTTCTTCCGCCATGCTAAGCGAAAACACCACGCCTTCCTAACAAATATAAGCTATTTTGGGAATCTAAGAAATCTATGTTTATATATTAATATAATAAAAGCAATATTTATATAAGCAGAAATACAATTAATTTAATGGATATATTAATTTTTTGCTTAAGAGTGCGCGGGCGCAGCGTCTCGCCTGCGCAGTTCACTGTGGGCGGACACACATTACACACGACTTTAAAACTTACTATTCTGATAACAAATAACAATTTCGAAAATATCAATCGAAGGTAAAAAGGTTATACTACAAGATACCCATCGTAAACAACCATTATAGATAAAAGATTATTAACTATTTATGAATGCCCGTCTTGTACATAATTTAATATGTTTGCATTTGAAAATTATTTTAATATACTTTTTTATAGTGTCCTTGAGAGACGTGAGACTGAAAGGATAAGATGTAGACTAAACATTCCTCACGCTATATAACAACAGTGACACTTTGTATCAAACTTATTATATTATATGTTTGCACATGAGGTTTTAAAGCAAGTAATATTAAATGCACGGAAATATCTAGCCGCCGCTTTATTGAGTAATATTAAAGCAGCGGACTAAGTTGCACTTTCGTAAAGAGTTCAACGCGCGCTCGATGTATCTAGCCACAAACAAAATATTTATAGATATGATATAATCTAAATAAAAGAAAGCAACCAAGAACTGAGATTTATAAATAAGTGAAATATTCTTCGTATATTTTTTTATGAATCAAAGACAGGACAACGATAATATTAGTAAAATTTTCCTGTTCTATATTTTTTAATAACTAGTTCATCGGTTACAATTTAATTTGAATGTGAGTTCGGTAATACCATTAAATTTTATATAATGTACAGTGTCGGTGTATTAATTGCTTCAGCTATTAGATCAGATCGCCTTAGCCTCACAAAAAGCACCGACCAGCTACAATCGTCTATTATTATTCGTATCAGTGCCAGCACGGGCTACAATGCGTACTTATTAAACTTTTGTTATGTGTTTTTTTTTCTGTCAGCACAGCGTAGCGACTCTGGCGCGTACCTGCGTCCTTCTCCGCGTTTACCTGTGCTTGTAAGAGGGCAGAACGACAAACCATAGATTTATAAAAACATAGAACTCTCACATCTGTAAATACAATTATTTTCAAATATATCTTTTCGTAATCTTTAGTCGCGATGTATATTACTTATACTTTTATTTAAAATAAGGTTCGTGATTTATTACGATTTACCAGCCATTTTATAAACTACGCGCCTATACGATTTTCATGTTGTTATTAAACTGTTTAATAAAGTCTAATATCCTAAATTTTGCTCAAAAAAAAAATGATTGAAATTAAAATCGAAACAACAGTCCTAGCAATAGATAATTTAATAAATAAATTATAATTTCTAAATAACCACATTAAAAAAAATAAACAAGGTGCGGTTCTAACAATGTGTAAGTCTGTGGTTGCGCGGGCGCACGGTAAGATTTGAAAACCGGGCGGGCCAGTACACGATGGAGGTTGTGCGCGGACGGTCGTGGCGAGTGTTAGCGTGAGTGATGTCGCAGCATGTTGGCTGGCCGCAGCTATCTGTGGTGGCTGTGCGTGTGCGCGTGCGCGACGGTGCTGGACGCGAGGCGCCTGCACAACGACGCGAACGCCAGGCACAAACATTCGGAATTTGTCAAGGGAAAAAGTAAGTTCTGATACTGTAGAGAGGATCACAGTATAACATATACTTGGTTTCCCTTTTAAAAGGAAAACTCGAAAACAAACCACGTCATATGCACTTGGACAATTCGCTTTTATTAGCATACAAAAACAGTTATTAGGTGGCCTGAAAAGTAAACAAAGCTTATCTGACTGCAACAGACGCCGTTGTGTAGAGTCGTGAAAGCTACGCAGTGACCCCGGCGAGGCTTAACAATTACCGCATAATCATCTCTCTTGAATCCTGCATTGTTTCTAAACACAATCGCTACAGTTTCTGGAGCGAGTATTGAAAAGGTTTTGAGAACAAGGTGCGTGGGCCTGTGTTATTGGCGAATGGACACGCGTCTAATGCAAACATATATGGACACATTACATTTAAACATAGGTAGAAGGCGTAAATATTCAGAAAAAACAGGTTAATTCATGTGACCATGTGAAATACCCAGATACATACATATATTTCTAATATCGAAAACATTTTTGATTTGTAATTATAGTACGTGAAATAAAGTTTTACTTTTAACTGAAAATTACTATAAACTGTAATTAATCTTCAAGTTTAGATTGATTCTAATACTATTCACTACATTGGATTAATCTATGTTCTTCCTGACAGGTTTAATTTGTAATATTGCAAAAGAAAACAAATGTATATTGGCGCTACTGAAATTATTGTTTTCTCGTATAAAAACTTTCCTTAAACGTAATCTAAATGTTCGAGCTGTAGAAATAAAAAACCGCCCACATTTATAACTTAAGGCTTGTTACGTTTATTAAAACACCAATATATTATCGTTCAAAGCCCCATTGTTTCGTTTTATCGTTATAGTTGCCATGCTTCTGAAGGGGAACTTTTGTCCTGAATAGGGCGACTTAGATAATTTTGTCGTAAGCTTTAGTCTTACTATTCTACATTTGCAAGTAGTCGTATTTCAGTCATAACATATATAAATTCAATTAATCTTTTTCTAAAATGATAGCAATATTAGTTAAACCACATTTTTTAGTAATCATTAACGACACAGAATTAGCATTCGATAGTTGTCAATAATTATAAGCAGTGTTACCAACCATTACTAGTTCAGTCGTCACACTTGTTATAAAATCGATAATTTATTATACAAGCAGCCTTATCACTATTGTTTCCAGCCATTAAAAACATAGTTTATATTTCGGTTTTGAGTGATCTTAAACCTTAATCCATGTATTATTTATATTATATTGTTTATTTGTTAAAGTAATTAATATTTAAGGTCCGTTTCACTTACATAAACGTTACCCTAATAACAATAGGATATTTAATTGGATTTACTTTTGCAAGGAAATTGTATAGGAATTTCTGTTAGACAAAAATGTGTTATATATTTTTTAACCCACGTTATCCATGAAATCTCAAAATAAATTAGGAACGCAAAACCGGTACCTACCAATTCAATCGAATATTTATTACGCTTTAATGATGTATGCAAAAAGATAGACTTTAAAAAACATATAATTAGATGCAGAACCGAAAATACTTCTGTAAGTTTTTCAAAAAATCTTTAAAAATATATACAGTAACATTATTTCCAAATTTTATGTTGTTATGGCATAAATAATAACTAATTTTCACATATTTTTTAGTTTTTGTCAAGAAAATATAATTCTTTCTCATAGAAGCCGTCTGTACTCCATAATTCTGGAAATAGACCGAATAAAAATCTCTCGCGATATTAACGCTCTTTGAATCTCAACAGTAATACATTACATTTAAACTTGTTGATTCCATACATATATCATAAAAAGCTAAAAAGTGATTAACTGATTTCTTTGTTTTTTGAATTACGTCGGAATTAAGACTAAATTTAATTAATCTTATATAAATCATAGTTTACAATGGCTTAGTTGTTTTATCGATACGAAAAAAACGCTTTAGCTATGAAAAAAAATACAAACAACATTTTATGCTTTCAATTAAATTACTGTAGGAGATTTCCATTTGGAGTTTGGACATAACAGTCGATAATTATCATAATAACAACATTAAAAAGCTATATTGTTTTTATGTGTAATGGCTTGCCCTGTTGCGGTTAACAATATATTTGAAATACACATTAAAAAACCATTAAATATATACAAAATTATTAATCAAAATGATGTGCGAATTACTTTACAAAATAGAATATAATTACAATTTATAAAATCATTAGACGAATACATTCCTCGCAATATAAAGAAATGTTTTTTTTTAAAGGTTGTATATAAATAAGTTATCTTCATACATAATAAGACTGATTTTTCAAATTAAAATTATTTATCACATCACCACTATGATGGAAAGTTACAAAGTGGGGCCACTTCAAAAGCCTATCTTAAAAACCGCAAAGTCGATTTTGAGTTCCAACGATTCATTCGCTCCATCCGTCGCACGATAATGCAAACCCGCCCGACGAGCTAGCGAGCACAATAAGGAATTGTAGTGAAAGGCTGAACCAGCCGAATGAAATGTTAGTGGATCAAAACTGGTTCCAATGCTTCAGAATGTAAGTGACTGGATAAAAACATTGGCATGGAACTTGAGACAAACCAGTCGACCAGCTTTATGCGAGCGTCAGCAAAGAGAAGGGAGCTAACGCTAAGTTGCTGGTGTGATGCTTACGAGGAAATTGCAAAAATATTTCCAGTTCTGTAATTACGGGAAGTGGGCTTAATTGACCGTTTTTTATGTTAAATATAATTGTTAAACTGTAACGGTTTAGGCGTAAAAAGGCAGCTACACAGCGAATCGAGCCTCCCCGGCCAAATGAATGCTATCACACATGTCATCGCCGCAACTGGGTCGACCGGACATCGGATTTCTACTGCCCACACAATACGAATCAAACGTTCGTAAATATCAAACTCGTTCCGCACAGATCTGTGACATTTGAATTTGACTGAGCTAACGTGGGCGGAAACAAGACAGAAATGTAATGACGTAAACGCAGCAGCCATATCATCCACAGTTATTGTGAAAAAGATATGTATTGCTTTATCAAGTATTAAAATAGTAACAAAGGATTTTGCAAAACCTAAAGTGCTAAATCGTCATGTTATACTCTTTGATGAAGTACTTTATTTTATCTTTTGATATTATTTACTCAGCTTTTAAGTGAACAAACAAAATACTAAAACAAGTAGAGCATTTCAATGAAGAAAAACTTTAAGCGGGATATGTATACAATAAAACGTCCAGGTAACAATGAAGTCTGATATATACCTGCAAAGGGCAAAAACGTATCAGGTGACAAACAGAACTGCGGTACAGCTAGAGCCACTCAGACCTCATAGCATTGTTACTTAAAAAAAAGCTATTGTCATCAAATACAGGTATTTTTACCCAAGACGTATTTATCCTTTGGTGGTTTACGAGGAATCTCTAAAGTTAAAGTGCTATTGTTTGATGCCACTATTTCTAAGGTCTCTTATTTCTCGAAACAGAAAAATAGTTAGCATTTAATAATAATACATATTCAATTTATACCTCAAATGAGAATGAATATTACGATCAAATATAATCATTTTTAACAAAACAATGTATATTTTCGGTGTAAAATATACGATTCTGTCCAACAAAAACATTTAAAAGTAGAACGAGTCTTTTATTTACATTGTAAAAACAAACTGTTGTACGGCTGACAATGACTAGAGCTCTAATTTAAACATGCGTATTCGTCCGCGTACGTTAACTTGTTAATGTAGTGTAACACAACAAAAGGAGCACTGTGTTGTGTGGACGGTCAGTGTAGCGGCGCTAGTCGTATCTTAGTAAGGAACTGGTAGATACTCAGACCGCCCACGGGGACAACACCTCTGCTCTCTCGTACAAACCGCTGACCAACACAGATTTCTTTACTTATTTAGAGCAAAACCACATTCACTTTTCCAGTTTTTATATACTGACAATAATGTATTAAAAAATCCGTTGGCACTGCCACCTTATAAAATATTTATGTGCATTTTAAGTTATTCTTGAAATGAAGTCGAATATTTATATAAAGGTCACTTTAAAATTTTATTTTTTAGTATACTTGTTCATATTAGACGTAGATAATGAAATATATTGTATAGTACTCATGGTATTATCATTTTCTTTGCAGTATGCATCGGTACCAATGGACGGATGTCGGTGCCTTCGAATCGAGATACTCACTACAGAAACCTACGCGATCGATTCACCAACTGCACCTACGTCGATGGTAACTTAGAGTTGACGTGGCTCGAGAACGAAACCATGGACCTTTCATTCCTACAACACATCAGAGAAGTGACTGGTTATGTTCTCATTTCCTACGTGAAAGTGGCCCAAATCATATTACCGAAACTACAAATTATTCGTGGAAGAACACTGTTTAAACTTAATGTTAGAGTTGAGGAATTTTCCCTTTTGGTAACTATGTCTTCGGCTCTTACACTAGAACTTCCTGCTCTTAGAGATGTCCTTCGTGGCAGTGTGGGCATCTATAATAATTACAACCTTTGTCATGTTAAAACCATTAATTGGGATGAGATTATAACTGGTGTTAATGCAACATACGTATTTGTATACACCTTTAATGTACCGGAAAGAGAATGTCCGCCTTGCCATCCTAGTTGTGAGGCGGGTTGCTGGGGAGAAGGAATACATAACTGTCAGAAGTTCTCAAAAACAAACTGTAGTCCTCAATGTGAAGACGGAAGATGTTTTGGCCCAAACCCTCGGGATTGCTGCAATACTTTCTGTGCTGGGGGATGTAAAGGTCCTCTTCCTAGTCAATGCCTTGCTTGCCGAAACTTTTATGATGAAGGAACATGCTCCCAAGAATGCCCACCCATGCAAAAATATAACCCAACAACTTATTCGTGGGAACCAAATCCTAACGGAAAATATGCATACGGTGCTACTTGTGTTAGAAATTGTCCAGAACATCTATTAAAAGACAATGGAGCCTGCGTAAGGAGCTGTCCCCCTAACAAGACAGCAGTGAATGGTGAATGTATACCTTGCAATGTGACTTGCCCGAAAACTTGTCGAGCTGAAAAACCTATCCACTCTGGAAATATCGATAGTTTTAAAGATTGCACAATCATAGACGGATCGATAGAAATTCTTGAAATGACTTTTACTGGGTTTCAACACGTCAACGCCGATTACTCTTTCGGAGATAGATATCCAAAAATGGAACCTGATGCTTTGGAAGTATTTAGCACTGTACGTGAAGTTACCGGTTACTTAAATGTTCAGGCTCATCATCCAAACTTCACAAGTCTCTCTTACTTTAGAAATCTAGAAGTTATAGGCGGGCGTCAAGTTGTAGAAAACTTATTTGCTTCTCTTTATATTGTAAAGACCTCTTTAAAATCTCTGGGACTTAAATCTCTCAAAAGAGTGAACTCTGGTGCTATAGCAATCATGGAAAATCGACAACTCTGTTTCGCTGATAAAATAGCATGGAATAAGCTGGGCAAATCAAAAGATCATAAGCAAATAATTCAGAAAAATGGGGATCAAAGAAATTGTGGTGAGTATACACATGCCTTGCGTATTTTAATGGGGATCCTCATACTTGTCTGCATTTTGCAATAAACGCTATTTGCGAATGTTCCATGTCTCTAATATAATTTTTATATAATATTTACTTTGCTATTGTGCAAGCGATATATGAATTATTATATTTCTTACACTTTGACTAACCCAATAACAGCCTAAGCCATCACATGTTTATGCTAAGCGATATATGTATGTAATCAAATAACGTCAATTTAAATTTTGTTTAAAATTTTATGAATATTTACAAAAAACAACCTTGAAACCCTTTTTTTCCCTGACAGAAAAATTGAATTTGGTGTGTGATCCTCAATGCTCAGTGGATGGCTGCTGGGGTCCTGGGCCGGATCAATGTTTATCATGTGAAAATTATAAATTTGGAGAAACTTGCGTTCAAAATTGCTCCGTACATCCTGGGTGGGTATTATAAGGGTTTATATATAATTTAATTGTAGATTATCAGAACATTTTTAAATAAAAAATATTATTCACTTATAAAAATTTGTTGGAATCGCCGTTAAACAATATATAGACATTGTACTGAAAAGCATCTGTATAAGGTAGAGCTACTAGTATGATAGCTTGATAGCAAAAATCGCCGGGTTAACAACTATCTCATCAATATCTTGTTTTGTTATACAGAATTGAATTTTCACCACGTAATTATAATTAATGGAGTCTATTTATATTATGCATGAAGAAATTAAAAATATAACATGTATTATATCGTGAGATAAACTTGTAAAAACCATGTAAACGTCATATTGATTTTTATATTTTGCTCAAATAGAAAATAAAATCATTGACTGATTTACCTTTTATTATAAATTTTCAGACTTTATAAAGGCGGCCCAAAAGTTTGCAGACAATGTCATGCTGAATGTTTAGACGGATGCTCTGGTCCGACGAGAGCAAATTGCACTAAGTGCAAACATGTACGAGATGGACCCTACTGCGTCGCGGAGTGTCCTGAGTCTAGATACACAACAGGAAACGGCACCTGCTTGCCATGCCATCAAAATTGTTTTAATGGATGCACTGGTCCTGAAAATATTGTTGGCGAAGGAGGATGTAATTCCTGTAAGAAGGCTATAATTAGCGTTGAAGCCACTGTTGCTAGTTGCCTTAAAGAAGATGAACCTTGCCCTGAAGGGTATTATAACGAATGGGTTGGCAATGTAAAACCTCTTGAAGGAAAAGTAAAAGTTGTTTGTCGTAAATGTCATCCGTTATGTTATAGATGTACTGGTTATGGCATACACGAGCAGGTATGTCAAGTGTGCAATGGATTTAAGAGAGGTGACCAATGTGAACATGAATGTCCACCAGATCATTATACAGATAAAGCCAACCGTCTGTGCACACCATGTGATCCAGAATGTCGAGAATGTACAGGACTGACAGCAAAAGACTGTATAAAATGTAATAATCTTAAAGTTTTTCTCGGAGATGAAAATTCTAGCCCATTTAGCTGCACTGATAAATGCCCAAGCGATAAACCACACAAAATATATTTTGACGAACTTCTTCAAAACCCTATAGATGAACCATACTGTTCGGCCTCATCAAATGGTCTTCCTAATATGGCTACTGCAAAAATCCCCACAGTCCTAGTTATAATATTCATAATAGCTTTTATTCTTCTCATCATTCTTGCGATAATTGGTTATACATGCAGACAGAAAGCAAAAGCAAAGAAAGAAGCCGTAAAAATGACTAGGGTACTCACTGGATGTGAAGATAATGAACCACTGAGACCAACTAACGTCAAGCCGAATCTTGCAAAATTACGAATTGTAAAGGAAGCTGAGTTACGTCGGGGAGGAATGCTTGGTTTTGGTGCTTTTGGTAAAGTTTACAAAGGTGTTTGGGTACCAGAAGGAGAAAATGTGAAAATTCCAGTAGCTATAAAGGTTTTGAAAGAAGGAACAGGAGCTAATACAAGTAAAGAATTTTTAGAAGAAGCGTATATTATGGCAAGCGTGGAACATCCCAATTTATTACAATTGCTGGCAGTATGTATGACAAATCAAATGATGCTTATCACTCAATTGATGCCTCTGGGCTGTTTACTTGACTATGTTAGAACTCATAAAGAAAAAATTGGATCAAAAGCATTTCTAAATTGGTGTACACAAATTGCTCGGGGTATGGCATATTTAGAAGAAAAAAGATTGGTTCATAGAGATTTGGCAGCTAGAAATGTTCTAGTACAAACACCCAATTGTGTTAAAATTACCGATTTTGGACTTGCCAAACTACTTGATATTAATGAAGATGAATATAAAGCAGCAGGGGGAAAAATGCCTATAAAATGGTTGGCACTAGAGTGCGTTCAACACAGAATATTCACTCATAAAAGCGATGTTTGGGCTTTTGGTGTTACTATATGGGAAATTCTCAGCTACGGAGCAAGACCATATGCAAATATTTCAGCTAGAAATGTTCCTCAATTAATTGAAAATGGTTTAAAATTACCTCAACCAAGTATTTGTACATTGGATATTTATTGCATTATGGTCTCTTGCTGGATGTTGGACGTCGACAGCAGACCCACGTTCAAGCAGCTAGCTGAAACTTTCGCTGAAATGGCTCTTGATCCTGGACGTTATCTTGTAATACCTGGAGACAAATTTATGCGACTGCCATCCTATTCACATCAGGTAATATCCGCTTTTTAGTAACTATTAGGATATTTCAATCAATAAAAACTGTATAACACACTTATTTAAGTACATATTATAGAATTTAATCATTGTACGTTTGAAAATAAAAAAAAACTGTTTCAGTAATAACTATGCAAATATTTTCAGGATGAAAAAGAACTAATAAGAACTCTTTCTTCGGGAATGGACGGACCTGAACCTTTAGTAGAAGCGGATGAGTATTTACAACCACAACTAAAGCCTTCAGTGCCCGGTACGGCGACAACTAATTCCACTGCTACCGTGACTCTTGAAACAAACAGACACACTACAAAGCCCTGCACTTCCTCCTCTTGGACTAATAACGCAACCGGACAGGAAAACATTACTACAGACAATTCCAACAGGCAAGAATGGGATCAAGATGCGTTGCATTATAATAATTCCTCAAATGCAGATGGAACAGAACTACGGCACTATTATAATAATGGTGTTTGTGGTTCTGAAAATACCAGTTCCCGTTACTGCAGTGACCCAATGAGAAGTCGACCTGACTGTGCGGAGACGAAGTTCGACAGTATGAGTAAAGTCAGAGAAGCACACGTAGGAAATCTGAAATTAAACTTGCCTCTTGATGAAGACGATTACTTAATGCCATCCCCTCAACAAAATCAAACAACTTCTACCTATATGGATTTAATAGCTGAGGGAGCAGAAGGACAAGAAAACCAGGATTTACGTTACAATGGTTTCCTTGCATCTAAGCGATGCATTGATAATCCGGAGTACTTGATGTCGGATCAGAACGTTCCCCAGCAAACCCTGGGAATACCCACAGAGCCTGTGGCGCCAGAGTCGCTTCCAAGTGAAACCAGTGAGAGTGTCAATACGCCGCAACCAGGTCCTAGCCGATACGCCCCGCAGCGGTCTGTAGAGGAAGAGTCCATGTCAGACCACGAATACTACAATGACCTTCAACGCGAGCTGCAGCCGCTACGCCGCAACGAAACAACCGTCTGACAGGCCTCCAGGGCCGCGAGCGGCAGTGAGGCTTGCTTGCTGGTCCTCTACTTCGATGAATCCGATTATGACAAATACGAGACGTCTACTCGTTTCTAAGACTGCATACTTAAAGGAGCCCAAACCTCCTAGTGCCATTAATAAGATGGCTAGTGTTAGCTTGTTGTGAAACAGTGAACTAAAAGATTTATTGTAGTTATAATTCAGTTTGTTATTTTCTTCTACTTAATTATTGTAAAAATCTGTTAAAACCTATGATTTGTAAAAATATTTCAAATGAAGTGCTTGAACATATGAAGAAGTGCTTCACAAATTATAAGTTATTTATTAATTTAGTTTAAGAAAGGCTATGTTTATGTTTCCAGAATGTATAATTTTAAGTTAAAGTTACTTTTATTTTAATCTGTGATAATTAGATTAATTACATTACAATATACATTTAGTTTGGCTCAAGACAACTGTAAAATTCCTTGATATTGCCATAATATATCTAACTACTTAATGCTTGACACTGTATAATACTGGGGTAGAGATATTAAACCACTTAATACAGTTTTGCAAGATTCCTCGTGTGAGCTCTGACAACCTATAAACATTCCTGATAGGAATTGAAACAAAGATTTTACTCGGACATACCAATTTATTTAACATATACAGTTGCTAATATTAACAGAAACATCTTGCCAATATATTCGCCAGATGAAAAGTTGGAAAGCTTCTTGCCGAGGAAAGAGAACGGATTTTCAAAAAGGTGTTATAGATTTTTTTTGGTTGTTAAGCTCATAACCAATTATTATAATGTTAATGAAAAAACATCTCAATATTGAAACTTTTAGTAACTAATTGTTTTATTGTATGAATAGGTTAATTCGACCGAAACCTCGTTTGCCATTTATTTTGTAAAAATTATTTCGATACGTTTTTGTATATTTTACTTAAATAAGAATATAAATATATAAATTATAAAGGTACAGCGATCGTTTTGCGTGTATGCACGTCGAACGTACAAATCTACATACAAAAGGGAGTTGTTACGATATGTGCCATTCATATACAAACATACATACTTGTTATCAAAATGTTAAACATTCACTATATCTATTATAATCATTAAGTAATATTACTTACTTATCTTCACGAAACATTTAAGCTTATTGAATTTTAATGTAGTAAAAAACTATCAATTGAATATTTGTCTTTCTAAAAATGATGATATATGTGTCAAATTTATTGTAGAAAAGTAGTAAATAAAGATTTTTATCACTTTGTCGATACAAAATGTTTTTTCGATATAAAATTCTTTATAAATGTCACTCATTATGTCCTTAATACAATGTAATCAAATTTCAATAATTACGCGTATTTAAAATGTTTATTATTAAAACCGTTTTATAAATATTCTTCAATGTATGAAGTAGCTGTGAACGCAACAGATCATTACAAGAGATATTCTTAATAATCTGTGCCCAATTATGACTCATATTTTAAATCTTATAAGCTTTGTACTTCAGACAAATGTTAAAATAAGAGGTTAATGGCTATCATATTATTCTGAATGTGTAGATGATGAAGTAGGGGTACTTGTACCTTAATAAATAAATAAAAACGATTTAAAAGATGTTTCATTGAGATGTTATATCTCGTTAATGCTTTTTGTTTAGAATTTTGATTAAAGTATAAAGTTTCTAGTTAAATGTGTAGTGAAGCCAAATAATAATAATAAGGTAAAAGAAGAATAAATAAAAAAAACAACCTATTTTATAATCTGGTTGGCTTAGACTCAGTTTTAAGGAGTCATTCCTGTAATATAAAATTTACTATCGCCAATAATATGAATAAAATCGTAACAGAAATTTAATTAAGTATAAAAATTCTTATTGTATTCTTAGATTTAAAAAAACAAACAATGTAGTCTTTTTTGTTTGCCACTCTTATAACATGTTATGAAAAAATATGGGTTAGGCATGAATTCTTGTAAAACAACTTGTTCTCAACAATAAACATCAAGTTTTTATCATTAATAAATATCAAGCAACTGTTCTCATGACGTTCTACACCTTTTTTCACAATTTTCTAAAAAAAGCTCAACTCTATTAAGTATAAAACAGGTAAGTCATTAAAATTATATATATTTATTGGAATAAAACCTAATTTATACAATTTAAAAGCCTTTACTGTCATTCAGTTTAACTGTTGATAACTTACATACATGTGAGTTTTAATTTAATTAAAAAGAATTTAAGCTGGCCGTTTAGTATTATAAATATTTTATTGTATCTTAATAATTTTATTCTCATTATAATTATAACTATGAGAACATCTACTACCTAGAGCATAATTACTAAGTAGTAACCAACAAATATTTTTTTATATCAAGTAGCTGACAAACAAGCTGACAGGTTGCTTTATGTTAAATAATTACCGTACCTCTGGATGTGTTATAAGTAGAATAAAATGATGTCATTTATAAAATATTTTAATTAAATATATAAATATTTCACATAAAAGAGTAACTATAAATAGCATAATGTTAATAAAACTAAACAATATATTATGAAATAAAAATTAATAATCCGTTTATACACGAACAAATAAAAATTAAATACAAGTCTAATTACTGGCTTTATTCCTTGGAAAATAAGTAATCATATTTTTCTAGAAAGATATGTTGTATAGCAAATAAAGGAGTTCTATAGTGTTTTAAAAACCCAAATGATATATAAAATGTCCAAGAAAGGCAAAGCCAGTAAACAGACATTAAAATGGACGGTTAAAGTAACAGTTTCAGTCTAAGAGTTTATTACAAAGTTTAAATAAAATTTAGTTAATAAAAATACACAAAAAATCCAAATATATGGAATTATACATCTTATTTCTTGCAATATTAATTAAAAAATATACAAAAACAAACCTTATTTTTTTAAGTAAGTAACAAAGGACTATTTCTGAATTAAATTTTATCAAATCAATTTAACTTAAGTATCCTGTGCTAGAATGATGTTATACTAAAACTTAAATACATTTGGTACATTTAATGCAACTACATTTAAAATAAATCAATAAATAGTATTAACCATAATAATCTTAAAAATACAAACAACCTATTGATTTCAATGAATTTGAGCACATATATTCTACCTTCCATAAAAATATTAGTTGACAAGTAGAAAAGTTTTATATAAGGAGATTCACTTAATATTATAGTATAAAAATACATACAAAATAAATCATAGTACAGGAATTGTTATAGTAATCATTATACCATCAAATGGCATAGAAAAATGTATAAATAGATAAAATTCTACCTTATAAATGCGGTTAAATGTAACTCTGGAGATGTTGACAACCTTATAATTGGCATATGAGAAGTTCCTTTCTGAAATGGAACCTTTTATAATACTTAAGCTAATATATATTTAATTCTTCATTGGAATGTGTGTAGTAGTAATCATATGATTGACTCCTATAGATCCTGTCCATTGCCATATTCGTCGGAATTGTCCCTCTTGTTTCTGCGATGTCTACGGTGTTTGCGGCTTGATAGCAACTCGTAGGCCTTTTGGATGTCCATGAAACGTTCTTGAGCTTCCTTCTTTAACTCTGGCTTTGCCTTATCTGGATGGTTTTCCCGTGATAGTTGCCTCCACTTTGTTGTAATTTCTTGTTGACTCGCATCTGGTCCTAGACCGAGAACCTGTTAAATCATAAAGTATAGTTAGAAATATAATAATATCATATAAAAATAGAAATCTAAATCATTTTACAGGTATAATTTTCAGAAAATTTTTCAGGTTTGATCCTCTGCTTGATGAATATGTATATAACAAATACTGGTTTATAAAAGTAGAATATGGAACTCGCTCATTCAAACTCTTTTCAATATTTCATTGGTAAAGACTACTTACTGATTCATTACATTAAATTTACTATACTACACTTCCTAACAGTTTACCTTGTAAGCATTCTGTTCTCCCTTGGGATCAGAAAGATCAATGATCTGCTTCCATACTTCATACCATCCATGATGCTGAGCAAATTGGTATGTATCCACAATACATTGCTTTACATCCAGCCACCTGTTTAGAAATAAATTTTTGTAATATTAAAATGTTAAATGAAGAGTAAAATTTAAGATTGTTCTTCCTTGCTCAGAAAGATTGTAGTGAAATCATTAATCAGATATAATTACCAGGGACTAGTGAAAAAGTGATGCAATGCTTCATATACAGGAACTTCGTCACCATCACTATCAGTGATAGTGCCATGGAAGTAGAGGTAACCTACCCAGAGAGATAGGTAAAGGGAGGCACAAACACCCAGCACTATGATCCGTCTGTTTAGAAAATAAAAACATACATCATGATACTAGAAAGATAAACTGGTTCATTCCTTATAATTAATCATGAACTGTAACTTATTTCAATGTAACCTATAAAAAAACACATTGAACATGTTATATTTAAAATACTAAATGTTCTAATAAGTTTAATTGTCGGGACCAAAACTATTGTATTATCCAGTAAGTATCACCCACCAGTGAATTTATCCTCAAGCCATTGAAATAATACTCACTTTACGAAATGAGTGCGTTTATATGGAGTCCGACGCCACTGTTTAGAAAACGTGTCAAATGCCATCGCGGATACCAGTACCATGATCGTGAACCAAAAACTTTCGTCATAGATGTAGTAACGCAACGGGTATGCCGCATACGCACCTAGTACAGGCCACAAGAATGAACCACACTCCCTGCCTATATTTCCCACTGTCCATACACCTGTGAATATTTTATTATACATTAACTGGGTTTTTTAATGCATTTAGTTGTTAACATTGTAGTCTTAGGTCTAACATCATGATTGATATCAAATTTGAGTTGATATGAACATGACTGATAGCAAAAATTTAATGAAAAATTATTCTTTATTTATAAATAGACGACAAAACTCACCAAGAGCAACTACAAATGGTACAAGGAAGTTCAGATATCTAAAATTGATGCCCCATATCTCTTCAGGTGGAACAGCAAGCATCATCATCTGACCCCATGAGTAGCTAACCATTAACATACCAGTAAAACGGTTCATGGAAAATGGAGGCTAAAAAAATACATTTAATTAATCATACTGAAATTAGTGCAAGTGTTATCAAGAAATACAGTTCTGATCTGAAGTCATGGGATCATATTGTGAAAACAAAATACAACATGATAATCAGAAGTAATCTATTAGCTCTTTCAATACATCTTGAAAATTGTTGAATTTGTCATAATAATAATATATTAATGGTATAGAATAAGGCCAGAAAATATTGAAAAAACCATAGAGGTAAAGAAAAAGATAATAAGATTTCATACTTAACAAAAAAAATATCAGACCTATTGAAAGACAGACCCAGTTAACTAAATAAGTATTTATGAACTGACACAACATTCTTTTGTTACAAAAATATAACACAATAATAACAGAATTTACTCAAAATTATTGAAATCTTTATTTAAGTCAAAGATGTAATATATAGCTTGTAAATATACTGTGGATGAAAAATAATAAAAAAAATTCACTGAATAAGTAAAGAAATTTGAGAGATATGACTTTTATCAGATCTTATATATGATGTGTGTAGAAAGTTTAACAGTCATATAATAATCATTATTTAATTAAAATTAATTTGATGATTAGATTTCATTAAATAAACAATATAGTTTCTAATTCAAAAAACTAAATCTAAATTTAAATTTGAATAGTATTGGACCATTAATAATAGCTACCTATAAATCCTTAATAGAAAGATTATTTCAATTTAATGAATTATTTATAAATATATCATATGTATTTTCTCATTTTCTAAAGGTTAATAGTATAGACACAAAAAGTAAGACCATACCACCAACTTTAATATTTCCAATAAAATAAATACCTTGACTAAATCAAGAGAAGATTTATAAAGTCTTATGACAAAATTATGATCAATTAAAATGGTAGCAAATTATATTATGCAAGTAAAGCATTACACCTTTGAGAGAAGTTTTAACTAAAACACATCAACTGATGTAACTCAAATATTTGATAAGTTTGTAAAAATAAAAAAAAAGGGGATGATGAATGAAATGAGGTATTTTCAAATTAGATAAGCAATATAAGTATGTACCTAAATATTTTTTAATTATCTAGCTTATCATTACTATCATGATAAATAAAAAAGGGCTGTAGTTTCAGAGTATATGACAACTATATAAGTTTCGAAATATGAAATGACATACTTTGCTATATAGCTCCACTGATTTTGTAAAAAACCTCATTTTAGGTGAAAAACCTTACAAAAGTAAAGAAATGTAATTTTTATGTGTTACCTTCTTGTTATGTTTCATTCTTTTCACCAACTCTTGAATATGTTGAGGGTCTTCATTAGCATCTCTGACGTACCGTGGTATTCGAAATATTTCTCCGAGCCAACCGATACCGAAACCCCCAAGGGTGGACCACCAAACAAAGGCATGTTTATCTCTACGTAGATAGAAATGATGAACTCCGAATATACCACCAAATAACCAAAATATGTATGCTACAATAACCGACTTCTGACTTGGCATATTGACCCCTTTTACAGCCATAGTGAAACTTTAGTTTTCAAAAGGATCTTTAAAATAATAGTCCTATAGAATCCTAATACTTCGTTATACCTTAGTAATAAAAGTATTAATTAATTAATACAACTTTTCTGTGATAAATTCATAAAAATACGTAAGCAAAACTTTTCCGAATAATTAAACACTATCAACGTTGACACTGAACTGATCTGTCAACACAAAGTGCAGATACCGCAATACATAATACCTATACAATATACCAACTCTATAATAGTTGTAGAGAGAGCTGACAGCACACAATTGTATTTAGATTTTAGTGGCACGTCAGCTTTAAAATAATTGATTGGATACGTGTATAGTAAAGTTCTTTTATAACTTCTATATTTAACATCATTTGTGTTTAACTTTTTCCAAGAAATGAGTAAAAAAATAAATTAATTGTCTTTATAGCTATTTAGAATTACTTTATTTAAATAAAAAGTCTTTGTTCTTCGTGAAATGTGTGATTGTTTCTAATTTTTAAAGACCTTCTAAATCAAAAGCCTGGAGAACTGAAAAGTCCAATGTTTTTACCTTAATAATTTTACATAGTCTTAAAAATGAGATCTCAAATCAGGAAAATATGAATAATAAATAACCAGTAAAGTAGTATTACTGAATCTGGAAATAAATAAAAAAAAAACCTAATAGGCCCTGAACAGTTTAGATAAAAAATATTTTATAACTTAAGAAAAGAAATTATTAAAAAAAAATACCCAATGGAAATAATCCGTTGGGTAAAGTGAAGAATTTTTTTTTTCAATGTGACGGAAGACTGGAATATGAAAGTCTAATAGTGTTATCTATGCGGAAACAGTCCTTGTCTATATCCGGAAACAGTTTCAACGTCAATCGTTAATCGAAATTTTTTCCTTCAATTGTAGTATAGCAAAAATACGTCAATCATAGAAATGGTGTGATTGTAGTTTTCGTTTTTTTTCTGTCTATCTGTAATCTGTATACAATTTTCGTATTACTTTATAAAATTTTGCACTATTCTTAATGTAATCCATGTCCTAACTATTTCTTGAAAATAACAATCGATCGGATTAGAAATCTAAAGAAACCGACAAATAATGTTTTCGCGAAAAATTCATTAGTTGTCTTTCCCATTCATATTTTTAATTCAGTTTTACTCAACAATATATGAAAATGAATTTCGACGACAGTGCGAGTAGTGGCTATGCCACGGCCGAAACCATATACGGGACCCATGAAGATAGTCATGTTGTGATGTCGGAGAAGGTTCAATCTCTCGCGGGGAGTATTTATCAAGAGTTTGAGAAGATGATAGCTCGCTATGACGAAGATGTAGTGAAGACGTTGATGCCACTTTTGGTGAACGTGCTGGAGTGTCTAGACTCTGCATACCAAACCAACCAGGAACATGAAGTGGAATTAGAACTCCTTCGTGAAGACAACGAACAACTTGTAACGCAGTACGAACGCGAAAAATCAGCCAGGAAACATTCTGAGCAAAAGGTAAACAATATTAATTTCTTGTGTAGACCTTGGTTCAGTTTCCTTTGTTTTGATAGCAAGGCTACCCCAGTTTATGCTCAATAGTTATTCACCTTTAATTGTAGTATTTTTTAAACAGTATAGAGTTAATGTGAATTAAGTGAATGTAAGATAAGTAAATCTATTCTGTGGCTATGTGTCATCCTCTATGTTATTTGAATCTCAAGGTACATAAAATATATATTTCTATTTAATTTTGTTTGCTTCTGTCAAAGTTGTTTGTTTCTTATAAGACCTTTGTTGTTAATTTTACACATATTCTTTGTTATTACTCTGAATATATTGGTGGGGCTATAATTATATGTAAAATGGAATAAATACAATAGCTTCTTATTTATAATTAAATTTATTTAATTAATTGATACATTTATTTTATATTCTGCTTTAAGTAACAAGTCAAATGTATTTTTTTTTATATTTTCATTTAATACCACACATTTTTATAATCTTATTATAAAAATATTTTTATTCAAACAATTCTTTTTCTTTAATCGGATATTGTTTATTGTCAGTAATGTTATTAAAATTGCTGTATTTCTGTTTGTGAACTAATGTATGTCTATTGTTTTGCCAGCATAAATGGTTCTTTATTTGCATACTTATCCTGTGATTGTTTTCTAAATAATACCTTATTAAAAAAATAAATAAATTCATATTTATACAAAGAGGTCCCATTTCTATATAATAGTAGGCAATTTCTAAACTAGTAATGTACTATAAATATATATCCTGTATAAAACATTTACATTGAAGACTGCTTTATCTTCTCATAAAATTTCTATTAAAGTCCATACTGCTAGATTGCTTCATGACAAACAGCATCCCATTTTAATACAACATGTAAGATATGCACTTGATAAAGCCAAGTTATTTTGTAATTTTAAAAACAACCTTCAATTATATAGCATAAATTATTATTTATAATGTTAAAGAACACTGTCCTTTACCGCAGTAAATATGATAGACATTTAAGTATATTAATATTTGCAAACATTTTTTTTTATTAGCTATTAGAAGCTGAAGATCACTATGAAGGTGAAAGGAAAGATTTGACAGGACGTCTTGAGGCTTTGGACAGTATTGTTCGTATGCTGGAGTTGAAGCACAAAAATTCCCTGGACCATGCTAGTCGACTTGAAGAAAGAGAGAATGAACTTAAAAAGGTAGAAAAATAATATACAAATTTTTAATCAAATAAATGGTATTTTTTCATATCAATGTTGAATTTATTGATTTACAAATACTCAAAGTTTTATTTGTCATAGAAAAATAATAAAGTGAACAACATTTAATTTACCACCAAACATAAAATATGTGACCTTAAGAAATTTCGTAACATTCCTAATGTACATAATTTCAAAACTTGCAACAGAAGCAGTATTATGTAACACTTGATGTATAGTAACGGTAATTTAAATTACATAAACTGAGTTTTGGAATTCCTTACCAAATTATTATGTATGAAATAATTTTTAAACTAAATTGTTTTATGAGCATTGCACAATGAATACATTTGATAACAATCTATTTAGAAAGTCTCTGGTATGAAGTTTTGTTTCTTGAAACAAAATTGTAACTGGCATGCATAATAATTTTAATTTATAAAAGTTTTTTGTAATATATATATATATATATACATATAAATATTTAATAATAATTATAAATAATTTTGTATTTCTTTAGGAATATGCAAAACTCCATGAGCGCTACACAGAATTGTTTAAGACTCATATGGATTATATGGAGAGGACTAAGTTACTGCTGAGTACGGCCGGAGACAGGAGCGAGGTCCGAGGCAGGTTGGGACTTAACCCTGTGGCCAGGTCAAGTGGTAAGTATATGCTATAATGATGTAAGCTAGTTGAGTCATTCAATTCTTGACATTCAGATTTCAATGAAAAAACTACATTTTACTGTTTTAAACAATCAGGCTATGACAACCTAAAGAACAGAGATATTATTTTTATTTCAATATTATTCAATTACGAGAAATTAATGTAAAATAATAGATGACGAGTATATTTCATAAATCTCCAATGTAGGTAGAGTATCTTAATAATGTTATTTACAAACAGGACCGATATCATTCGGGTTCGCGTCCTTGGAGGGGGCTGTTGCCGAGCAAACTGAGAGCATCCCCGCGAGCCCAGACAGTCTGTCCTCTTCGCCACCAACACCACCGCTCGGTAAAAACATTGACAAACTTACAGACATCTCGTAATACCTCCAGATAACCTTGAGTTTGACTATTTCATAACTTTTATACTAACGAAACGCACTTAAATAAAACATTTCCATCAAAAAAACATTAATACGTTAATTACATTGTTGTTTCTTTTTTAATCGTACAGGTTCTGAACTAGCAGCGGTACGTACAGTGGAGCGAGCTCATCAGACGGACCCTATTACACAACATAGTCAAGTAAGAAACAGATACAGACGTAATACCCAAAGCTATGCAATTATTTATTGATTTTTATGAAAAATAAATCCTTGTTTATTTATTATTTTATTTATGTTTTAATAAATTATTCTCACAATGAAATGTACTATGGATTGTCAATATTTATTAATCTTCATTTAATAACTGATATGAGTGCGGCGGCAATGCAAAGAAGCATGGACGTATCATGTTTGGTGGCTAAGTTACAAGCGTCGGTGTCACACTCGCACCACTGCGAGTGATGTACCGTCGCTAGATGGGATACGCCGCATCTTAGCGGCTTTGTGTAAACGTAGGCGCACTCCCTTACCACTGTCGCGTCCTTAGCTTCAGTGAAGAGCTGCACCTGGTATATGAAGCGACATACCGGGTTCATGTCCCCTATAATGTCGCATGGTCTCAGATAACTCAGGTTCACGTTATACACACAGTCTCTGTTGTTCATAGATGTACACTGGTAGCATTTCAAACTGTACACTGTTTTTATAGTTATCGCTATTATAACGCTCATCAAGGTGCGATTCATTTTTTGCGTTATGACATATGTATGTCACATTTATTTTTTCATGACGTCTCTTGTGTAGAAGTAAAAAGTTTTGTAGGGTTAAAAAAATATTTAGTTTTTCAAAACTGCAGGTCGCAGAATTAACGAGTTATTTAGTAGAATAACAGTAAAATAAAAGAATTAATTAATTGTTTTTCTAATTCTTTTCACTTATTTAATCACACATATTTATTTTTGATAACAGGCGACGTCCCCTGTAACTCCTCAAGCACCAGCTGGTCGTTCGCAGACCAAGAGTGAGAAACGAAGCGGGAACACCCTGTATCAAGAGCTGGCGTTCCACGACACAGACGGTGGTGTGGAGGGAGACGATGGCGCTGACATTACTGGTTATACATATTCACATATTAACCTATTTTTGTTTAATTTTTCTCTCAGTTCTTATAAATATTTATTATAATTATTCCTTAAATGAATAACACTTCAAACTGTCATTTCTTATAAGATTTTAGATACGTAGATAATATCAATGTTGATGTACGAGCCATTTAATATAATATTTTTATCTGATTTCAGGCAGCTGGGTCCACCCTGGGGAGTACGCGTCTTCAGGTAATGGATCACCTGTATCATTCGCTCATTTTTGTTCTTATTTGCGTTATCATGAATGTTATACGTCTATACTAATTCCATTAACTAATTTTTGCACTATTCTATTTCCATGCTCTAACAATCTCGTCAAGCAGTTAACGATAACTACTTTGGTAAGTTTATATTTTGGTTTTCGTTATCATTTTAATTCTCCTTTCCCGCTTTATATCATGTAAGCTTCTTATATATTGTTTATTTCATTGTGCATGTTCGAAATTTGAATGTAATTGTTGAATCTGCGTCATCAGTTGTCGATGCTTCTGGTTTCAAATCAATGTGCTGATTTGTAATCAATCTTGTATTCTTTTTTTTTCGATACTATCGTTATGTTCCAGTTTTCGATGACTTTATTATATCTTTACTTATACTAAACCGTCTAACTTTCATGTTATTTTGCGGTAAACATTCTGTCGTTGTGTCTCTTTTATCATTACAATTATATTTTAATGTATAGGTATGGGGAAGGAAGTTGAGAATCTAATTTTGGAGAATAATGAACTGCTGGCGACCAAGTGAGTATATAATACAGAATGTTAAATAGAAGATACTTTGCACTTAATTTTATAATGGATGAATTTAATTCTGTCTTACTTAATTTATAGCTTATTTTTTATTTCTGAAATATACGTTCTTAAATTAATATTTATAAAGGATTAAAAAAATATATGATATATATACATATTTATATCTTGGTCTTTAAAAAGATGATGTGATCCAGATAATTTAAGGAACATTAAAACAAAATGACCTTTAAGTTAAGTCAGAAAAAGGGTTTCTATAAAAATTGTATGTCCTATAATAATTAATTCATTTTTAAAAGGTCTATGATTGTTTTGATAGAAACGCCCTGAATGTGGTGAAGGATGACCTCATAGTGAAGGTGGACGAACTGACCGGCGAGCAGGAGATCCTGAGAGAGGAGGTGGCAGCCCTGAGCTCGGCGCGGGAGAGACTCAGGGATAGGGTCTCACACCTAGAAGAAGAACTCAGACATCTCAAGGTTACCTAATTTAACCTAAGTTTAATACAAAATGTTGTGTTCATCTTATGATGTTCATATACATGAACTAATTTGGTTGTTTTGAATTATTAAATAATATGTCAGCTGAAAATTGACACGTTACCTAGGCTTTGGGGAAAATCATTGTGTCTTAATTTTTTAAGTTATTGGTTTCCGGAGAAACTATGGTAATAGAATTAATGTATCAGAGAGAAAACTAATAGATAAATGTTTATGTAAAGGAGACGGTGATAACCAGCGCGGGGAGCGGAGCGGGCGCGGAAGCGGAAGAGGAAGCGGACGTACCGATGGCGCAACGTCGGAAATTCACTCGTGTGGAGATGGCAAGAGTTCTCATGGAGAGGAACCAGTATAAGGTTTGTCAAGTCAGTCAGTCAGTGTCTGTCAAAAAAAAAAAATAATGACTTCTTAATAATATTATTATTAAATACTAGAGTTTGTGAGGATGTATGGTTTAATGAATTTTTGTTTCTCTTTAACACAAAAACTACTCCACCGATTTCTAAACACTTTACAGTAATGTCTTACATTATCATGGCATCGAAATAACATATGGGCTATATATAATTTATTCTGAAATTCCGTATTGTTCAGTGGCAGTTGGAAAAATTTTAACATTTTGTCTACGTTTTTTTTACATTTAAAAGCCAGATGGTCAATCCCAGAGATTAAAAATATCCAGTAAAACGAGGATATCAGCCCTTATCTGAAATGATGCAAGGTATTTTTTCATGTGACCATTCGTTTAAGTGTATCAATCGGGCGAGTATCTTTGTTATATGTATTCCTTAACAAACCAACCAATTTTATTAAAATTATTTAAAATAGAACGGATAAGAAATTATTGCTTGTGTTTTAATGAAAATAAATAAGATTCCGTAGTTAAGCAGACTGTTCTTAAATCAACAAAGTAATGGATTTATACTATCAAAGTCTCGGACAGCGTTAAGACCATGTCATTATGAGGTCTAAGACTTTCGCGTGTATTCACTTAAATTATACTAATATCTTCGGACTACTACGCGTTGTTTATATTTAAATAATAAATATACATATACCCGTTTCGTTTACTTTGCAACAACCGTGATCACAGGCAGACGACATGTTTTTATTAAATATATGACGAGACGAGATTTATAAATAATAAAATAACGCATATTAATCAGAAAATATTAGTTTCATTTCAGACCATGTCATTGTTTGTTAGCGTATTAAAATACTTTTCCAATAGGAGCGCTTCATGGAGCTTCAAGACGCTGTACGTTGGACGGAGATGGTGCGAGCAAGTAGGGCCGACTCATCTATGGACAAGAAAAGCAAACAAAGCATTTGGAAGTTTTTTAGCAATCTCTTCAGGTACGAACTTTATTGTCTAATTGTTTTTAATTAATTACAAAGATATATATTCCAATACTTGCTTAGCGAATATTTATTTTCAGTACGTATAGAGCGAAAAAAGATTTTTTTTATGAGTTAATATAATCAAAAGACTGATTATTGATACAGTGCTATTTGTAAGTTTTAATGTTATTGTGTGATATGTGTATCTATTATCATTAAATCGCGACGTGAATAGTAAATTAAGTAAGTAATAAATACTTTTTCGATAATACTTTAACAGTTATTAGAATTTTATGTAAAAGAAAATACAAGAAATAATTAATTAATGTGTATACATATGCAGTAATTGGCAGCGCGATTGAAAACCAATTTCTTTTTTTAACTGTGCAAAGCGAAATACATATGTATATCAATAAATAAGACAACAGTATTAAAAACTATATTTATCATTAAGTTTCTAAACTAATATTGGGGATGTCTGTAAGAAGTATGCCTTCGGGAACTATTGATTCTATTATCTGATTTTAAGTACTGAAAATGTGCTTATTATTTCTCTTATTTGTAGGGGTCAAAGATATAAATATGAAATTAGTACAAGGACATGAAAATAGTTTAATTAAAATGTTTTGTTGACCCATAATTAAGGCTTGGTAATTATAAATTGTGCTATGTAATGTTTTAGTTCTTATTAGATAGGAAAACTATTAATGTTTACATATACTTGTATATCGCTATTGCTAAATGTTAAATTTAGTCTTTCAAATGCGAACCTAAAGCTTGCGACTGTTTTGTTTTGTTATACTCAATTAGGTAACTTTTCTTTTGCTATTCATAATTAATGAAAGATTCATCCGTAGATTAATAACAACTATTTATTTTTCATAAACTTTACTTAAAATTATTACGTTTTAGTCAATATTTAACCTGAATTTTACTGTTTTTTTCATTTTTTAAATAGTGAATATAATAACTAAGATTCAAATCGAAGCGAAAGCACTGTAAGACATTGTATACATATGTATATATCAATTTATCATTCTGCAGTTCCCCGGAACGACCCCAGCGTCCCCTATCGACGCCACACCTGCCCGCGGTCGCCGCCCCCACCGCTTCCATGAGACACTCACACACAGAGAACTTTCTAGAGACTCAACTATCGGACCACGGGCACGCACACACGCGCAGACACGAGCACACACGTACCGACCAGTTCCGACAAGTAAGTTTGTGTGTGACGTACACACACACACGTTAGATTAGCACTAAACAGCATCAACTAAACGGCATACTAATTATAGTTCATTTCAATAGTTTAACAATCTTATAAACAAACGTGATCAGCTGATGTTGAAAGAGACTTGTCAACGCCCCTAGTGATGTAATTACTCTTGAAGGTACTTCAATCTTAATTATTATATTCAATTATTTGTATAAACAATTACTTTAATTTTATTATATTTTGTTAAGGATTTATTGGTAAGTTTTTTAATGAGGTTAGAAATGCAGAATGAGTGGTTACACATAAGAGATTTTTGTATCCCAATAGCACTAAAATAGCGAACTTTAATTATAGATTTTGATGAGTAAAAAAATGATCGTATCAATTTGACAAATACAATAAGTTTTCATGTTCAAAATAATTTTATCAAATAAACATATATACACAGTTGTTTAATGATGAAGAGATTGTTAAAAACAGTGGTGGGTTCATTGAGATATAATTATTTTTATCAGGACTGGCATGAGATTGTACGTAAGAACGGAGTAATCGTGGTCAATTGCTTTTTTTTACAAGATTGTCAAATTCTATTGAAATGAACTATAATTACTTTAATTTTATTGTTTGAATTGAGTTTCTTTAATAGAGATCAAACGGATATTCGGTAACTATGCGGTATTTCTTCTATCGGTATCCGGTAATAGAATTCATATTTGGTAAATATAAAAAAAAACATATTTTAGAAATTGAACTAAAATACATATATATAGATTAAATAACTCAACACTTCAAGCCGAATCATATAGATAGTATTAGTTTTGTTTAATTTGTCATGTAGAAATAAGACATCCATAAAAGGGATGCCAAGTTATTTTGATGTATTTAAAATTGTAAGATTAGTTTTTGTATTGATGATATTTATAAAGGTGCGTGCTCACGTCCGCAAAGAGGACGGTCGAACACAGGCGTACGGTTGGAGCCTGCCTTGTAAGAACTCACAGACACACAAAGGAACATCACTATCGCTATCATCAGGTGGTGTCCCCGTTCCGGTACCGGTTTTTTGCAGGTATGATAATTTATATTGTTTTAATAAGACTAATTGAAGTAAATTCGTGGTATATATTTTATTTCCATTGATAGTTATCTGTTAATTCTACTCATTTTAGTCACTCTCTTTTTTATACACACGTAAAGGAACGTATGATTTTTTTTTCAGTTTGTGAAATGGAATTGTATATTAACTTTGTGTCAAAATGTGTATATGTTTATAAGTATAATCTTTTGTTTTTATGTAAATATTAGTATACTTATATTATTGTAAGACTAACCTTGCAATATACTTTAGTAGATCAGTGTATTTAGATATATAGTGTTATTTTAATTAGATGTTAATATAAAATACATACAGACCAATAGCCGAATCGGAGCCTCAGATGACTCTACTGTGTGCGGCCGGTGTGGAGAGATCTGTTCCGACCGGACGGACGGACAGACATTCAGATGATTACGGAGAGGATCTCAGTCTAGGTAGCTATAACATAAATAAATAATCTCGCTTGATAAGAAAGCCCATATATAAATTATAATACAATTTGCAATTCTTGCCTATACTGTAAATTACACGAGACTATTTTACAAAAATATTATTTAAAAGTTTTGATACATTGCTAATATTATTTTTTTCAGCTTACGAGATGAATAATGCCCAGTGTGATGATGGGACACGAAAGCTCTCCTCTCTCGTGTGGATCTGTTCCAGCACACAGAACAAGTGTATGGTTATGGTGAGAAAATGTTTAATTGATATAAACGATAATATAATATTCAATGTATTGACGTATTTATCAATGAGAAATTAGAAACGCTACTTATGTAATGTGTACTAAAAGCATAAGTATATATATTAAGGTGAAACCGTTTAAATCTAGATAATAGACGCAAATAATCCTGGAGAAGTGGTGGAGTCCTTCCCCGTGCCAGACAAGCACATCTTGTGCGTGGCGTCTGTCCCTGGAGCAACTACCGCGGATTACCTCGAGGCGAAGGGAAGGGAGGCTGCTATAACCAACGTGGTACATCCAGAGGAGAATAAACGTCATTCGGTAATAAAATATCTTTATTCAACGAATCTACTGAACCATTAATATATTAAAGCAATCAACCTATCAAAGGATATACTTAAAAAAATTCTGACTACAATTAATATAAGTCTACATATTATAGCAATCACTATTCTGCGTGGGCAAGAGTGATTCTACAGAGAGTCAGAGCAATGGTACGGTGACATCAAGCAGCAACGAGAACGGTGATAAAGAAGTGGTTGTTGGGAGTACGAGATTGGTAAGAAAATTTTAGTTTTATTAATTTTGAGACTTACAGTACTGTATTTGTCAATAAATGACCCAAAAACTATACATGTATTGGTGTTATAATTTTCTTTTTCATTATGATATCACTTAAATATAGACTAAATCAAACAGAGCATTGACGTTTCATGAAATACAAAAGGAGAGAAAAAATCGTAACCCCGTTCCTCATTTAAATTATATAAATAAAAAAATATATTGATTTGAAAAACTTTCCTAAGGCATAAAAATGTGTTGTTATTAAATAAAGGTGGAGGCGAAGCTCCTGACACCGCCCAGTACTCCAGTGAAGGAGACTCCAAAGAAGGAGAGCGACGTCAAGGAAGGGAACGCGGACGTTGATACTGAACCAACTGACAGCCCGCCACTGTCCTCAACACCGGTTAATGGTAATATGAGAATCATACAACAAATAAAAAGCAATAATTTATATATAAGTATTGGCGAATTTATTAATTTTCATATAAATAGAAACTAATCAAGATTGTTAGAATATTTCTAATAGATAAAAAATTATAACAACCCCAAAAAGACTTGATATATTTAAACAGTTCTTATTTTGTTACCAAACAATATTTAGAAGCCACAGTTTTATAATTTATAAAAAGATTATAAGTTATGGTCACGTAGAACGAAGTCGTGGGCGCAGATAATATTATTCATGATTATACTTCATAAGCAATAATAGCAATATTATTATTGCTGCATGATACTAAAACAGCAAATGGCTATTTTTGTAACAGTATTCTAATTGCAGTGCGAATATCGTATTAATATTTGATTTTCTGTCTAATTAGCGAGTTTTTTTTTATGAAATCTATAGAAGTTAATTTCTGTAATCAATAAGTTTCAAATTATTATTGTGGGGAAGTCTTATTAGAGAGTAGGTGAAGTAGTATCAACAAATTAAGAAATTTGGGAAAACAAAATCAGAATTGGCATATACTATAAAACATAGAGGTAAGGGTATTATTGAGTACTGTATGTTACAATGATAATTATTTTCAAACGTTATCGATGTAGGTATATCCTATCATAATCTATAATTAATTAAAATGTATGAGGATACGTGCGTTCGTATATTATTCAAATCTCTTATAAAATTATTGATTATATGCTTATTAAAATTATTTTATTTCTTTACATAATTCCACTTTGTTTAATTAATCATAGTATAATAATATAATAATACATACTTTCAAATTCAAATAATATAATATGAAATATAAAAGTCGTTTTAAGCGAAGCGAATTGTTACTAACAGTATTAAAAAAGCATCAAATTTCTAAATATCTAAAGTTTTATTTATAAAGTTTTATTTATAATCTAAAGTTTTTAAATTCTAAGTATTAAAAAAGCATCAAATTTCTAAATTTCTAAATATTTCTTAAATTTCCCGTTAATTCATTTTCAAAATGTATAATCTTAATCCTAACTATTAAGTCATTTACGTTAAAACAAGTCTACAAAATTAGTTAAAGGTGCCAGGAATATTATTCCCAAAAATAACTTCTATTCGGCTGAAAAAAGTAACATTTTAAAAGTTTTATCGAATCATATAACGTTAAATATTTTGAAATATTTTATTCTACATAATTCAATTCATTTCTTAATATCAACAATAATATGAATGATCGTCATTAAAAATACTTATTTAACTGCATTCAGGACACGTTGAACCAATTAAAAACAAATTTAAGATTTTATAATAATTAAGTACTTATTTATTGCTATATATAATAAAAGGGTAGTATAAAATGGTTTTATCTACAGCGAACGAAGCCAGAAACTCTCCTGAGCCAGGTGTCGATGCGTTCGCCCAGCAGCAGAGCTGTGACACAGCTGGAGCTGGTGCCGGAAACGTCATCAGCACTGCCATGAATACCATGTGGCTTGGCACGAAGAGCGGCAACCTATACGTATATTCCTCTGTGAAGAATTACAGCAAATGTCTGGCTATGTGAGTATCTCTATAACTTGACAAAAAGTAACACCGAGTGAATTATGTGTCTGTAACTTAAGTCGTCACATTTTCCATGATTGTGTTGTATACTTTCATATTGACGTTCCAAATAAATTTTGCTCAGATAATATTTCTATAAATTCATTTCTTTCATACATAAAGTTATAATAATAATTTTGGTGTATATAAAAGTTAATGTGATTTTTTCTTTTTGCTGTACCACATATTATAGTTTATCCCTTCTTTATAACATATTATCTTTATATATAATACAGTAGATTTTTCTTATCAAATAACATTACCCATAAGCATATTATAATTTCTGTGTCTCCAACATATATTCTATATAGAAATTTAACGAAATGTCTATTTAATAAATATTCTTAAACGCTTGACATTATTTATTTTTAAGGTAATAACTACTTATTGCTTTATAAAATTAATTTATATATATGTATATATCATTATCTTTGTGTCAGGGTGAAGTTAAACGACGCTATCCTATCTATCGTATGGTGTTCGTCTCGATGTGTGGCCGCTCTTGCTGACGGTACTGTGGCTGTGTTCGCAAGAAGGACGGATGGAATGTGGGACTTCACAAGCTACTGGCTACTTACTTTGGGGGATCCGAAGTGTTCTGGTATATTAACATATATAGATACCGACGTAACAAAGAACAATTGATTTAATTTAATGTGGGTAGATTTAAATTATGAACGGGTTCAATAAGTCTGTATATCAGATAGTGATAAATATATTTAAAATAATATTTTCCTATAAAATTATTCTAATAAGTCATAACATATTATGATTTTTCTTCTATTTCTTGGATACAAGAATATTGTTTTTGTAGCAAAGAGAACGTAAAATAATTGAATGTATTATACGTTATTGGATGTAGTTTACACTCTCATCCTTAACAATACAAATTAAATCATACTATCTAATATCTCTGTACTTAAAGTGTAAAGATTTCAAATTATGGTACAGATGTATGAGATGACTTGCTCAGAATCATATATTAATGTACAAGTGATGTAACAATGATAAAACAAATTAAAATAAAAGTGCAAAATTATCATGAGTAAAAAAAATGTATTGAAATATTTCAAATCGACTATAACGAGGAAAGTTTTTTTAGATTGTATCTATATGTAAGGAAGAGATGAATAATTTACAGCTGACTTTTCATTATATTATATGGAATAATATAATATGTTTAAATATGTTATAATGAAATGGTTTTTAATGTTAACAGTGCGATGTCTGAGCGCGGTTGGTCCTCCGTCGTCTGGCACCGTCTGGTGCGGGTACCGTAACAGAGTGTTGGTGGTAGAGCCTCGCTCACGACGAGTACTACACTCACTGGAGGCGCATCCACGACACGAGAGCCAAGTACGACAACTGGCGGCATACCGGGACGGTGTGTGGGTGAGTGTATACTGAAATGTTTAACTAGACGAGCTGGGGAAGCAATAATAATTTCACATTTTTTTCTCTATATGAATCCAAAAATATTCTTAGAATTTAACAAAGCATTAAATAATAAATTTATTCCCAAACTGCGTACTTTTATTTCATTTTTATGTATTCGGAGTAATGTTAAAATTTTCCAACCCGCTCTGATTCCAGTTATCTAACTTTGTTCTAATAAGATTTAGAAAGGCTGTGTGTTTTAAATAAATTGTTATTGTAATTAACCAGAGACTGAATTTGTGGTTTACTGATCGATGTTAATAATTCTATTTTAGAATTCAAATACATAGAAATCTGTTTATGATGGATTACTTTTAATAAGTAGTATTATAAATGAATTGTTAATATAAACTGCGAATTCTAGTATGAGATGAATATAAAAGTTTATTTACACAGCCCTTAACAATAACAAAAAGATATATGCTAATATAATGAATAACATTTCAGGTATCAATTAAAATGGATTCAGCGTTACGCTTGTACCATGCCACTACATACGATCATCTCATGGATGTTGATATCGAGCCTTACGTCAGCAAAATGCTGGGCACCGGCAAGCTTGGCTTCTCCCTAGTACGAATTACAGTGCTGTTAATTAGTTCAGGACGTCTATGGATCGGCACCAGCAACGGCGTAGTGATAAGTGTGCCGCTCTCAGACGCTCCTATACCATCCGGGAATACGGCACTGACGACCACGTCACGGACCTCTGTGCCAGGTAAGCAGCTAATACTTACACGATTGCTATTACTAATTCGTATATTACATACGTATGGGGTATACTTCGTCTCGTTTGCTTAAAATGTACAGTATATTCAGCAAAGAACGCAATATTATTTAGAAGACGATTTCGGACATACATGTATTTAAAACGAAGGATTGTGTGGAGTGAAGTAGAAGTCATAATCTACATATATTGTATCAGGTCACGCGGCGTTGATCCGAGCTGGTGTGAACGTTCCGCCTGGAAGTTGTATACCGCTCTGTTCGATGGCCCATGCTCAGCTCAGTTTCCATGGACATCGCGACGCTGTAACGTTCTTTGTGGCGGTGCCGGGATCAACGACGCCACGGTCGCCAGGGACTCCTCCGGCTGGAGTGCCTGCCACGCCGCCATCACCGACACCAGCGTCACCCGCCACGCCGACGCCGCCGCCCCCTCCACCGCCGATGCTAGTCATCTCAGGCGGGGAGGGATACATCGACTTTAGAATAGGTTAGTGATTGTAGTTATAACGAAGTAAAAAAAAACAACCGGAAACGATAATTTATTTTGTCTGTTCAGAACATAGTATTGAATAAATTGATTCAGTACATCAAAACAAGCAATATCCACGTTTTTTTCTGGGAAGAATTAACCTTGAAGAGGTTTGGTCAAGCGGCTTTTTATGCTTTAAAGTAGACTACGATATATTTTATGCTTTTTCATTATCAAATATAATTTTATCTAGAGATATATGATTCCCATAATTTTGTTTATAAATCACGTTAGGTGTTTTTTGAATTCTTATACTTTTGCATAGAAAAATATAATATTTATAATTGATATTTAGTAACAGGTGCTTATTGTTTGTTTTTTATTTGTTTAAATTACTTCACACATAACGTTTATTTAGTATAAGAACGTGTTACCCTCATACATACGCGAGCAATTAAAATTCAAACATTCCATAGAATTGGAATTGATTAATTTTATTTGCCATTAGAAGAGCATGCCGATGACGTTCGGGATACAGCCTCCCACCTCATTGTATGGCAGATTGTTTCCTGACCTCATAGTATTATCATTAGCTTGCTACGTGACAGACGTAAGTGATAGCATGTGGCCTCCCGTCGAATCACAACCACCCATTCTGACCAGAGGAAACCAACCTCCACGTACCCTCATCTCCCTATCTTGACTAACTGCGGCTCACACGCGCATGCGCACGCACCAACTAACACGCTTACATCATTGTATCTTTAAAACGTCATCGGTGCTAGGAACAATTGATATTTTTTAAAATTTGTTATAAAATTCGGGATGCTTTAATATGTCATTTATTTGCATGATACATGTATACATATGTTTTATATGATACACGGATAATATATATGATAAGTGACATTGTTATTGTAACACCATGTACATATATATGTATATACGAATTCACAAATTGTTAAAATTCTTACTTTGATAATATTTATTTTTCAGTACTATTTATGAGTGTTTAATTAACATGTTTTAGCTTCAACAATTAATTAAATACTTCGACACCTTTCGGTTGAAATGTAAAATAATTTTAATTTAACTGAAAAAAATATCATATTATCTTGGTTATTGTGTATTTTGTTTTATATGCTGTTGGTGATTAATGCAAAAGGTAAATAGTCAGATTTTGTAATGTAAATGAATCAGATAAAAAATTATTATTGATTAATTAGTGTTTTCTTTTATTTGAGCAATATATTGTATTTTTAATATTTAACACTTAATCAAATTCTGAAACATTGGTCAATAGTATAAAAAAGGCAATATTTGTCTGAAAACTATTATGTCCTGTATACAAGTTGAATATACATTTAAAAATCGTTTGTTTCAATATTTCAGCGGATAGCGGTATGGAGGAGAGCGTGGTGGTGGCAGAGGACGGTTCCAGCGGTCACAGTTCTCTGGACCGCGGCGCTCGCTCGCACCTCATCGTGTGGCAAGTGGCGGCTGCCTAGCGCAAGCTACACGTCCGCCCGCGCCGCCGCCCGCCCTCCGACTGCGACTACGTGTACGTCTGCACCACAGCCAAACCGGCCGCCGTGGAATAGACCACACTCATTACACCTCTCACTCGCACATCTATCCCTCTCACTGGCTCATCATTATGAGGTTTCTTTCGTGAAGTGTTCTGTAGTGGGATAGCGGAGAGCGAACCGCCGTCAGCCGCGTGGCGGGCCTCGTCTCATCGACTATGGACGTTTTGTTATGGTCATATTATAACACATACATTTAATAAAACATATTTATCCGAGTGCTGCTTCAGACCGATCACACGTCGCTTCATGACGCCGCTACGTGTATAGTATAGAATAATTAATATAGATAGCTCATCACACGACGACTAACGTTAAGCAAAATCTCATTTAGTTTTAATGTACAAGTTGTAACCACCAAAAATTCTTTTTAGAATCTTTATTAGTGTGTAGCTATAGGTTAATTGAAAGAGATTTTATGATACTAAGTAATTATGACACTTCTCTTATATTAATATATAATACGTTTTATTTCTGACTGATAACTGTATGGGCTGTGGAGATGACAACATCTGCATCACAATTTAGTTATAAGATTAAGTGTTACTGATTTGAGTGCGATATTACTATACGAGGCACTTGGTCAGTGTTGTGTTTTATATATTTAATGTGATTTTACTGAGAAAAGACCGAAGAGGAGTGCTGCGTAGACTTGCGACAATCGATTACTTAACAGATCATTCAGTTTCGGCAAGTTTGCTGATATTCGAGGCGTATATTATATACAGATAATATGAAGTTTATGTTCATGTCACAAGTCTGCTTAAAACAAACTCATCTGTTTTCTCAAAGATATATGGTGCAAATTTTTTTTGTGTTAGTATTTAACATAAATTACTAGTAAGACGGATGCATAATATTACCTAGTTTAGTTTCATCTAGATACATGCTCATTATGTGATTTTTATTTATTGTGTTTTTATTTTTTTAGTTGTTTTAGTCACGTGCTATTTATAAATACAGAGTTTGCGTCGTGTGTTATAAATGTATTGATAGAGTCGATTAAAGATTGCACGGGAGTAAGTGAGTTATGAATAGGAAGTGTGGTATGCTAACCACGTGACCACACTTCCGCACTCCTAGTCAAAAATAAACGACCTAGATTATATACTAACAGAGCTTTCGTCGTTACGCTGATAGTGTAAGTACGCCGAGACTGTGTCGGTCAGTATGGCTTATCGCGATGTAGCTATAACCAGAGCGTTGTAGCTAGCTTACAACTGAACTACCCTCGCCTCATTGGCTAGTACTGCGATTTACCGTGTTAACGGCCAAGTATTGGAATTTATATACACAGCATATTATTCATATATTTTTTGTCTTATCTTTAGTATTAACATTTGTTTAAGGTGTGCGGTTAGTAAAATAAATATTGTTTTTGATTTGTGTTTTTTTTTTATTTATTTGTACTAATATTATGAAATAATAAATTTTTGGATAGCGATCAGTCGATTGACACATTTACTGATGTCTCTTAATTTAGGGAGTTGTATTCCATAAATTCATAGTTTTTTTTTTCATTCTTGTATTCCATACACCAATTGAACATGTATTCTATATGTAGATAAAGTTTTTGCGAGAAACATTAGTATTTAAAATTTCTTGTTTGTATGCGATTAAATAAAATGCTAACAATTATTTAGAATTTTATTATCCTCCCATTTCCTTTTGGTACACTTATTCGAAATCATCTCGATTTATTTTAGAAATGTTTTTTCTTATACATTTATATACGACGTACATTATCGTTGTTTTTTTCTTTAACCAATGCCTTTTGTTATCATCAGAAGTTGAATATAAATTGGTTTGTTGTTCCAGTTGTTGACTTAAAACTACATATAAAATAAATTAATTTATTAAATCACTCCGATACATCGTCTGAGATATCTTCTCTGAATTTTATTTTGTTTTTGACCTGTCTTCTCTTCGTGTAGCCAGAGTCATTTTTTTCTTTGACTATTCCCTTACCTTCGGCTACTTTCCTGGCTCTTAAGTGTTTCCTATTTTTTTGACTTAATTCTGGATTTTTTTTCTCTCTGTGAACTGTTTTTTGTCGTGGTTCAAGTGTTGTTGCTTTTTCATCGTCAGCAATCTCACGTTTGAGAGCGCTCTTGAATGTTTGTCCTCGCGTAGGCTCATGAAGCGAGAATGTTATTCTATCGTGATGAATCTAAAAAGTATCGGAGTACATTGTTTCAAAGACCGTATTTGGAAAGAAAAAAGAATGATGCCATATCAACGAAGATAGGTTTCTCTTACCCTATACTCGATAGAAACGAAGCACTCTTCCTCGTCTTCACAGATGAGCGAGTTGACATCAGCTGGCTTGGCTACGTTAGTGGGACGACGGCCAACACGAATGAAACGCCATAGGGACTTCACGCGAGGCCCGCACGATTTCACGATATCGCTTACCTGTTATGATCAACTCAGCAATTATTTTGAGATACTTTTACCAGTATTTACATATCTACTAATGTGCATTAAAGAAATATGAAAATATGTATATAAAACTCTATCACCTTCATCTGTTCTCCGCCATCGCAAGCGTTACCAGGTCGAGCTTCTATCCCGAAACTGTTGATACAAGCACGATCGTCTGCCGTCAGCGCTTCTATTTGGAAAGCGCACTTGGGCAGTGTGTCTGTACGCTCCTATACATTACCAAAAACAATATTTAAAAATAATGGGTCACGTTAAATTTCTGATATTCTGAAGTAATAAAATCATATTACCCATCCAATTTCATCGCAATGTTTCGGTTCCTCGTAGCAAATAAAATAATTAGTGGCTTTAGATCCATCAGTTCGTTTTTCCGTGGACCAGGTATACCAGTTATCACCAAACTTGAACATACTGTTAATGTGGCTCTGTTTATATATCAAAGGGAAGAGCATCTCGTTCGGATGGATCTGTTTTTGTTTCTCAGTTGTTTGAACTTCTTCCTCGTAATCCACTGGTTTTTCTTCATGCCTTACGTTTAGGGGAGATTTCTTCAGAAACGGCAACATTGTTATCTCTACTTTTTGTTTGGCGTCCCAGGTCTCTGTGTGGGGAATTTCCTCATCTTCTATTCTGGAATCCTCATCTGAGTGCATTATGACCTTAACTTTAACCGTAACAACGCTGTTTAAGATGCATGTCAGCATGATGTAGGTGTAACGCCTCATGGTGAAGTGTGTTTGATGGAAACTATCGGTGTGAGTTGTTTGTGAACTGAGAGGATGTTGTTAAAGCTAAACTTCGATAACACTTGTTTGTAATCAAATCAGTTCCTACTATTGAAATTGCTCTTGTGTTTCTTTTACTATGATACACTGAACGGGGTTTTTTGTTGGGATACGTAGTGACTTTTTTATTTTCATGCTATGGTCATTGTTTCTTAAATTTCTCTGATACAAGTTGTCTAGTAATACATGGTTTATGCATTTTTATCTGCTCTTTGTTATTATATATAACGGACGTTAAAATACTAAATAAAGTATGTATAGTGTTCCTTGCTGTATAATACATATTTTATAGTGCTTTAAAAGGAGCGGTCGATAAAATAAAAGTCGAAATAAGTTAGAATATTGCTTTTATTTGGGTACAAAGATGTAGAGTATAAAATAAAAATACTGCATTTGGTATCTCCATAAAACTTTGATTATGAAAATTAAGCATTTCATCAAATACACGTTAACACTATTAAATAAAATTAAAGCGTAAGACATCTATATTCTAATTATTATTTATTTATCTAAATAGAAATTGTATAATAATATAGTACAAATAAAAAAGCGAATGAAGTTTGGACCATTGTTAGGAATTTAAGATTTCCTTAGTGCTTCAATATGTTACATCAGCCATTAAAATTCGTATTTACAACTTTTAAAACATCTAGAGTGATATATTATATGAGTGGAATGCACGCCGACCGAACATCAGACAGCTCGCTTCCTTCTTTTATTGTCATTTTCATACAAATTTAAAGTGATTATTGATTTTGTTATCCCAGATCCCGGTAAATATATTAATAAAATCGGCCGGAGTGCAAGCAGCCCAGTTTGTAAAAACCGCTTAAGACAGGTGTAATTATTGTAAATGAAACGTGCCCTCAAAATATTACACAGCACGTAGGTAGGGTATAGGGAAGTCGTGGGAGGGCGAGGGAGATAGTATAGATTTATAAATATATAAATAAATTCTACGCTACATATAGTCTAAAAGCTAGACAGTAACGAGGAAGTAAGGCCAGTTTTGTAAAGTAAGATCTTAAATAGTCATCTATCTTAGAACTACTACACCTTTCGATAAGTCTATTACATTGGTCAGTGTACAAGTGATCAAACACGACTACATCGCAAACTAAACAGCTTATTTTGCTTAATACTAATTAATGTGCTAAATATTTAGGCTCTTAAATTAAGCCGTTCGTTTCGGTCCACTAGAACGTTTCTACAGCTAAGAGCGTGTGAACATCGACATGTTATTTCGTTATTAATAAGACTGCTCGAACCGACTCTGCCTTCATAGAGTGAGTCCACATCGAAACAAGCTCCAACAAACAACAGCTCAATAGTAATTAATTTAACAGTCGTTTCCACACGCGTTACATACAATATGCGTTTCAAACTCCGATGATTTTTTTATTGGGACTTAAATATAACCAGTCACCTAACACCTGACTGTATAAATAGTTTCATCCGAGTATCAAAACGCACGACTATCTAATCGATCGATATATTGTCATAAAATGTCAACACTAAATTAGTACCGGCGGACTACAGAAAATAGACGTCTATATATTTCTACTAGTTAAAAGATTTTCAACGCAGAGTGGCCATATTGAATAAAACATTATTATATATTTTCGACAGTAAATAGATGAATATGAAGGGATAAATAAATATCTATCAATAATAATCTCTGGGCGCGGCCACGATTCGTTGAAGTTCTAAATATCTATATAATATGTCGTTAATAATTTATTCGATTCAAACACAACTATTATTAACTTACGCGGCGGTAAGGTTACGTATCAAAATAAATGTTTAATTTTCAAGCTAAGGTTGGCAACACCAGTCGAAGGGAGAAGAGTGGGGGAAGGGAATTATATTTTTTACGATTGAAGAACATTAATAATTTGAGAAAGGTAACGTGCAGTGAAGTTAAACATAACATTAGTGAGCGACTTTAAAACTGACGTCCGCACAAGTCGTCCATTAATTATATTGTTCCTTGTCTACATCAAAAGTAGAATAATTGAAGCTCATCAACTTAACCTACACGTTAGTCTTTCTGGGATTTATACTTTCTACGCTAATATGTTATTATGAATGTATTTATAAATTAAATAATATTAGAAACATTATTATCCGTTGTATAGACAATTTGTCTTACACAATTTACATCAACTTATTTATGTATAATACAAATTATATTTAAGTTATCGTCATCACTAATTAACTTTAACTAATACAACTTAACATTAATTTACTATAAATTAAATTGAAAGGGATAGTACAGTCTTCGTTTAAGTAACTTAAGTATTACAAATAAATGGTGGTCACGAACGAAACCAAGCCTAGAATTTTCCGAGTTTCGGTTTAACAAACGCCAAAACATGCCTTATCTATCTAAACTTATAACGATATGCGTTATATACATGACGCAGTCATTGTATAGAGTGGTAAGTTCTGCACGGTAAGTACAGCACCGTGTTATAGTACCTTACATCCGAATATCAAACATTTCGATTGGATATAAAGATTATTGTATACAAACATGTTCAAGATCTCATTTCCTTGCAACAATCTGCCCGTGAATCCTCAGTCGAAGCTGTGCGAAGCTCGCTGGTGATTAAGTACAAAAATGATAGCATTCACACGAGTGTCGTACTGATACTTTAAAAATTAACAAATGACTTTACTTCATAAAAACAAAAAAAAAAGACTTTGGGTCCGTTATTACCAAAATTGTTATGATACAAAAAAGTATATTGTTAACGAAAATATGATAGTATTATGGCATCATAATTACATTTCCAAAACAAGCGGATGTCACCGGACAATGGTTTTGAAATTAGTATTATACTTTGATGGAAACAGAACATTTGAAACTCAAACCAGTATGGTATTGGTATGACTTCCAGGACCGGTAATGTAAACCTCCCAACAAGATGACTACTGATGATCTCATATGTGTGACAACCTGTAGTTCATCGAGCAGGTGCAGGGCGTACATCACGAGTACCCGCGGCCAGTCCGCTGCAGGAAGGAGTGGAGCTCGCTGAACGTCGGCCTGTCTGCGTCACGGCGTCTCCAACACGCACGCATAGCGTCATACAACGAGCGAGGACAGCCCGGGCTGCGCGGTATGTATGTGAACAGACCGTCATCCGCCTCCAAGTGGGACAGGTTCTCTAACACCTACAAATAACATAGTATGAATGATGATATTGAGTAAATTTAGTAGACAAAGATATATGAAGTTATACCTCGGCGTCGGTAAACTGTTCGTACGGTCGTCGACGGCACAATGAGAATATCTCGTGCAGTGTTACAGCGAAGGCCCACACGTCCGTCTTAGTGGTATACTCGCCCCGCAGTACACACTCCCAGGCGGCCCAGCGCAGTGGTAGTGGTATACGACCGTCCACTTTATAATAATCGCAGCTGTACGTCTCGTTGTCCGTCCCGAAGTCGCTGATCTTGATCTGATAGTTCTTACCTATCAGGATGTTCCTGAAAACGATTATATTATTAATTAAATGCTTTCATTAATTTATATTTATAATATATATATATTTCTACCTGGTCGCCAGATCTCTATGCACAAAGTTCAGCGACTCCAAGTAGTGCATTCCGGAAGCGATCTGCGTGGCGATGTGAAGCAACGTACTCGTACTCGGAGGTGACGTTGTTCGTAGGAAAGCGCAGAGGTCACCTGTATAAAACAAAAAATTCTTATATACACATATATTAATAAAATTTTTGTCAACATTTTTTTTTGTTACAAAGGAGAGGGCGTTACTTTGCTGTAAGGATTCCATACATGAAAGCATTCCTTTAATAAGTCAGTTTTAAACACGCTACGACCAACATTTGGATTTCGAATCTAACAAGCGTGTTTGAAGTAAATATGCAAAGAATGAAAAGATTGTAGTATCAGAAATAGCGAATAAATATTAAAAAGAACTATATAAGAAAATTAATATTAAGTTAAACATTTATACCTACTTCATAAACACGAACATAATTAATCGATTATTTCGAGTTAAATAGTAAAATAGAAATGTCATTATAATCGACATTTAGAGATATCTTTACGAATTACATTTTATATGTATATTTTATAATTAAAATATTTCTCACATATTTTATGCAAAAAAAAAATCTTTGTACATCTTTGACTGTGTTAAAGTTCATCCGTTTAAACAAATCTCTTACAATGGGATACGAATATTTCGTTTTTCGTATATTTATTATGATGATTTAAATAAATACCCAGTTCGAGATACTCGAGCACTACAGCTAGAGGCGGTGAACGACACGCTCCCAACACACGGGCCAGGTACGGCGACGACAACGCGGCCAGGATACGGACATCACGCTCAAACTCCTCCCTACACAGCAATTATATCTTAAATACATATATAAAATACTATATTATATATGGATACTAAACAATTACATAGATTAAAATTTTATTTTATTGATATATTAGTAGATTATAGTTTACTAACAACTTCATGCTATACTTTATTATACTAAGTATACAACGTGCGTTATTATTATTATTGTATTAAAGCGTATAGTATAAGAGCTCATACATGATATACCTCTCGTTGAGTGACGCGTCGCTGCATAGGAATTTAACAGCAACCAATCTCTTCTCTGAGCAGACGCCTCCCTCGTACTCCGGAACGCCGTCAGCCTCCGCCACGTAAACCTTGGAAACATTAATATGTATATGAATAATTTGATCAATATGATCAAACAATATCATATAATAGGCAAGACCGACATTAGATAATATTGAATACTGTGTATTGTATTAATAGAGTGATTTTAATTCGATTGACATGAAACTTAATTGTATCATTATCTGTTAATTAGATCTTCATCGGATATTCCGTATTAATATATGGTTACTATATATTATGTACTAACAGTTCCAAAGGCTCCTTCAGCTAGTTTAGAGATCATGCGGAGTCTGTGTCTCGGGAACTCTATCACCTCCGTACTCTCGAGGCGGCGCTTCAACTCGATAAGCATCTCTTGTTGACTCTATAGTAATATTAAAAATAAATTAATTTAACTTCATGAATAATAAATAAAATTAGTTCGTGTTTAACTATACGAGTTAAAATATATGAATATACATTACTAAATACTTCGTGAATGCGTTTTTGTCTTTGTTATATACAATATAATAAACAATATTAATACATTTCATTAAGGTCGAGTATATATAATTTATAAAGTAAGTAATATTTTCGTTTGACACACACCCTATTGCTATGCTTGGACCGTATAGAGTTCACAGATCGGTTGAGTTCGCAGTCCATCGCGTCCATGTGTTCCAGGTGTCCTAGCTGTTCCAGGTGTTCCACGTCAGACACCAGCTCGGTGGCTCGGTCTGAGAGCGTGTCTAATCGCTTGGTTAGAAGCGGCGCTGAGCTTAGTTCGGGCACTGCGTAGTCGTAGTTTGAACTATCTGCTCCGACAATAAAGATTTCATAATTTAAGAGATATACATATATATAATATATAACTATAGTTCTTTAATAACGCCACATGGTTTAAACAACATATTTTTTTTGTTTTATAAGTATGAACAACGAATTAAAAAAACGATATAAATTTACATAAACGTTGCAAAACACATTTTTTAAATAAATTTCGAACACAGCCTGACTGTTTAGACTTACCAGACAAGGCTGCATTGGAATCCTTAACAAAGTCTCTCATCTCCAACAGGACAGTACTGTAGCTGAAGTACGGAGCGCATTTTAATGCCTGGTACGGCTCCTGGTATTCATCCGACTTCACGTCCAACGGACAGTCTATAACAATCTTGTTCTCTGGCAGCATCGAGGTACACGGGTTGTAATTCTCTGACACTGTCCGTTGGGCGATCGTTGTTTTCGCTAGAGGAGATGCGAAGCACTTCCTATGTCTATGACGATGTATTATAAAGAATACCGCTACAGCTAAAAGTATGACCAGTGCTGTTAGAACTCCCACTACGATGGCCATGTATAACGGATCTTCTGTGTGTGCTGTCGATATCGGCAGTTCTTTCGTGGCTGGTAACTTCGTTTTATCTTTCACTCCTGGCTTCTGGCTCTCCGGGGTGTAATTCCCTTGAGCGACGTCTGAGGGAAGGTTAGGGTATTTTTATCATATGACTTATAGAGTAAATTAATGTTATAAATGTTCATGTTCATGTTTCTAACCGGAGTCGAAGACAACTTCGCTGATGAGAATCCAAGTAGCAGCGAACCTAAGCTCGATTCTAACCCAGCGTCCTATACGGTGGTGCAGTTTGATGGTGACGTTCCTCGCGCTCTCGAAGATGTTGTTCTCTATTGTAGTGAACCTCACCGGCTCCGGTTGGAACTGACGGCCGCCTATCGAAAACGATATTATAGCCTCCGAGAACACCTGGAATATAATATTATATTATTCACATATCAATTGTAATAAAAATAGTGAACTTGTTATTTATCAACAACCTCAAAAAACTATTACAGTCTGTTGAATAAAAGTTAATTATTTTAAAAGCAGTATAGTTTGTTTTAAAGAACAAAACCTTCTTGTGTATACAGGAAATTAACTGATGGTCTAATAGTAGAAAATAGAATTTTTAAAGTTTCACAAACAGTATTGAAAGGTTTCACAGAACAGTTTTGCTCGTTTTTTAAACTTTCTTGTATTTAAGCAAAGTTTTATAATCAACTAAGTGGTAGATTCTTTACAAACACGTTGCAAGGAATGGTACTGTCGGATAGTTTTTAAGTTATTACATTAGTCACAAAAGTTCAAATTATAAGATCGGTAACGTACTACACTGGTAGGGAAAGTATTTTGTAGTCCTATAACAAAGTATTTTTGTTAAGCGTATTCAAACAAAGGCAACTCTTCTGTTATATATTACATCACCTGCACGTCTCTCATGAACTTGTTGTTGCAGTATAAATGGACGGCGGAGAACTCTCTCACTTTGTCGAACTCGAATATCATGACAGGAGGGGTTGGTCTCGAATCATTTCTCCATCCGACCCAAACGGAGTTCTTCGAGGCCTCCCTGATCTCATCTCCCCCGAACTGTCCATCGACCAGTTGACCCAGACCTCCCCTGAGTTCCTCGCCCCACTGCCCGTCGTATATGATGTCCGTCAACTCGACTCCATTGCTCCTCTGATCGCCCTTCGGCATCGAGTACGACACTATCCCGACTGCAACAACGTAATATATTATATTACTTGTTTCAACATCCTTAGTAAATAATTCTAGCCATTGTGCTGCCGTGATGCATTATTTATTAATTATTTCCAAGTCCACACTTATCTCGATTTAACATCGGTACTTTCTGTTAAGTATAAAGCCTATGTTCCCTAGAATGTATAACTTTGAGAGCATTAGCTGTGAGTCAGGCACGTTTTGCATTCAGGATGTAACCATCTGGTCTGACATTGTTGAGAACACCTAAATAGGTTTAATATATTACGTAATCCAAATGGAAATATAACTATTAACTTTTAAAAAACCGTAACGAATTTAGAGTCTCAACTGAAATGTACTGTAATTGAGTGGAATGTATGAAAAGATTCTTAGTGTATTTAAAAGTTTTTATATGGATTAATACGAGTTAATTTTAAAACGTCAATATTCATGAGTTTGTGTGTAATAATAGGTGAAGTAACAGATCGTCCCTCCATTAAGGTATCGTGTCGTCCCGCCGTCAAAGCTTGCAGACGGCGGAGGTATCATTATGTTTTTTGTTGCTAACATTATTTTAATATAGTTTGCATGTTATTCGCCATTTTATATATCATTAAAACTCATTTTCTTTTATACGACTTCATAATATTTATTTTATAATAACTTGGTTGACTTACAATATACACTATTAAATTCATTTCACGTCGTTTATTATATATCTATGACAACGTTATAAATCCCTGGCGACCGAATAGAAAGCAACATAGCAATAATAGAAATTTATACTTTCTCCGAGTTAAAATTTTGTTATCTATATATGAGATTTATTATACTAGAACGGCAACAATCACACGTGTATATATGTATATCACTGAAAACAGACTGTAGTCCAAATAATCAAGTTCAGAATTCTAAGTGCAATGCGAATAACGCTAGTGGAATTTTACAATGAATATAAGTTTTGAGAAGTTATTTAAGTGTACAAGTTCATTCCGTCACACGGCCGGGCATACCAACGTACTTATATATTTATACGGTATGTTATACATATTTCGGTAACATGTTACAGGTTCAAATAAAACGTATTATATATTTAATAGCGTGATAAGAGCATCACCCACCACTCCAGTAGCATCCGTAGAGTTCTACCCGCATGCAGACGGTACGACGGTGGGAGCTGTATGGAATGAAACGGATCTTTGAGGCCCACACAGGCGGCTCCAGATGATGCTTCTTCTCCAGGTAGGTGTTCGTGTTGCCAGTCAAGATCTAGGGAACATGGCATCACATCACATCATGACATCTTCGGGACATAGTCAAAGGTAGACTAACACATCATATACATAGACACAATACGTTCGCAACATTCAATGGAATTAATGATATGCTATTTAAATTGGATTGACACAAATCGCTTTGCTTTTCGCATTGTAAAAGAAAGATTTTATTTAACGCAGAATAATTATAACGCATTATCATATATTTCGTTTTACACATTCTATTGTTACATGCAATGCAAGACTAATAATATTAGCTATATTATCAATATATTAAAATATTATAAACATAATTCAATAACACTGACCTCTTGTCCATCGATGCCCCTGTATCGAACCCACTTCCCTAGTTTCGGCCTCCAATACTCTAGCACGTAGGCCTCCGCGTACTCAGCCCCCTGTCCGTTACCGAAGCGCCCCTGTGTACCCGTCCCCGTGATCACGTGCACCGTATGAAGATCTATCTCCAGCCACTCCGTGGATTCAGTCGTGATCTGCGGCTTAGGGCACCAGGCACCGCCTTTTGTCTCTTGATTTAACCTAACATCAACACACCTCTTTGTATTTGAGACAATTTACGAAAATAGTTTACCGTCTACGTAATAATATGATATACATCGCAGACACTAACAACACAGAGAATGAAATATAAATGTCCGACACATTCTTATATATATTTATAAAATACTCAAAGTGTAATCAAATAGCCACACGTGAGAGCAACCATGCGTTTTAATTAATTCCCTAATTGGCTATCAAATGTCGTCTGACGCTGTCTTATCTTTAATCCTTTCACTTAAACTTAACACTGCTAAGTTCGATTTTAAATTTATCTCATATACTAAATGGTTATAGATAGTATGTACACTATTTTAAGTAGTTTAAAATGTTTAATAAACGTTGATTATTTTGCTACTCTCCTTGTTATCTGGATAATTCATTAGCTACACGATATTTAATTCATTGCAACTGGCAGGAGATAAAAACTTAAAGCTCGTCCGAACTTCTAGGATAACATTTAATCTGTACCAAAAGCACGGGGAAAATATCAGAATACTCCAGATATACAAAGTTTAATAAAATTTGAACTCAATCTATATACACATAAGTTATAATATAGTCTGTCATTAATATCGTAGTACAGGTAACAAGTAGGTTAAGGATGTAGGGAGTGTAAGGGCGGTCATTAGGGAAGAGTTCACGTGCTCGTTTGCAGCAACTGTAAAAACTTTTACAGCTAAAAACTTGACACGGCTCACATTAAGACAGTCACTGGAACTTTATAATACGGATGTGCTGTTCACATTACAGCACTCATTGATTTATCCACTCATAACAATTTGTTATTCCATCAACAAGTGCATGGAGTACTTTATTTCGTATATCTATGTATATAATAACTGTTGTATGTCATTGAGTGGAAATAGCATTCATAAGTTAAATATATCATGCAAGATAGCGTGATGTCATAACCATATCTGATTGTAATATATAAAAAAACTACTGACATTAAATAACATGTTCATTTCAAATTATTTATTATAAGTGACATATACTTTCTTAATTCAGCACAAAATTAAAAAGTTCATTTGAAATTAAGTAATTGAGTTGGAAATAAAATGGCAATAGGGAAATTATCAGCTACATTATCAAAATTAAAGTTTAAATTTTATTAAAATAGTACTTTTTATAGACGAATGTTCTTAAATGTTATATTTATAAGAAGAAAATAATTACATTTAAAATTAGTTTATCTTAATAATTTAATAATCAAAATTCTTCTTTGTATTACAAACATACGTCATATTAAATTAATTATATATGGTGTTTTTTGTTTTGCCTCTATTTTATTCGTAACAAAAACTAAGACTGAGAGATCTTCCCATGTGTAGTTTAGGATTGAACACGGAGGAGACAGAAATGCCAAATTTATTTCCACGACAACGAGGTCAACTTTGTTAACGGTGCTAATAGTGTGATCTACGATTTAACAGCTCCAGAGCGATCGATAACTATTTATTAGATTTAAACTGGTCATCCGACAAGTGTCTGCTTGGTCTAGTTTACTTACTGTTACCAGCACAAACATTTCAACCTAAATACACAACACCTTTGTATTATCGTTATATCAATATAAACTAGACAACTTAACTCGTTATTAACAATAATAATGTATAATTGTTTTCTAATGACTTGTATGTGATTTACATTTTATACAATATGTAATATTTTGTTTCGTTAGTTAAATTACCTGCAGCGTCTGCTGATTAAAAGAAAACATACAAGGACTTTTAATACTTTTTAAGTACAAAATATGAAAACTAAAAAACTGTTCTTCTGATTATATTTATATAAATAGAAAGGATAACGAAACATTTGTAAGAAATATTGTAGACAGTTTTATATGTACATTTTATAGTGTATATTGCTCGAAGGTGAAATACATTTATGATTCATAAAATTTAGATCTACATAATATTGAGATTTTTTTATTCAAACACTGCAAAAAGTCATGCTCGAAAATTAAACATTTATTTATTCATAATAACCGGCGAGCGTTCGATTGCTTCGAGTTGGGAGTTGTTTGATAGGGATTCCGTATCGGCTTAAAGACACTAGGCTTTAAGTATTTAGGAGTTTCTGGCTGGTAGTTGTAAGGGTTGAATTGAATTAAGTTTGAAATATGTAGTAAATAGTTCCTTCACTTCACTAGCACCTAAGTAGTTGTCGTTCAAGTTTTTAAACGGAATGTTTTACTATATACTTTTAGCGACGTTGTCAGAATAATGCTACTAAGCAAGGCGTGTCTATGCAGCGACAATATAATAATTCTTCATTAGAATATTTCACGTCCAGCAATATCATAACGTAACATTAAGTAAACGCGACTCCGGTAAATTGTACTGACTATAATTAGTATAAGCAAACACTATGCCCACGGACTCGCGTTGAGTAAATTAAAATGTTATTATAATTAAGATATATTTCCCCATTTAACTAAAACAACACCTCGCGTCGGAACATCGAGATAACAAACAAAGCGTAAATTTTCTCAGAACTCTGTACACATGTTGCTAGTTCGACCACACACGGTCCATCTAACTACATCTATAAGATGGTTTTGTTGATGAATACCAAAATATACTTATAAATTATTGTGATGGGATATAAGTCAAAACACAAGAAAAAAAAATGGATAATGCCTTCAGCGTGTATTTGAAAAACAAGAGTGAAAACAATCCCGGGTGTTACAACTTGAAGATTTGGACGAGTTTCGTGATTGATCACGTGATCTGAAAGCGACCTTTAATTCATTCTATAAATGTAAAATATATTTAGCTACAATATTATGTACGCAACAAAGGAAATTGTAGAGAATTATGTATGTTTCAGCTTTGTGATAGTGTCACATTTAGTATATTACCCATAGAAATCTTTAAACACGTAGAAACTTGGACGCTGCTCTCATTAAAACTACAAATTAAAATATCTCAGGCGAGAGTGCTGTAGGCAGCAACCGGCCGCTGAAAAGACTCTTGCTATCAGGTCGCTCATTAATGCACAAATCTCATCTCGTATTTACAGTAAAATATCAAAAGCTTCAGCATTTCAAAGATACCACAAGAAATGTACATCCTCCTTACGGCCTACGTTTTACTAAATGAAACATATTCATAAAATAAAGTTTAAATATCTCATATGAATAGTTTGTATGGGAATTCATTACATCATAATTGCTGTTTATTATTTATGATAAATAATACATGCATGTAATAATTCTCGTCATCATCCTTCAACGTGACTTTATTGTAGGAACTTCGAAAAAGGTGTCTACAATGGCTTCTTTGTTAAATTCACACAGCGTTTGTATTGTGCTGGTCAAAGACTGTACAAAAGCTGGAAATTTAAAAAAAACTATTGAACTGTTATAATTTCAAGCTACGTACAGATTGAAACGTGATCGAACTTGAACAGTTTACAGTGAAATGGACGTGAGCTCGTGGAACATTACAAACTTAAACAGCATAAAGCAAATAAATGTTAGCTGAAGCTGTAAGAATGAAGGCACGTGGAAACTTAGCAAATATACTCGCATCGGAGTATACAAAGAGATTTAAACCAAACAGACTAAATTATTTCACATACCGAAAAAATCTTAAACCGTGTTTAAGCAAGTGAATTTTTAAGTTATATTAAACAACAAATATATGTGACGTTGTGTATCAACTGTAAGTTTCACGCTTTTGTGATCCACTTAAATAAATGCACGGGAACCGAAACATTAAAACTTTTAATAGTAAATGTGTCCCTTTAATAAAATTAATATCTGTTAATGTACAAATTCATCGATTGTTTTTTGACGGTCTTATATCTCGAATTTTATAATCATTAATTAGTAATTGGAGTCGCCTGTCTATACGTTAACACTAACGAACCCTTACAGTATCGTATTACTGTTCATCAGAGAGCTCATGTATTATTAATAATATTTGCATTGCATAGCATAAAGTAAGATAAAACATTGTTAAGACAAAAGAATATAATTAAACAGTAAAATGATTCTGTGTATGGAAAAAAAATTAATAACCATCAATAAGGAAGAGTGTAATACGTATTGATATAAAATACCTCTTACCAATAAATATAAATATGTCTAACAATAAATAAAGTGCTTATGATAATATAGTTAAAATTTGTTTTGAAATCACCTCCATGACAATCATTAGATCTTCAGTACGATAGGTGTCTATTTATAATTACTCCTTACAGATCGACGAGAACTTCAATGAGGGTAAAGTCAAAGTATTATAAGTAATCAATATTTACTTTACAATGCACAAAATAAAATAATACAAAAATTATCACCATTTTTCTTTTGTGGACTAAGTGCGAACAGTAATTTATTTCTATATAGACTTGTCGTCGTGATTAGTGATTTAAACATATTTTAAAATTTTCTATAGTCTTGCATTATTCCATACAGACATAGCATCAGACATCAAAGTAACAAACATTAATAATATAAATTCATACGTAATACACTAATTTCATTATCTTATGCATCCGTACTTCCTCATTAGATCCGTAATTAAATCAGCACATCTGATCAGGACTTCAAAGCCGCTTCAACACAATTAATAACTATAAACATATACGTTTATGTACTAATAATTTAATCATGATCTTCGTTATTAACCCACCTCCAAAAAGAAATATGAGGAAATCTAATTATCTTATATTATTTTATACCAAACCGAGATCACCTTGAACGTATCAAAAATCTTAAGAAGCATCGGCTGAGTATAGAATAATATTTTTATTTTGTTTTTATTACAACTGCATTTTATTTGAGACTTTTTTAAGAAACAATTTAACTTCAAAGATCTCATTAAAATTTTCTGTAATTTGTAATTTTTATAAGCAAAAGCTTCATTTTAGTCAGTAGAAGCAGTAAGGAGCGGCTCCGTAATTGATATCATCCCGGTACAGTCATCTCACATCTGAGGTTAGAGTGACCGAAATCAGACTCTAATGTAACCGAGATGGTTCCAAAATTACGTATCTCACGCAATTCAACGCTCACTTTGGTCTGGTGTGCAGTAATTTAATTGCTTTAAATAAAGCTCAAAGATTACAGTGTTCAGTGCGCTAAGTTCGTTTTGTGAAATTTCGCTTTATAATGTTTGGTTTTGTTCGTTGATCGATCGTTAAGTAGCTAAAGTCGTAATCCGGACGCACGCCACACTCAAATATACAATATCCCAGGAGCCAGTCAGGCGACAGGTTTTTATTTAGAGCGAGAAAACAATGAACAATTAACACGTTTCTAGACGATGTTTGAATAATACACACATTGACGAACATAAAAACAAATTTGCCCATAAAAATATGTAGCATATTCATAGCCCTTAATTTATTCATAAATAATGAAAATATAATAAAGTTAGCTCTATTACTTAGACGTTATTACAGACCTCAGATGCTCGCTCTTCAGAAATATATTAGATCCAGAGACACTAATAACACTGAAGTTTACATTGTCAGGGAAATAAAATATCGACTAGATTATAATAAAGTTCTTAAGAACAGAGAGAGAGTATGCAGCGAGTTAAAATAATAATTTTATATTGAAATCTTAGAAACTGAAAAAATAATAACGATGGACTTTACAATGGTACATAAATAATAAATAGTATTAAAGCGACAGAAAGAAAAGGGAGCGTGGAAAAATCGCGTGATCGTTCAGTAAATGGAATCGAATGCAAACACCGCCGTTCGATTCAATGTATGTTCTGGCCCAAAATACCGAATGTCGACTATACTGTGCCCTGACACTGAATCATGCAAATAAGCTGTGACTCCATTCCAGCTAACGTCCTTTTGTTTTCGTCTCGAACAGCACACTTTTGTATTTTTGTAGCGACGTAAATATGTTCTCAAATATGTTCCGTCCGTATTCCGTCGATGCATAGAGTATAAATTTTGTTTAAAAATTCATAAACGTTGTACAACATTCCAGACGTTGGAATTTTATGTCATTAAATTCCCGACAATATCTAAAGTTACAACAGATTAAAATTTAAACTTGAAGTAATGTTATAATTCTAACGCAATGTAACATATATTTAGCGATTCCGGTCCGATTAACATTATAATGCTTACATAAAATCTACGTAGCTCTTGAAAGTTGCAGCGGACGTGGCGCCGTATGAATGTAAAGAAGGAATAATATTTACCGTCCATTCTGAGGTCCCACGTTGCCATCGTCGAAGGAGGAGCTAGCGGTCAGGTCTCGATCCGGGATCAGACCGCTCTCTATGCCTAGCGGTGCGATGCATTGAGCTGCAAAACAACCAAAAAAATCATTAATACAATACGCCCAAGTTGCCTGGTTCCCTCATTACAACACCCGCTGATACGCTGATACCGTACAACTAAGACGTGACATAACTCATTCATGTTCGTTATTCGGTACAAAATCAATAGTTTAAAGTATTGATTTCGGCGATGTCACGTCAAGGTAATAATTTCGATACCACAATGTTAAATTACAATAATAAGACCAATCTAACATTGATGAGCGATGGGACATTAATACGTTACTTCTATATTTCCGATCGATTGGAATGCCCGACAGCCTATTAGGTAAATATTTATAAGGACGACAGTCACTGTAACGTAGTGATGATTTTAATCTCATGTATCACATGTGATTAGTGGAAATTGTTTATAGCCTTACAGTATGTAAGATGCTTACGCTCGATAGCTAATAGATAAGTTATATAGTTATATATATGTATAAGTAAGATGCTAGAGCAGTATCAGTCATCGCCCAGTCACGACGTCGCCTTAACTTCCGTCGAGCGAGTGTTCCTCAGCGGCCTTTATCAACTGGAACACCTGTAGCATTATTCAAGCCACGCATAGTCGAAAATTCGTGAATCGGTCTCAATCGTGATCGGCGCTTCACAAAAACTTAACATTGTAATGCAAACCAACGACACCACTTATATATTTTGCTATGATAAATATTTATACATATGAAAAAATAACTTGATTTTCATAAATAAATAAACTATAACTGTTATTACCTTGATGCCGTGTATTAATTTTTATTTGAATTCACTATCATACTTCATCAAACAAGGCAAATATAAATAAGATCGGAAAGCAATTCACGTTTTAATTACAGTTTTATTTGTTTTACGGAAATGAATAAATCTAGTATTTAAAAACGACTGCGTACAAAATAATTTTCACTGATAATGACAGAAATTACAAATTGCATAATGATTGTATATGAAGAGTACTATTATATTTAATTTGATTTGCATTCCTTTACACAAGGGTGCTGTGTTAAACGTACCGTATAATAATAATAAACTGAGCTAACGAGTCGCCCCGCTCAGTGTACATTAAAAATTTGGAGGACGTCTCCGTATTGCTTTGTTATGTAACTCGAGAACAAGAATCGAATTAGGTAAGGTGAACGCAAAGCTCAGCCAGAATAATTAAATATAGCACAATGTGAAACAATATCGCAAAAGCAGGAATAGTACAGTCGCTAGCCTTATCAGGGTATAAATGAATTTAACAAAAAGTCAAAATTGTACGTCAGGCGAGCTCCTCATCGGTCGTGTAGTATTATAATTTGTGTGGGGTCGCTCATTACTCAATCTATCAAGTGCTATCGCGTGAGTACCAGCAAATAAACATGAAACATACATATTTATAGAACAATACATAGCCCTTAATTGCCACTAGCGAGATAACTGACTGCACAGGAATGTGATTAGTGGAGAGGCGGCGGCGGTCTTCTCAACGGCTATCTTAAATTATTACCAATCAGTGATGTAATGTTTATTGTATATAAAAAATAAATTACTTGCATGATTTTAAAATAACTTTCAAACACAATTTAATGGTTGGAGTATACGTTAAACAAGTTGTTAGTTATGTACGAGTGGAAACTCGGCTCTTTTACTAATAAAACATCGCAAAGCTAAATCTCTCTCATTTTTATTACAAAAACCACATTTGAAAAATATATACAGGTATTCCGTGCAAAATCATGTAGAGGTATGGAACGGCTTTCTAAGTAAGGTGCTTGTATTAAAATTGTTCAAACAAAAAATATCGCTCAGCGAATATACAAGGGTACAGATAATATAACATTGCCACAAGTCTACATACAAGAACTATAGTGTTCAAATTATAGAGCCGGCCTTGTAATTAGGACGTCCATTTTTTTTTATTTTTACAAGTGGAATATTGTTCCACATTTACTTAAGCAAAACAGCAGGCTGTAGCTATAATAACGAACAGCAGTTTTATGTTACATTTTTGCATGGTACGTAATGCGCTCTAAAAACGCATTTTATGCCATCAATAAAACCTAGCACATTTAAAGCTATGCCATCAAGGAGATAATGTTAGTTTGTTCGCCTCAGTTCGTTAGTATTCGCGCGTCCGTTCTCGCCATCAGCGCGGCACGACGCAAGTGACAATTGAATAACATTCTTAATTTATATTCATCACCGACAATGCTTAGTAATATAAGGACCCGAAGAAAGATTTATATCAATCAGTCGCGAAGCCGATGATTGTTATGTAAACCTTAGTACACGTGGAAGCGCAAACAATGGAATCGGAGTCAGAAGTGGTCCCCATAACTATGGAAATAGCATTCCTATGACATTTCATATATAATTTTTTTTACGTAACATTTCCCTTTGTTCAATTTCTGTTAAACTAAACAAACCCGAGACGTATATAATCACTGTTCGTTAAACATTTTTTAATATCCTTTGTTTAAGTACAAACTTGTATATTGTTTGTAATTAAGTAAGAGAAGATCTGTATAAAACTCGATCTTTAAATGAATTGAAGCTCATTGTGCTTGGTACAAAAGACGAACGCTATCAGGTCAAATGCAAATAGAATTCGCTTGTTGCGTGTTCCGTACTCCAAAGCGGCTCAGCCGAGAGCCATAGACGCCCTCTTGATGCCAAGCGTTTTGAGCTTATTGCAAATGACGTAAAGACAGTTTTCGATATCAATAAACGCAAATAAATGATACCTTTTAAGCAAATACCATTTAAGTTTAGTCATCGCTTCCACAACTGTATAATTACTTAAATTGTCGTTTAATCAATGCCAGATCAAAACTTTGCAATAAAACTATGCAATATGAGTAAAAGTTTTGAAAAAATATCATCCGCCCACAGAGAGAGTCTAATAATATATTTATAGAACGAGGAAAGTTTGAGAAGCGGTGAGCCCGTGCGTGCCTATGCTCTTGCGTGACATGTAGTCCTCTAATGAATAATAAACAGCACGGTGGCGACTTGCTACTCATTCATATCCATCTACAGAAAGGTAATAATATTTTTATCATTAAACGATTGTGCATCGGTTTAAAACAAGTATTATATTGGCGAGGGCTCGTGTAAATATTGTTGGCTGGGCGGTTTTATGAAACGTGCCCGTTACCTAGGAACATGTAAGCTGATATATATTTCATTATATATTATAATAGATTCAGTGGCGAGTGCAGCCACTACCCACTGTTGTATCGAAGGTTTTTATTTTACGGCAGAAAATACTTTGCGTGATGTTAGGACTATTATTTTAATTACTTTCATTGTACGTTCGAGGGGTCGTTAGCATTTTGTATTTCATTTTAAAAAAGGATTACTAATTTTCATGAACCGAGCAGCAACAACTATCGACCGTAACTTCCTCACCGATGCTCTCCCCCCGCTACGATAATGACTTTCAAAACTATTCACTATATGGAATAGATATTTGTAAACATAAAGGTTATAATTACTCGTAGATATCAGGCAGAGTTCCCTCTGAACGAACATTGGTAGAGCGATTTCGAACGGCCGCACATTTTTAACGACTAAAGACTCACATGTTTTATTTAAATATATATATATATATATATATATTCTCGAAATCGATACCGCGTGAATAATAAAGCAACACTACGGGATGTAGGAGTTCCGAGAACATTTGACATATGCAGCTGAGAGGATTCTCGAAAACATGACGACTTCAACTCGGAATCTAACTTATATGAAGTAATCGATCCCATAGCCGACGACTAAAGATTATATGCCGGTTTCCGTTTCCATTCTTTAAAGTCATCGCCCATGACGCGAGTCGCCATTGTCACCGGATCATTGCTACGTGAACTATTTAGGAACATTAAAGATACCGACTATCGTAGCTTTTGACCGCTTTAGATAATGTCGTAACTAGTGCGATAAACTCAAAATAATGTACCTTTCTTGAGATACATAAATAATGGACGAACTATTTACATTAATAATGCTTGATCTCAAAGTCAGTAGTAATATTAATAAACTGATGGAGTTCCGTAAATTACGGAATGCTAAAGTGTTAATCCTTAGTAAATTTTTTAACTTTGTATAATTTGATGAAGGCGAGCCGACCCTAGTTCGACGAGAGAGCACACAGCGGACAAGTTCGTAATTAAATATTAATAGCGCCCATACAGTTATGTACTAGAAGGCACTGTTAGTTGCTTTTATGGTTACATCAGCCTATCAGTAAGCTTGTAACCTATTAGTATTAGGAGAAATATCCAAATTAAATAAATATCAGATATACGTACAATTTATTTGAACTATTAAGAGAAAAGTATGAATTAAATAAAAATAGGACGACAAGAATTGTTATCATAGCACCTGAGTAAAAGTAGGTGTCCTTCGGGACATGTTGCATGTAATTAAGAGCTTAAAGTTATTTAGGCCTAAGTTGGTTAGTTAATTGCCTTTGTAATTGACTACAAATATTCCAAAGGATCGAATATCTATAAACTGCTCTGGAAGCTTATGCAATGTTGTTATTATATCAATATTAATTTAAATTTTCTGAGTTCAAATACGTCCGGATATTCAGGGTGTATGCTTTTATGTTTCGGAATAATTCCTCAAAGTGAAATATTCTGGTAATGAAACGCCAGTCGACAGAGATGAAATTAATATCTGATACTCTGTCTATATTATGTAGGTACCTATGTAAGAAATGTTTCCCGATTTAAGGAATTTGTTATGAGTTTGTAATTTATATTTAATTATTTAAATAGTTTAAGCTGGCCATGAAAAATATTTTAATATATGAATAGCTTACGCAGTCTTCTCAGATGTATTAAGCTCTATTTAACATAATAACCATATACATAATATATATAATTATATCAGTGATATTTTAAATTCGAAATGGTGAATAACGAAGTTTTTATCTGATTAGCTGTATATTTCCCTAAGAACCAAAAAAATATCTTCCGACCAAATAAATATATTTTTGTATAATTATTACTGGCGATAATATTTTTTTTTTTGACATTCAATTCTAAAACAAACTTTAAAAAATGTCTCAGAGGTTTTAAAAAAAATACCATCAAGCATGCAGGCGGAGCCGCTGTCAAAAAGCTAGTACCATATAAGTGAGAAACATGCAAACGGAAGTTTCGTTGAGTATTATATAAAGGTTTGACTTCGATTTGAATTGAAAGCCGGTGGCTGGCTTTGGGTCGACGAGTCTGAACTATCTTCAATTTATTCGGCACTGAGTTTGCCTTTCATTACTTAATAAAATTTTGATGCCGCTGCATTGCATCACCATCTGTCCTTTTTACTAATTTCATAGTATAATCTTAGTAAATTGAATGAAAAAGTTATAGAATATATAATTTTATTAAATCGATTGATTTCTTGTAATAGATTATAATTAAAAGATTATATGCCCCCCCTTTGATTCTTTACATACTAACACTGTAGGAACTATTAAGTTATACGGCCAAGAAAGTTAGTGAGAAGTGGTATTGAATGCATTCAAGGGTCCGTAAAAGAGTACATTAGGCATGCATTGAAGTGCACACATGCAAAACAGAAAACATACCGTTTGCACGTCAGCTTCGTCGTCGTTAGAAAGAAGCATTGTCTACAACATAAATGAGAGGGCCTTAGGGCGACTCGAGGACCTGAAGGAATGCTCCGTCCACAGTTTGTTTTCAAAGTTCAACCCCCCCTTTGTCTTAGCTTGAAGTGTTCTCGGTGACAATATGACGTCTGGCGTCACGACATTTTTTCTATCAAGGGAGTGTTAACGCTAATGCATTAATAATGCTAGAGATACAGAACAGTTTTTATATAATTAAACGCATTCCAAAATATTCAAGACTTGATCAAAGTCCCACAACTCGTAATAGCCTCAATGGCAGGTCGTCTTAACAGCCAGCCATCATGCGGTCGACCCTCGGTCCCCTCTTTCGTTCCCCACACCTCAACTCCAGGGTGAACATTATTCACCTTTGTAAATAATAATATAGTTAGGTGATATGGCTTTAACATATTTCAATAGGATCCAAAAACCGCAATACAAATGTTTCGTTTCTAGATTATAATATTTTATTTTAGTAGACATTTGGTTCAGATTATCTAAAACCGACATCAAACCTCAATGTACATGAACATTTTTACTTTATTATTAACTGAATAAAATTTACAGACTACTAATGGCAGTAAATAATCTATTATTAAATACAGTGACAGGCATTAATATAAATTTAGCCAGCTGTGCTCCAGGGATTACTTGTATAGTACTGGCCCCACTAAGTTTTGAGGCCTTCAGCAAGCTCAAATGAATATTGAAGTGACTATGGTCTTGAGATACTCGAATGTCACCAAATATAATTTTGCCAAAACTCTGAGCCGACTGTGAAATTCAGAATTATGATAACATCCAAATACGAACGGATTCCAAAAGACCGACTTTCAAACTAATAATATTATAAAAGCATTTACATACAGCTCGCTAGTACTTCGACATCGGATATATGAAACTTTGCGACAGTATTTTTTGTGCGCTAACCTTGTTAAAACTTTTAATAGATGTCAATAAAATATCACTAGAGAACTAACTGTAAAGTAACTGTTAGTGCAAAGTGAGAAACATTTCGAAAGGGTGAAAATTTAACAGCCCACTTACTGCTTTATATCATCCAATATATTTTATCTATTTAAGATTTAAATTCTAGATAGAAGTAAAACAGTAAGAAAGATTTCACCACAGAACGCTCATAGACAAGTGGGTAATGAAGCCATTTAAGGAGTGGGTCTGTGTTGCAATCACGATGTTCAACTATCGTTTCTCTGCCTTTTCAATTTGAATTTATTATAACAGCCATCTTCTTTCGCCTTTACACAATATTAAACTATTTAAAATAAAAACAAAGTATATCAACGCTGGCGGCTTCATACGCTTTAAGATAATAAAATTAAGAAAGGCAATCAAAAGAAAATTCTACTCTTGGCAGGACAGGATTATCTATTATGTAAAAACACTTTCACTATGAAGGCTTTAGTTTTATTTTAATTCCGAGCGAGTTAACAGCAACTTTGATCAATTATAGTATAACTAAGCTCTTAAGAGAATATCTTTGAACATGCTAATCTTATAGAGATTCTTAATTAATTTCTATTTTAGTTTTTTAGCTATAAAAATATATTAAAGCAAATTAAAAAATATATATGTTTACATAATATTAACATTTAAACTTTTCCCTTTAAAATACTCTCTATGATGCGTTAATTTGTCGACAAAATAGCTTAAATAAAATTTTAAAGCAACGATCATTATTGGTTTGAGGGATTTTAAAAAGGTTTGATTTTAATACGAAGTAAAAAACCAAATAACGCATCATAGACGTCAATAGGACCTATTGTGTAGAGTGTACAGTGACTTGTCTAGAGAAGTAACTAGTTTCCTACTAACATGCTGTTTCTATACATCAATCAACTTGTACGTTTAAGTATTTAGTATATTGTGTACCTCAAATATTACCGTTACTTTGTTGGTATTTAATTCTTTATTAAAACAGATAAGCATTTAAAACTTCGTGCATAAAGTAAACAACCACCAACTAACTCATAGATTTATTAATACCTTTCGAAACTGGAAACTTAAAAGTTCCAAGCCTTACGTCTGACGTCGACTGACTCTTCTTAAGATACATTTTACCTTATTTATATTATAAAACAATAGTTATACTATTATACTGTCCTAAAAAATATTTCTTTCATAATATAGGGCATTTTATACGTGGAGGCAATCAGACTATATTTTATTTGTCTAAGAAGTTTCTAAATATACCTAATGTATTAAACAAAATTTTCTTATGATATCTGTGAAAGAGGATTTAGGCCATAAAGTAATTATTCACTGTATCAGTGTTCTCAAAACTGATATAATCTGCCAGATATGGGAGCAAACTCAATTAATTCACTGACATTTCATCGCTAACGGATCTTTTCCCCGAAACGATGAGAGAAGACCACAAAGAGAGAGTCATGTGGACAGTTTTAATTTACTTTTTCATTATTTGATTTAACTTGGTTTATCAAATTATAACGAATAGTTTCTAAATGCCTAGAGTAAAATTTACAAAGTTGCATTTTGTACTTCTATACACGGCCCGGACTAAATAATAAAATTATGGAGACGGGCACCTCCAACTGGAACGAACTTTTTTACCATATGTATCCCACGTAAATAAAAACGACAGCAATGAGTATACTTAAATTATTTTAAACTTGAATAGATTGTGGATTTTAATGTTCACAGTATTTTAATATCAAATATTAAAACTCGCACACATACAAAATTAAAAAATAGAATGTGGCAATAGGAGAGAGAAATGAACGAATGGTCGCCCTCAGAAGCTTAAAGCTTTTTGTTACGTGACAATTTCTTTCAGTTCTCTTAAAATCAATTCAGGAAATAAGATTTTTTTCGTTTTTCTGTTTTTAAAAGCAGATGTTTAAAGCAGTGCTAGGCATCTTAACGCTAAGTGATTGCGGGTAGTATATAAAATTGTCATTAAAATTAAATATGTAAACAATGGAAAAGTGTTTTTATTCCTTATTTAGTAATGTTCTCTCTCTTTTATATAACATTTTTAAAAAATCATAATCCGAATAAAAAACCTGAATCAGAACCATTTGCCACTTTTAAAACACACTGTATAACGGAACTAATAACGTGTTCAGCAAGAATAATAGATCTTCACTGTCACTAATGAAAATTTTACATAAAAACTGATACGAGCCTGACGTAATATCTTTGTGGCAATGGATGTCATAGGATAATTGTGCCAGGTATTCGGCAGTAATTTGAAATACATACACAGATACCAGAATGCTGCAAGACATTTTCAAACTTATATGAACGATCCACACGGAGTGGAGACCGCTGTAATAAAGTTAGCTGTTGACATTGCCAGTTAGGAAACGGACGAAGCGAACAGTTCGAACGAAACTCTATATTACTGTACAGTTCGTGTTTACAACTAAGACCCAAAAACTGGATGAGAATTTACAGACCGAAATCTAATTCAGACAGAATAAAATAAAACACTCCTTGGCTTACTTTTCGTGTTCCATTAATATTTTTTCTCTCATATATACATCCCACTACACTAGTCATCCAGTATTCTGAGTTACGAATCTTTTAAATGGGCCATTCAAATAAAATTTCAAAGTGAAAATGAAAACTTCGAGCATGAATACGACTTTGTCAGCGACAATAATGCCCGCCGGGAATCAGAATCAGAGGAGATATAAAAAGATAGAGGAAAATTAATTATTATATTATCAATGTGATAATCCCTTTGTGGAATAATATTAATTTACAAGGAATTTCTAGGACTTATGATGTTAAATCAAGAATTATATAAGTATGTACTTATTATTTAATAAGTCTGTGATGAATTTAACTACCCTTACACAAAGGTTCGTATAATTTCCACAAAATTAATACTTATACTTTCGTAATTAAATATGTTATATACTTTCTGAACTTCACTTTCTGAATTAAGATAATTTGTGTAAATATATTATCTTTTTATTTTAAAACTATGCAAGTCTTAAAGGTAGAAGATCATAATTTGAAAGCAGTTGTCTCATATCCTTATTATGCTTAGGCCGGTATACAGCAAGTTACGTGGAAGAAAAGACATGTTATCCTTTCATCCTTTATATATATACATATACATAAATATAGGACAAATGTAGTCCTTATATATTATAATCGATATCATCCATACACCAAATTTGATAACCTTGACGAGGTGTGCATTGTTTTGGCAATAACATTAACATCCAAATGGACATCCAGTGGACAAATACGATAAATAACAGATAAAAGGTACAATCGAAAACAATCACCGTACAAAACAATAGTTCAAATCAACCGCTCGAATGAAGAACAAAATTCACACATTTCAAAATAAAGTTATCGTTATATTCATAACTGTCGTACTGTAAATGTAAAACAAACGTAGTTTTCATCAAACGAATTTATACCAAATATGAAAGCAATAATATAATATTCTTTATATGTCGTCTGGTCCGCAAAACGTGAACTGTACTTTAATAAAAAAATGCCCTCCGTTAATCTTTTATGCACATTTGCCACTTAAAAGCCAATAGCGGTCGATACAGGATCGCAATAAATAAAATATATAGGGATAGGTAATCGCTTGAAAGCAACGGACTTCATATAGTGTAGCATAATAAATTTACTACATTAAGAAATAGGTTTGGAGACTTATATACCAAAGACGTCAAAAACAATGATACCCGGACATTGGGATACTATAAACGGGAGTTATTAATCGTTACCTGACTAACATATTAGGACTTTTTGAGAGCTTCGTAAGTATAAAAATATATATATATATTTTATATTATTTTTAAAGTTCGCTTTTCTTATTGAAATTCATTTTCTAAATTCTTGCACAAAATTGTATAGTTATTTGACATCAATTTAGAAAATCGACATAGTTCATATAAAGTAGAAATTCTAACAATTTTTTGACATACTATCAAACTGGAAGAACTCTAGTAACAATAAGGAAGTAAATTAACAAGTTTCCCTTCTCATTGTCCGAGAATATGAAATTAATTTTTAAAAATCCAGCAAAAGTTTCTGAGGTGACACTTTTCATTTCAAACGGCTTATATTTAATGGATTGACTTGCGTCTAAAGTTGCCACAAAACTTTATACGCTTTATATAACTTCTTAAGTCACGATGAATAATATATACATGCCTGGACTCGTTCAGGTCAGACTAAATTTAGTTTTCGAAATTAAAATGTATTTTGTTGGAACATTTTATTGCTGAAAGCCTTTTGAATGAAATTAATATAAAGTCATCGCGTTAGCTGAAGGTGTTAAAAACTTTTATATTTAATACCATCATTTGTCAAGACTCGTCTGTGACAACTAAGCTTTAAGTCTGCCTTTTCTCTCATAAGGTATTATCGTAGCGAAATGACAGAATTTTTTAAAAACCGCTGTCTTCGAATAAGAAAAAATGCTCATGAATTTATTTACTGCAATACAATTTTTAAGTTTGTTCCATTGTTTGTGATAGGAATAACTATGATAAGAACGTCGACGGTTCATATGCATTTTACGTAAATTACTCATATACCTACAATAGCGGAATTCTATTCCACAGTCAGTCTTACAATTACGAGTTTGCGGGAACGTTGCAAGTGAAATTGATTGATATACACTAGCGCGAAAAAGCTTCTATGATATTGTTGACTGCTTTCCTATTTAATGTATGCACGGTAGATACTGTGTGCACTAAATATTTGTCGAACTACGTTAAAGCGTCGCTTCCTTTGAGAGATTGTTTTTATTGAAGCCATTCCGCATTTCGAATACGTGTTTCATGGATTAAAAATGCCACAGAACGTGTGTTTTATTAAATGAGCATCGAAATCGATGTAAATAGCCACAGGTGCAGTTGAGGGAATACGATAAATCCTATAAACAACGTGATGTTACCTCTCTGTTGAAGTAATTTTAATTAATTCTGTTTTCGAATTCACTTGTTGTACAATATTTATAATATTTCATTATACAAGTAAGATATATATTTAAACTTATACTAATGATACCTATTATGCTAGTACTTTATTTGTAGTCCGGTTGATGTATTAACGGGCACGCGTCCGTAATGAAGTTGAAATGCAACAGGATCCGTGTGAACAGCAAAATGTAACTTGCCAACGAGCCACCTCAATTAAGTTACTCACAGTTACGTCATCAACGTTGCTTACGGGAATATCTAATATATGCTAAGGACCCTTTAGCACTTGATGCAGATGCTTTGACGATGCCTTCAGTTTCCATCTTAACTTTTATAAAAGATTATGAATGTGTAATGAATGTTACATTTGACCGCATTTCTTTTTATTACAACCCAGCTGTTTCCTACAGCTTCGCCTCTATCTTGGTCCATTTATTGTTATAAGATTTTGTATTTTCATGTATAAACCCGCGGGTCGTGAGTTAGATAATCATTTTCAAAGTACTATGGTGTAGATTCTTAGCAGTAAAAACTATAAACAAACTAACTCCTTTCAAATAAACAGAAAATCAAACATGGAATTCCGACAAAACCATTTTGCAATTACATGTGCAAGAATTCCAAATAGAAGGTCAGTTGTATCGATATTTTAACACGGAACCAAGTTTACACATTATACTTAGATGCACCAAACACTTTGCTCGCATTATACCTAAAATCATTTCATATTTACAAGTTTCAAAGGAGTTCACGTGACCGTAGAAAAAAAAACATCGTACCAACAAAAGGTCACGCAAACGAAATGTCAAGAAGGCTATTACAAATGACAAAATTAAAACATGCAAGGTTTTGACGGAAACATAAGCTACTCATAAAACTATCAGAAGTAATAAGAAATGAAGAATCCTATGATAAAGAAAAGTCCCTTAGAATATTAGCTTAACACTGTTTCCAGACGGCGCTAGGGATTTATTGAAGAGGGAAAAAATCGATAAGTAGATTTGAAAAAACCTGCAACCAACTTACAGGAATACCAGTTTAAGTAAAACATCATAAAAACTTTTATTCATTTAGATAAGCATACAAATTATAAGCATAAAATAATTTAAACGCAACATGTCGTGTAAAAGATTTTTTTATATGTCGTTATGTATTATGCTATGCTTTCTCAATGGACCTAATATAATTTCTGAGATGTTACGTTTTTTTATTTCCTTGAATAACAATTCAGTCAACGTAAAAAGGAGCAAATCCCTTACATTTCATAAAACCAAGGGAAACTTGTACAATAATGTCTTTAATTTAATTTCATCCAGGAACAGCGCTGACTAAATGAGAAAAAAAGCATTCGTTAAAGCAAAATACTGGAGACTTAAACGATATACATTTTCTAGCTGTTTGAACCGGGAGGTAACAACATAATCTTCCAAGTATGCCGTTTAACCTGAGATAAACCTTTATAAATTCCCTTCCACGAAGAATTTTACATTCACACTTTATCTCACTTCTTAGCTTTGTTATATTGTTCAGTGTATACCAAAAAAGGACTTAAAAGCAGCTAAAGCTTTAGCGGATATCTGGAAGCCAGCTTGGACGTCGCGTGTCAATATTTTAAACATATTGCTTTTAAACTGGAGCTGCAAAATGGTTCTACAAACCAGTATTCCTTAAAATGTTAAAACTCAACTCAACTTTTCATTATTTATTTTACCTTCTTGTCTTATCACAACAACAGAGACGTATTATAATAGATATGTAAGGTGAGTTTTAAATTCAAAATAACAAAGTAAGCAGTAGCTGTGGCGCTCCGAGGCATTCACTCGTCTAATTTGTTTTCAACAGCTTTGACCGTTCCAGGATTGTTTTCGTAAGCAAGCTTCTTTGATATTAAAAAATAAAAATGAGTTGTAACCGATTAATAGAACCTTTCGTTACCAACTTGTTGTGCAATAAATAAAGTCGCAAGCTTGTTATGTCCAACACAATTATCAATTTAATATACATTAAGTAACAATGTAGTCCATTGACATTATCAGCTACATTACATTTGTGTTCTAGAACCTAGGGTGATGGTACTTACATATATCTAGAGCGAGCAACGCCGTAGGGCGAGCCAGAAGCAGCAACGCGAGCACACACGCCGACATTTCGGCGGTCACTTCACCGTCGCCTGACGCCCACTGATGACATCCCAGACCTGTATGAACATATAGTGGCTACATGTTACTACTATACAGATTTCGATGGAATGAAAAAAAACTCTAACTGTAATAAAATCAATTCTAGATTTAATAAGTTAGGAGAAAGGCATCTGATAGTGGGCAATCCAATAAAAAAATGTAAAACAACATTGTAAAAAACTGATGTTTTTTACAATTATGACGTTATAATCATGATCGATGTATAAATATCTTATATTTTATGTAATAATTGTCAAATTTGTAAGTCCGTCTTAGTAATCGAAAATAGAAATTTTTTATGGATCAATATTTAGCTACGTCGAAATGCATTTGTCGTGTCAAAGAACATCGGTAGTTTCAGTCTTCATTGATAGGAACCTTCAAGGCACTTGGTTTAAAATTTTCAAGTCTCAACCCAAGACGTTCCTTAAACATGTTATATGTACATTATCTGTTGAATAAATTCAATTGAAAGACATTTAAACTGTAGGTTACATTAATTGAACACACATTAGAATAATTTAAAGTTTTGTTTAATGGTCAAGCTATTTCCGAAGTTAAATAAACTTACTAACTCTGAAAAACTTTATTTAAACTCATTAGCCTCGAACACTGTCATCCGCATGTAACACTGACAACTACAAGTAATTACTTTCAGCTTTGTGTTTGCTGAAATTTGTCTACAATCCTACATTTCATTTAAACTTGGGAACTAGACCTTAACAAGAATTCCCTTTTCATTTACGCCTCAAAAACATGCAATGCATCCGAAACTTTTCATTGAAGTGGACTTTTGAGTTCGTGAAATATATTCATCTTATAATAAGTGACCCACAAGCATCCAAGTTATTACTCAGTCTTTACAGGTGCTAATTACTAGGAAAGGTATTTGCGTCTGAGTTGAGAACAAAATGTTACCGCATCGTCATCAAACAAAGTTGCAGCTTAGTCTCAAAAGCGAAACTTCCTCTTATCCCATAGATTTTTGGATTACTCATAATTTCAGCGGAACGGTATATTTATTCAACTTTGAATACATAGATCTTATTTGAGAATAGTTATCTGACTGTGTACATAGCAGTAATATTAGCGTGGTTTAGCGTATGTACAAAACTTTAGTTAAACAGTTCTGGGATGCTTTCGAGAAACTGTTAATTCAACAAATTATTATTTCCTGTAAGTGAGTATAATATACCATAAACTTAGTCTGTATACAAAATAGTTGGAGATGAGAGAATGGATATAAAACACCCCAAATCTTTCTATGGACTCATATTCACGAGACCATAATAAATACATATGTCCATAGATAAAAACAGTCTAACACCAAGTACCTCTATGGATTGTTTTGGTATTGCGACCAGTTATTGTTCATTCAGATTTATATATTAACAATTAAAAATATTCCTTAACATTAATGCCTTAAAAGTTGAAGTCGGTATTTAAGTTTTAAAAAATCTGGTTGGGTTAGGGTTAAACGATGTCGTCATTATATGATCACATATCTATTAGGGGACATACAACATTAACACATTCTTACTAGAAGTTACTTATTCTGTTTTATTTAAAACTACCGGTATCTCTTGCGTTATATCAAAAATAAAACATTTATAAATTTGAAAACTTATTTAAGAGAGGAGAAATTTTTTACAAAACAAAGTGCCATTTTTAATACCTTATGATGTTTCCCAAACATTTGAGAGCAAGAGATATTATGTTGGCTTGTCTACGCGACGACCAACTGGGTGTTTTAATAAGTAATATTAAAACTCAATATATGTTATGATTTATATATTTTAAAAAATCACGTTTCTACGGAACAAATGCTAAAGCAATGATCTTGGGACAAAAAAATGTAATGATTTGTCTATTAGTATTTAGTTTTAATAATTTTTTTTTTGTTCAAACAGGCAGCGAGTACCATAATTACTGAATTGAAGATAAACTAGCTCTGAGATAATTTCATAACCGTTACCTTATTGAATTCTCAGGAGAGATAAAAATGGTATTTTCAAAATGCACTTGTTGACTTGCGGAATTACGTTAGAATCAAATATCAACAAATCTGTATACGAACTTTAGTTTATATATGTCAACCAAAGTACGTACGTACGTAACATAAATTCTTTAATATCTTACTGTATAAATTTATAAAAACAAAACTGAACTAAGTAACGTCAAGTCCATAAATCTTGTCAAGTTTATGCGAATGCAAATTGACCTAAGCATTTTTCCAATGTTACAACTCTAATGAAACAAAGTCTGCTTCTACAATGATACATCTTTGTCAGTGCCGTCAAGGTCCACTCGGAGTAAGGGTCACCCGTAGAACTATGAGTGCACATAACACCTGATTGTTGAAGAGTCTTGAGACACATCAAATATAAAGCTACATAAGAAATCCTTGTCACTTGTAATATGGAAAATGCAAAATATTGCATGTTCCTTTATAAGTTCATTCTCATAAGAAAAAAAAAAATACTACGCTGGAGAAATCTGAACACAGAGATTCAAATAAAAAGTATTCATGTATTCGTATGTACTATGTTTGGAATCAAATACGTTTGTATGGCTTTTGCTGTTTTTGATATTACTGCAAATTGATATCTAAAATAGTGTTGCTCGGGGCTTAAACATTGCATTCTTCATACTGTGACTTTGAATTTCAAAAGGATACTATTCTCTGTGTACTCAAAGAAAATAATGTATTTTTTTATTATATCATGTTATAGAGAGGATGTTATCTTCACTTCGTTATTATCACGTTGGAAGTATATTTCAAGAAAGATGAATATAACGGCATCTTTGAAAGTTTTCCAACACATTTAAATTTATCTTAGTATTCAATGCAAAAATGATAAGATGACAAACAGAAAATCTGTTTTCCAAATGAAAAATGTACAAGTTCCCATTAAGAAAGGTAAAACAACGTAGTCTATTATTTTCGTACCGTTACTTTTATCGGCAAACCGTTAAAAGCAAAAAACGGATGCGCTTCGAGTATGCAAATAAATGAACAGGTTGGCATAAAAAGTCGATTCAAAAACAGATTACTTATTGTGTAGTAACCAAGACAACCCTGTCGACAATCAGGCGTTGAACGTGATCGTAACTGGAATACCCTGAATATACGTAAAAAATGGCACGTTTCGTAAATAATGAAAAATATCCCGAGCGAAGTGCATCGAAAAGAACAATAAACATCATTGTTTTATAAGATTTCATTTGTATTTATTAAAGTGACAAACACCGGTGTTCCAACAATGATAGCGAACCGCAATCCCCAAGAGTACCCGACCAAGAAATTTACTGTAAAAATCAGTCTACAGCTCGGAGCTCAAGGAGTAATTTAGTGCGGCGGCCCGGCCGGCGACTGAATACCGAGCAAAAACCATGCCAGCTCTTGCTATGCTTATTTCCTATTACGGCTTTTGTCGAGAAAAGGATTATTATCATTAGTTTTTTCATATTGAAACCAGTAATAAAAATACTTTGATTAGTACTTCGCAAAGGAGCTTAGGAACCGTCTGGTATTCTTAATTATTAATTAAATGAAATAATCCTATGACATTTTTTTTATCTTTTGTTTTACATAAAATGGGTATTATCATAGAGTATTATTTTATATAACCTATTAATAATTCTCATTTAAACAACCCCTCGATTAATAAATATAACATATATAATAAATGGAATATTCGTAATGAGGTCTTTTAAAAAAAATAATCTCAAAAAGAAAGTAATTCTGAATTTCTTTATACATATTTTCAGTACATATGAGTTACTCATATATCGATATTTCCTTCCTAATAAATACACAATTTGACTTTAATTGCAATATTTTAATTAGGTGTACTATTAAATCAGTTTGTACTACCTTTGGAAGTTATTTTTTTAGGAAGGGGTTATGTTGTATATTTATTACTATGAGAGATTCATATATTATATTTTTTGGACTATTTTGCAAATTATTTAATGAATTCCTATGCTTAGGTCGTTTATAACAGTTTGCTTATAGCAAATTAGGGCATATTGGCTGTTTAATTAGTGTTTTTTTTAATATTTGGTGTGAATATATATTCGTGTCCAATAAAGTGTGTATAAAATATAAACCTCAAAAAGGTTTACAAGTTGTTGACAAAAATGTGTCAGATATTTTAAAATGAATATCTCATTGAAACAAAATCCTCCCTTTTTTATATCTTAACAAATTTCGATAATTGTTTTGTACTTAATACTTTTCCTTATTCTGTTGTATCTTACGTAGTAAGCAATGTTTCCTTTAACATAAACATACGTATATATATATATATATATATATATATATATATATATATATATATATATATATATATTATTGTTTTTTTTTTATTTTATTGCGACCGAATCATTTGACGATCTAAGAAGGCGTTCTTGTCCCTTGGGTATCCAAGTTTAGCTCAATAATATAAGACGAAGCTTTGGTTAGATACATATTTTTGATCGTAAAAGTGGTCATAAGTGAAAATTATTATATGACGGGAACCGTATATCTCTATTATAATAGCAATTTATGAATAACAATAAAACAGAAATGGCGAATTACATAGGAAGACATCGTGTTACGTTTAAGTTGCCTATATTGTTAGAGGATTTGTTTTGAAGATTATCTTGTTGTAGGAGCTCTAACTTTTACTTGAAATAAACATGCTATCACTAAAATTAAAGTTAGTTGTGTATTCGCACGGGAGATTAGGACTCATATGCTTCCAGTGTCGTTATAAAGTTGAGAGACGTTTTAAGTGATAATCTCATAAGGCTAGAAGCAACAAGTTTGGAATGATTATCATATAAAATACGATCACTTAAATGTATATTTTATTATATTGTGAACTATATCATGTTCTCATAAAAAATATTCAATCGCGATTACTATATGGTAGAAAGACGCGTAGGATGAAGAGCAATGTAGGCTGGCGGAAACATCAAATACTGCTTATAATTAAACATCAATTCAATGAACAAAAACAAAAGTATAAGGGAAATTAAGAGTTAATTTAATAGAATAGGAATGTACAGAAAATAAATCACTATAATTGAAACATATTAATTTATTAACTACAAATATCGAACTAAGTACTAAAGAAATGAAATATAAAAAAAAATATTTGTATTCATTTCAAAGGATTCAAAAGATCTAAAATGACTACTATATAACTTAACTGTTTATCCAGTTGAAAAGTCAAAGATAGGGCAGGTCTTCACTACAATATTCAATGAATTTACACAATTAGTCAAGAGAAGTAACAGTCAGTGCTAAGTTACCGCGAGTACTGACGCAGCGCAGTTCGCGTCCACACCTCACCGGCTCACAGGAGCGACTGAATCGCGAATCCCGCGGAGCGACTGACATCTGAATTGAACTTTAAATATTCCAGCTTTATAATATAAACCTTGACAAATAAATAAAATATTCAAAGTATTCCGTACTCGCACACGCGAGGTTCTCAACCCCTTTATTTAAGTGGGATTTAAGAACATACAAACGTAGGGCGTTATTACATACGTCACATTGCTTCTCGATAATTTTACCACGAAATTATTGTGTTAAATAAATATTGTAATAAACTAGTAATTGCATGATGCGTATAAAAAGTGAAGTTTTGCTTATTTTTTTAAAGATACCTTCATTTTTTTTGTATGGATGTTTATTTAATGAATCTGTTGGTCGTAGAATTTATTTAACCAATCATTTCAACATAACCAAACTCTATATGATTAATGAAAAAGGAAATATTTAAACCTCGTGTCCTAAAACTCATCAACTAAGATTGTGTTCGAATTCGATATAAAAAAATATATGTTCAGTACAACATATGATCTTTATCATAATAATCGCTTTCTAAGTAAATAATTACCTCCTTCGACTGACGATAATAAAAAAACAAGAACTACATATACATATTTAAAATTAACGCTGTTATTGCTAATAAAAATATAAAGCTCTATTATCTAAAGGGAAAAAAAAAAAATTGAAATTTTTCACAATAGAAATTTATTAGTGAATTGTCTTAGACCGCGTTAAACGGGTCCATTAAATCAATGATGAAAATCTTGTAAATGAATGACGACACTTAGAACTCAATCAAGTGTCAGGCTCCGTGGAAATCTCTGAGGCTTGTAATTCTGCAAGTCTCTTATAAGTCAGAAATAGAGTCGTTCATCAAGAAAACCTGAGTAAGGTACTTCATAGCCCAGCCTCGACTTCTCTAAACAGGCAGACGAAGTTTATTATAGTTATTATGGTCTTATTCAGTGCGAGACTGACTGATGTGTACTAGAGTTGGAGATAAGCAAGCTTCAAGTTTTTCATTTCTTTTGATCTCATAAGCTTGGGAGTTTTGAATTATTATAAAAATCGCTCCTCCTTAAAAAAAAATAATTCTATTACATAAAATTATTAATAGAAACAAAAAGGAATTCATAATGGATAGTTAATTATTTTAATAATTATTAATTTATTATCTCACAGGTAATATAACGATGCAATAAATTTAAAACATTAGTCTGTTTCTCCCGTACACGAGTCTCTAGATCACCAGTGAGAAGAAAATTAACTTGTCGTGTTTTATTATCATAGTTTTCTTGGCACATTTGTTGTCGAATTAGGTTAAAAAATTTTAGAAATTATTCTGAAACAAATCTGATATGACAAATTTTATTTAATTTCTCTTTTTGTATTTTAAATATCTAAAAGAATCGGAGGGCAAGTTGCGAAAAGAATTTTTCTTATACAGTAGTAACCAAAATGTAAAGAACGTCTTTTCCGGTGCCATCTTTTAAACAGAAAGATAGTGATAGGAAAAAAAAAATTAAATCAATTAATTTCTTATGACACCGACTATTGGACATTAAAGATAGTAGAAATATTGTAATGCACCTTTAATCAATGTAGAGTTCAATTTGAACATTTTAATTTACAGAACGATTGTTTTTTAGGTTTAGCTAATAAATTATAGGTTTAGAGTTTAAAAGGCAAAATAAGCCTTTGTGCTTCCACAAATTACAGGCTACGGATAAATCTTTTAGGATAATACTAACAAACATAATTCATTTCATTGGTGTACATAATAAATCTTTCGGAAAGTAAAAAATTTACATTTCAAAGATTTTTTTTTTCTAATTTTCCTTTCAAAGTTCAAGTAACTTAATTGACCTGACCTAATAATTGCCGGGCGTCATAGCAATATCTGGTAAAACCCTTACTTAGCTAAATGGTTATAAAAACAACTAAACAGGTAAATATAGTAATGGATAGATCAATTAAAGTAATAAAAATGACAATCATTTAATCTGTTTCGTGAATTTTAAGCACATTCGCTGCTCACTGGTAGCTCTTATTTTGCAAACCCGAGTATTTCAATATTTTATAGATTTAGTCGGGAAATTCAATTAAAAATTGAAATATTAGAAAATGGTTTTTCTACCAACCGGTATCAGATAGAGAAACAAATTTTAATTCAGTGAATATGGGGATATGCGAATTTTCAGACAAAACCAGCCAGACGTAAATCCGATGAAATTTTTATCAAATATATATCCAATGTCCGAATACTCTGTCTAGAATAAAAAGTACAGATTAAAATCTGTTCGGATACAAAAAAAAAATATGGAAACATGAACTGACCTATTTATGTACTCTACGTCTTTTGTATGAAAATCTAGCTATTTTATTAATTAAAATAAATTAATCTTTATTAACATTTTGAGAGATTATTAAAAAAATATCAATTTCAAATATGCGATCGAAGTCCGCGAAATTGTTTTGTAACGGTAGAATTGTTTATGAGAGGTTTGGAAGTTGTCACACAGACTATGTAACCTATTATGGACAGATTAGATTTTGCAATTATTTCTGGTGAAGGTGAATATATATGTATATAAATTTTTATACTTAATAAGTCCTTCAAATCTTTTAAATCTTGGGTGTATTGCAAGACATCTAGAACCCTAGTTAACTCTCGTTATTCGTAACTCTGTTTCGTTGGATTTTAAAATCACAATCCCAAATCTAAACGTCGAGTTTACGCGACGAAATAGCGTTTGCACTTTAGAGGAAAGCTGCTTACAGCAGAGGGCTCTTTTACTGGTTGTAAATAGCAATTATAATGCGGGCCATTTAAGAAGAATATAAGTAAAAAAAAATATTTTTCAATTCTATTTTACTGTTAAAAATTATCTTAGAAATCGTATGACATAAATAATATGAATATATGATTAATATTAATAATAACATGTTTATTGTATGGGACTTTTCAATGTATGACACATTTATCAAAGCAGTCAGGCAAGTGCATTATAAATTGTCCCCATTTCAGATATTAAATTAACTGAAGATATGTAATCATAAATTAAATGTGTCCAATTGACGATGTTGCATCACCAATCAAACATACATTCAATTATTGTAGCTGACACACTTTAAAGTCATGCATAGTCTAATGTACTGATAATTTACAACTCAAGAAATAACATAGAAATAATAAATTAACACACAAAAACCGTATAAAATGCTTTCTATATAAAAATAACTTAAAACATAAAAAAATATTCCAAAAAATTATTTTTTAATTATACCTTTTATTAAGTTACATAATGAACCAAAAAGTAAAATAACTACTAAGGAAATAATTTATAGTTTTCATACTATTAATTTTCCAATTGTTTCTTTAAGGGTATGTACGACTTAAGTTTTAATAAGTATAAAATATACCTGTTACACATGTCATGCTCATATTTTTTTTACATTTCTTTGCTTGGTTACCGATTGTCATATGTTAATACTTCTCATTTTTAAGCACATAAGTTCTAGGGCTTATTTTAAGTGTTATTTATAATATCCTATATAAATTATATTTCCTTTTATATGTTAATCTGAGCTTCTTGCGTTCCTGACTAATGAGTCACTACTTCCTCTCACATTAATACAAACATCTCAAACAAGCTCTTAAATAATGTAATTTATTTAACGTTAATGTTTCAATATGGCTCTTTAAGTATTTATTATATCAAGCTTTCAATATACAACTTATTTATATACTGTTGAATTTTTAGGTTTAGAAATACCTTTAAGTTGACAATAGTACATTTATTTTTATTTTGAACTAATAGGTTCACATTTTAATGTTTTATTAGAAATAACCAGCAAGACAAAATGTACTTCAAGAATGTGTGAACCCTTATACTGTATACAAAGTGCAATATAAATAAAGCATATTTTTTTTAAATAAGTGATATTTATGCGGGATCTAGTTTAAATCCTTCTCAAGTAATCATCCAAAATTTAATAATATGCTCTAGGCTACATTAAAACAACTTAGCATTATTATTATAGAACTGTTTACATTTTCGTAACTAACAAGATACTGCAAGTTCCATAAAAAAACTAAAAAGTAAATAAACGTATATCCGTCAACGGACGAAGTATACATAAGAAACAAGAGGGGCCTGTCCAAGCCCTTACTGTAATTTATTTATGTTTGAGCAAGTGTAGGCTCAACAAAGAAAAACAACATCGTTCTAGTCACATCCAGAGCTAAATATTTTTCTGTACCTTTTATATATAATAGTTTGTATTTGTATACAACTCACCTTTCTACGGCAGGTATATAGGTGAAACCCGGTAACATGGGGAGAGAATTAGCATAACTCTGTCCTCGCATTTCCAAAACCACCAGCCATAACTTTATTTTATTATCACTTAGCGCCCTAATTCATTAAATACCGTCAAAATTTCACCATTTTATATGAATGTTCTGTTATAACCAGCGAAAAATGCGTGAACTAAAGTATAAAAATAAAATTATAACACCTCAATTCAATCGACCATGTTACAAAGCTCCGTCACGTACAAATATTCGACCTGAAGTAGGGCAATAACTTTGAATGTACTATAGAATAAAGCCCAGTGAGTAAAGTAAAAAGTTACAATATATCGTATTATAGTCTATGGTACACAAGAGGAATGAATGAGCAGTTTACATAGGTTAAATATTGTGTCAAATTGTATTACAAATCATTACTCAAACTACTAACTGAATTATTTTAAAGTTTTATCAAGGAAAATAAATGTTTTCATTTTTTAATTTTTAAGTATCGCTAATATTTGTTTAAAAAAACAGAGTATGACATGGAAAGATTAATGTAGACGTTCGATAAAAATGCTAAACGTTTTCTTTATCTTTTAGTAAGTTTCCGCCGTGCAAAATATATTTAATATCTATTTTAAATATCTAACACTTGATATTAGTACATTGTTGCCCAAGAAAATATAAAGTTATTAAAAATCAAGTCACACTATATTCAAAATGTAAATTTTAGTAAATGTTAAAATCATCTGACATTTCTGATTTATTTTTAACGATAGGCATAATTGTTTAGTATTTACAAATTGTGAATTTCAAAGCTTATGAATGAAATATTGAATCAACATTTTAGACAGCACTATTACTTTTTTCATTCGTTCTATCGTTTCGTTTTTGATCGTTCATTCAGTATACCAAGTCCAACGCTAGGCATAAGATTCTAATTTCTACCTGCCAAATTAAAATCAGCAATTTGCATCGTGTTTCTATTATTCTTTTGAGTAATATATACTTAATAATTTATCCAAATGGCGAATATTGCTGCAAAACGTATAAAAAGAGAATTCAAGGAAGTCATGAAGAGTGAAGAGGTAAGATTAAATGTTTATCTAACTTTGAACATTCTGCAACTTCATTTATGGTTGATCCAGCGACCACTGTGTCTCTGTCATAGTTTAATTACGAGTGTGCTGCTGAATGCGAATTTTCATTATTAAGTATAACAAAATAGTTAACATGAAATAACAAAGACACGCGTTTGGTGCATGATTCAGCATGTTCCGTATTTTGCGATAGTCATATTTGTTTTTTATTTAGCTTGAAAGCAAATAAGACAAAAGATAATTTTTTTATATCATGCGACAGTGGGTATTACTGAAATATGGGTTTTTTAACATCAATACTAAATTACTATCATGGATTTTTTTTGCATATATTATGTATGTATATGCATCATGTTAATAAAATCTAGCATGTGTTTTACTAGATTAGTATCAAATATTCAGGTTTTCTACCTAACTTAGCATTAATAAACTTAATTATATATTTCTGCTTAAATCGCTGCTCTGCTGACATTCATCTTAAAAGAAACTATAACTTACACTAACACCAAAACAATATTTCCTATAGAAATGTCATATTAGAATATTAAGACAATGTTTAGTTGTGCTAGACCTCGTAAACATATTTATGAGTTGGCTTATTAGAAATTAAAATTTCTTATAACTTGTATAAAAACAATATTAACATGGTTATAGACATTTTGAACCAAAGAATGTGTGACCTCCACACAAATGTGTACCCAAAAATGTTAAACTCATATAGGATATTTCAACATTGGTTAATTCAATATGGTTAGGTATATATGAGCATATGAAATGATTTAAGAAATATGTTGAGAGTATATTAAAATTATTACACCCATTAAAGTGAATGATTAAAATACAAACTTTATAGACATAATTGAGTTATACTTACAGGATTACAGAGACATAGAATGGCATCGTTAAATTAAAGATTTTATTTCAAATTGAAAGTTTTTTGCAGTAAATATTATTTTGTGGTTTTTCCACAGTGTTTTGAAGTATAATATCCCAATAAATCTTATTTTTTATTTAATAAAAATTAATTACATAATAGTATTCTATAACAGCGTATTCTGCAATCAATTCTAGACACGAGATTGGAATTATATTTAAAAAATTATAAAGATTGTTTAAAATTAAACTTGTTGACTTGACAACAAGTCTGCTTGCAGTGATAGTGTGACAATGAAATCAATTTACATATAATATTATAGCACACCATGAAACTGAAATAAGTCTTATTAGTAGATAGCGCTTTTAACAAAAAACAGAGATAACATAAAAGTAAAAAATGATTATGGAATATAGAAACAATAATTTTAAATAATGCAATAAAATTATTTGTTCTTATAAAATTTAAATCATAAATTGGGTTTATGGTTTATTAATATTTGGAAATTAAGTCAAAAGTCTTTGTATATATGGTTCATCTTTAATAATTACCTGGATTTTCTGATTATTTTATAATCTATATATTATATATATAGATTTATATATATATATATAATAGAAAGTCATGTCAGTTACACCATTTATAACTCGAGAACGGGTATATGGATTTGTTAGGTAATTTGTGGGTAGGTAGGTTAGATTCAGGTAATGGACATAAAGTATTTTTAAAATAAAAAATTTGTTTATCTACTGCCTCTAAAACAAAACAGTTCGGCCAGTCAGATAAATGTCTCTAATTCTTAAGCTGTTTCAGACAAGTCGTGGGCAAAAGCTAATCCTCTATAAAAGTTCATATTAAATAATGGCAAATACATTGTGAAGAAACTTCTTTGTAACAAATAAAAAAGTGTTAATACCTTATACCATAAAGCAGTGTCATTTTAACAAATCCTAACCTTTACACCATGTTGTACCAATATACTATAACTTAATTCTCATCTGTGATTTATGCCATGAAGGTCTCAAAACCTGTTTTGTCGAGATTATCTTCCAAATTGACTTTTAATTACCTACATAATGTCTATATGTATTTTTGAAATATGATTGTTTAACATTTTTTAAAAATAAATGTTTAATATATTAATTTGATAAAAATGTGTTATTGTTTATCAGTATATACTTGTTGCTAACTTTAGATTTCTTATGTCGAGGCTGTACTGTGTATTAATTGTGGTCAATTGGCTTGTGCAGTCTTCAATGATGGCTTTAACAGCACTGGATAGTCAGAGATCAATAAGTATTAAGTGGTGCTTTGATTCTCAATATCATACAGTCAAATTGCACTTGATTATTTTCAATTTTATTTTTAATATACTGCTAGTTAGTGAAAATTAATGAAACTTACACTCCTACTAACACTCATTGAGAATGGTTAATTATGATATTTACGTATTAATTTTTTTTGGAGCAAAATTTATTTATATTTTTTTATAAACATGTCTTATTTAAAACAAGCTGCCAAAACTTCGTGTCAATAAAATACTTTTTTAAAGTTCGTTTTGTATTTTTGAATCATTGACGTCATAACCTTTCCAATGACACGAGTGTATACTGCCAATGTCTTTGTTTTTAGAATAACGAACATTATTTTTATATGCAATGTTTTTACTTTATTAATATAATAAACTTCTTGTACACATTTAAGTCATCAGCTATAGCTATAAATGATGTATTGAAATGATATCGTCCCCTCGTGTCTCCGAGTAGCGAGGAAGCAATTCAAATCTTGAGCAGCAATATTTCAATTTATTCCCCACATACAATAACTATTAATTATTTCCTTAATTTTTAGGTAGCAGGTGGTGCAATTAAACTGGAACTGGTCAACGACAGTTGGACAGAGCTTCAAGGCGAGATCGCAGGTCCATCGGATACGCCGTACGAAGGAGGGACCTTCATCCTAGAGATCAAAGTACCGGAGACGTATCCATTCAATCCGCCCAAGGTGAGGATAACAAAAAAATTGTGAAAGCAAAACAGAAATGAAATTTTATAGCATATTTATTTCCAGATCCGTTTCGTTACGAAGATCTGGCATCCGAATGTGTCTTCGGTGACTGGTGCTATATGCTTGGACATCTTGAAGGATCAGTGGGCGGCGGCACTGACGCTGCGGACGGTACTGTTGTCTTTGCAGGCTTTGCTGTCGGCAGCGGAACCGAATGACCCACAAGACGCGGTAGTGGCCAAGCAATATAAAGAGAACCCACAGTTGTTCCACATGACCGCTAGACATTGGACGAATGTGTACGCAGGCGGACCAGCCAGTATTGTGGAGTTCAACCAGAAGGTCCAGCGTCTGTTAGACATGGGAGTAGACGAACACGACGCCCGCGTCGCTCTCTCCACGTACGACTGGGAGCTGGAGCGCGCCACCGAGCAACTCTTCAGCTAGTTTAATCTTATTATATTTAAAACTACCCTCTTAAGAAGTAGTTTCTACCCGCAAATATCTACCCAATAGTTATATATTAGCTGTATCGAAACCATGTTTTGTCTGTTTTTTTTTTTTACTTTAATTAGGTGACTTATTAATATCTCTACTAATGAAAACCGTCGAATATAAGTTTCTGCCAGCCATAATAATTACAATCTCTCTTCGATTTTAATCCTAAAGATCGAGTACCTATAGATACATTTGTAAACAGGAAATGGTTCTTGCGAACTGCCACGTGGTGAATGAAAAGTGTTGCTTCATAGTATGCGGTGGAGATGGTAACATTAAAAATAATTTTTATAAAATGCAATTATTGTTAAATCAGGGGACATTTATTTCATAAAATGATATTGAGTAGGGTGATTGACTGTTGGACAACATTAACTGTGTTATAAATAATAATAAAGTTCCATTGATTCCGTCAGTCTTATGTTATACATAAACAATGAGTAGTTTAGGTTAAGTTATCCTAACCTTATTTATGGATGCTAAATATAAATTGCCCTAAAAGTGAGAATAATTTAAAGATTTAGTTCTTCGTCGGCGTAAAATTGTAAGTTTATGTTTTAGTATAAGGATTATGGTATGAAGTTTGGTACATAACGAATGTTCTACAAAAGTGCCTGATCCCAGTCACCTGACCTCATGGCCGTCTGTAACGTTCAAAGTGCTTCTCATTGAGATGAATTCTATTCTGATATCTTGCACGTCACCTGCTCTGTGTCTCAAACCCTTCTTTGTCCAGCTGACGTAGTCAACGAAAAAATTAACTTAACAGAACGCATACTAACAGAATTTCATACAACTATATACATAGTATATATCTCAACAGGCATCGTATGTGACGTACTGGCACAGAGTCCCAGCGGTTGACTGCAGTACATCTTTAACAATCAGTGTGACGAATGAAATATAAATTAGAATTAATCAGGTGCTTTTGATGTAAGTGGTAGGCGACGATAGAATATTTTAATTAAGTTGATAACAAACAAACAACCAACAAAAAAATACAAAAGTTGAAGTTATAGGATAAATTCTCGTCCGTGTAACTTATGTGACATATCGCTTGGGTGTACTAAAATGTACTTAAATTAGAAAACTATAAATTCAATAGTGTATTTAAAGGCACCTTCTAGAACCGTCAGGAATTTTAGTAATTAACGAATTATTCGCTAAAAATATGGTAAAACGTACATAATTGACAAATTTTGTTTCTAACTATGGTTGTGGAGTGCTTGTAAAGTATTTGTGCGGACGTTTTGGATCACAAATGAAACATTTCCAGTATATCTATAATAACGCCGTTAGCAACTGTTTAATATTTCCAACAAATGATAAAAAAAAATTGAGAGATTGATATTTCCAAAAAAAAAGTGCATTTTTGGTAATTTGGTAGAATTTCCAAGTTTAATACTTTTCTGGAACAGTTATTTATTACTTGAGTATATGTTGTAGTACTATTTTATTTTTATATAATGGTTAACTTCCGGATATTCATTAAACAACCTATAACTTTTGTTTTTGAGTTGCTGTAAAGAATTCTTGTACGATTATAAATATTAATAAATATTTATGACACACCTACAAATTCTTTTACTGATTCAAAATACCAATTAAAATTATCATTAAACGTAAACTAACAGAGGACTACTATATTTTTATTTTCAATGAATCCAAAAACAAACGTAAGGATGAAGAGAGTTAAGTGAGAAAGTAATTAATAAGCAAATTATGAAGGTTTGTTGCATTAAAGAATAAATTATAGATACTGCTAGATAATGATCAACGATTATAAATGTATGTATACATTTTGGTAAAAGAAAACAATTCTCAGAACAAAATGAAGAGAAACGAAATATTGTTGTATTATTTGTTTTTCGAAAAGATTAAAATTGTGCATAGCGCCATCTACCGGCGGTGTGTTTACGAAGTGTCCGCCAGAAAAACCTGCGGCGTGCGCGCAGCGTATCATGCATCAGTAAACAGTAAGTTGATCAACACCGCCAGCGGGCGACGGTGGTTGTATCATTCATCAGTCGCAGTCGCCGCCAGCCCGTGAACGGTGCTCTCGCGCGCCTATCCTCTATGTATTACAACAAATCGGGGAAGGCAGAGTGTAAAATACATCATCAGAATGTAACTGAATTGAAGTGTGTCCTGTATAAAATAATCTGTCTTCGACTTCCCTTATAACTGAACGCAAAGAAACTCTTTATTACTTTCTAAAACGTATTTAATTTTCCGCGTGTGTCTCGTTTCAAGCTCGCGCCAACAAAACGTGTGTGTGTATAAATAAATATTAATTTTATAGTTGTTAAACTACACCCGACATGACTATATCGTACGCCGGTGAAGTTCCAAATGGCAGCAGTTTTGGATGTTTCTGGCGGATCCTCTGCAAGTAAGTATCGTGTGTAGGCTCCGCCGCCGGTCCGGGCCCGCCTCACGAACAGCTGTTCCGCCGGAGTAGCACACAACACACACGTACACCCAACACTCCCACACAACATCACACAATGACAATAGCACGTCCAGACGCTATTGTGACGTACTACTTCTGTTTATCGTATTAAGGTTTAATAAAGTTCCAGTGGTGTTTGTATTGAATTGTTATGGAATTATATTCTGTTCTAAGTTGTGTAGGGAATGAGTGTTAGCGGCCTTGGCGTCGATGTCGAGGTGATGAACGTCATCTGCAACAGCCTAACTTGGCCCTGACAACGAAATGTGGCGAAAGTTGACTGTGACGCAATTGTTGAATGATTAATACTTAGTTGAATCGAGTAAAACGCAGCAGCTGGTAATTAGCAAAAAAATTAATCTGTCTTAATTACTGTTTACATGCTAAGGATTTTATCTAAATGGTTTCAAAATTATATTTCATAAGTAATTATTCAGTTATACATGACGGCCCAGTCCACTTTTAAGTAACAAGAAACAGCTCTGATACCTATTTGAACCCATGTAGGTACCGCTAGACCAGTTGTTAGTAACTAGGTACGTATTTATTTGCTTATTTTGCTAACGAATAACCGAACGGTAAACGTAGCAAGTCAAGAATACATATATCATAACATACACCAGTCAGACAAAACCAGTCTGAATCGACATCAGGCATTTATTACAAACATACTTCTCAAAAGTAAAACAACGCGTTTTATAAGTACAATAAGACAAATGAGTTTCTTATAACAAAATAATTTTATCATTGATTTACACATTAATTGTTATTTCTTTCAGAGAAATAATTAAAGGAGAAATTTGGGTTAATTATATGTCTTTAATTTGTAAAGTAAATCATTCCACGGAATACACCACTGCTTGTCACTTTTTTTAATCCGTCGACTTACACTCTAACACTTTCTATTAAAAGTCAAACAAAAAAACATTATATACCTATAAAAATAATAACTGTTGACATACTGGTCGACACTGGAATCGATAATTAGTAGGGCGTTCAGATGGCTGTCAAGTCTTGATTGGCGGTCTCTCAAGGCTAAGGTATTGACAAATTTTTACAACACCCGAATCTGTATTCAAGTTGTGGAGAAGCTGTTAAAAATTCAGACATGATCTCACAAGTTAGTGTAGCGAGGGTTGTATCCTGAATAAACTTTAAGAGATATAGTGAAAACATACATTTTTCCGAACAAATTCAACTCTACATTTTTAATTTTTACTAGATATAACGGTCTTTATTGGATTAAGTCAAAAATAAATATCTTCTTATGGTAGTTTACAAGTTTTTCTTTCAATATAAAGAGTTTTAGAAAAAAAAGTTTTTTTATTCTATATTATTAATTTAATTTGTGTTTCATCTGTAATTTTAAAGCTTTGTTAGTGAATAAATTTGTATTGTTATGTCTCTTCTGAATTATTTTATTTACAAGAAGATATATAAAACTGTTTGAAATATTATTGTTCAAATAAAATTCAAGGACATTGTGATTTTACATTCTCATAATAAGTCATAGGCTAGCTGATATTTCAATTATGTCTTCCAAAATACGTATTTTTGGCCCATCAAAACGACCCGCTCCGACACAGATAATCTAGTAAGATCGACAAACCAGTATTTTTTTTTATCCGTCAATAAAAAGTCTCTGATTTAACGTTATAAAGCAACATTATGAGACATTTGTACAATAACTTAACTATTTAAATTTTAATAAAAATTCTTGGTATTCAAAATATCGTGTACGATATGAGTTCTGTAAATTCCCCAAAACTGGTTTCTAAGTCCGTATAAAACTGAAAAATGTACCAAGCTTAATGTATTGCAAATTTTTAAAAAATGTTAAGCTTAGTAATTGGCACATCGTTGACGGAATATTTTTACCTAACTCTTTAAATTCAAAAACTTTATCGGTATGAAAGTACACCTACCCTTTATGTCGTGTATGAGAAATGAGAGACAGCAAGTCCCTTATTTGTAGATGAAACTGTTCTTTGTTAACTATGGTTTGAAATCTATTTGCAACAAAAACTCGTTCATCTCCTTTTCATTGGAAACTTCTTGGAAGCCGCTTAATTCTTTTGTTGAATGCGTCTTCTTCACCTTTAGTACGTACCTACTCTCGGGTCAATTAAAGATGAATACGTCATTAAACTCTAGTAAACAACTTTTCTATACAAAATTTTGTTTGCTATTTAGATTTTAAATGCAATATAATAAAAGGATTTAATTAATGTCCGTGTATAAACACCCACTTTGCAACACTGCAGATGTTTGTACCAATATTTTAATTAGCTTGTGAAATGTTTTTGTAACGTCTCTTATTTAAAACCATTGTCTTTGAACGACGGAAAACCAGTAAGACGCTTCTATTTTAAGCTTCAAAAATGTGATACTTTCCAAAATTTTACGTATTTTAGAGCATTCTATATAACAACTTAAACAAATAAATGTTATATGGATCTTGTGTCTAAAGTGTGAAATATGTATTCTCGTAGAGCTTTGCTGTATTTATTTTGGTGAGATAAATTCTTACTCTTTTTTTTAAGTAACGAAGACAGAGTACTTCTCAAGTTTATATTTTCATGAATAGTAAAGAGTTATATGAAGCTAATTTAATTTATTTATGAAATACCAAATAATTTTATAAGTAAGTATAAATAAAAGTTCTCATTGCGACTTGTATACATGATATGAAATTTGCATCTCGAAACTTTCATAACACGATTTTTTGTCTAGTAAACATTTTTTTTTTGTAATATCCTTTAATCATTTTAAAAACTAAAAATAAGTACTACGACGTATATATTAAAGTTTCGTTCAGCAAGTAGTTATACGCCATATTATATTTCTTAATTATATTTAACATTGTGTTAATTTTACCAGTCATCTAACTATCTACATAAGGTCAGTAAAGTTGACATCACCATTTATATTTGTTTTATTACATATTTATTTAGCACACTGTGTCGCTATTGACATTTAATATTTAATTTCAGTACATCATAATACAGTAGGTATATACCTAAATATGCAAAAATTCGTGTGGGCTTTAAAAATTAACTCTTACCATAGTATTGAGATTAAAATAGATTTTAAACGTACGTAAGAATTTTTTGAATGAAAAGTAATCAATTGCCTACCTGTTTATTTATTAAGTGTTTGACATGCAGTAATAACCAAAAACTTTTATTTTTAAATCTGCATTTAGTTAATGAGGAAAAACAAATGTGAATTATTAGATTTATTTTTTTTTTTTATAAATTCTGTAACATCAACAAAACTCATTTAAAAGAATGACATGTTTTTTTAACATATTTTGTTTAAAGCGGCTTTAATTTTTTATATTTAAATTGACGCCGTGAGAATTTCCATTTTGACATAAACATTTTGTTGATTTTTTTTCTACCAACGGCAAAGCTTAGAAATATTTTTTCTATTCCATGAAAATTGATAAACTATAAAATGTTATATAAATTTCATAAAAATAAAAAAAAAATATCATCTACAATAATTTAATATTATATACCTAAATTATTTTATGAATGAAATGTCATAATACAAAATATAACACTATTTGTTTGTATTAATACACTTTGTATTCAACTGGAATGTTTCAATAAACAACATTTTATTTATGAATCAGTACACGGTATTGGGTATTAATACTAAGAATATCACAACTTTGCTATTATGAAATTTAATTAACACAGACTTACATATCTCGACAAAGGTATACAGCATTTCAGCTCATACAAGTTCAATGAGTTGACTGACGTCTGTTTTGAAATAACTGTTAGGTTATAATCTTCAGGATATGTTACTTTGCTGTCGAACAATGGTATTAAATACAGAAACTTTACAGAAGCGATATGTATTCATACAATATTCATCGTTACACAATCATCTTTTTTCGGTGAATGTTCTATTATGCAATATTATTAAGCGTTTTGAATTTCTATAGCGATATAATTTAATTTTCTATCTCTACCTTTACATGAGCTCATAAATAATTTATTTATTCCGATTTATGATAGCACATTTGAATGAAAATTAATAATTATATCACCATCAAGATTTTTTTACTTCCCGTGTATTTAACCCGAATGACGGACGTTAAGAACATTATTAGTAACAGTATTTGAGACTATAAAATTTTCGTTATATTTTGAAATATTTAATTATGCTAATTTGTAGTAAGTATATCCTTGTCTGCGTATTTTAAATTTTTTGAGAGTTATAAAATATTTATAATGCATTTGAATAATAACATCCTTTTTGGAATCGTTTAAAATTATACTATGAAAGTAATAGCTGTCTAACTAATTGCAGAACTTTAGTCTACTTTCAGCCTTCATATTTAATGTGTATAGACAATGTCATAAGATCTTCTAATGTCTTTTATCCGTGTAGATGGCGTGGCAGCGTTTACAAGTTGGTGTGGCGGGAGCTGCTGGCGTACCTCACTCTCTACTATACCATCAACTTGCTGTATCGGTTCGCGCTCACCGAGCATCAACAAAGGTACGAATTTATATTTTTTGGAACGTATTTCTTTTTGATTTCGGCGGAGATTACTAGAATTAGAAAGTTATGACATGTTTTATTACATGATGTAGATTTAAGGATTTCGTAATATTTTCTTTCTCTTTCTTCCATCAAATCATCTTACATACTTTATTGATTAATAATAATATATTTCTAAATCACTGCATACTTTAATAAGGCACATCTATAACAAGATCTAACCAGCCCAGGGAGTCTAACTATTACTATTTTATTTGATATTATTTTATTTGCCCGTAACTATGACAAGTTTTAGGATAACTAAGGATATCGAATTGACTATAATTTTACGCTCCATATATTCTGAGTGAAGGTAAACTAACTTACGACCACGGTGCATTGTAAGATAATGCAGCGGCTGAAACTATTAAGATGTCGGGAAAGTACCTCAAGACTTCGGTGACTTCGGGAAGTTGAGCGGAACTTATTAAAACTATAAGATATTCCTGTAGTCGCTAGACAATTAGCGAGTGTAAATTTTGTTCATAATAAGTTTACAAACTCGCTAGTCTTGTAAATAATATAAAACATAATACAGTATATAAAAAATATAAAATACAGAAATAGTATAGTTAATAAAATACAGAATACCGTTTTAAGGATCAAAGAAAAATAAAGAAAAATTTGTTGTTTTATTACGGAAGTGCAACAATACGAATTACTATATTTAATCATCGACACAAAAAAGGGGGTGTTATAAGTTTGACATCAATATTTGTCTGCATGTCTGAGTGTTTGTGTGTATGTCTGGCATAGTAACGAAGCTCTCAAATAATTTGCCAATTTTCAATGTATTTTGTTTTCAATAAGAAGTCAGTTTCCTCAGTGGTTTGGGAATTACTACTTGGGAATTTTTTTCAATTGTAATAATTTCGTTTGTATGTAAAGGAAGTTACTTATTCTCATTTACTACGATATTTCTTTTATTATTATTTCGGTCAATTCAAATAGGGGCTCATTATTTTTGAAGCGTAAGTATGTCGAATATAAATCTGATGAATATTAATTAAGAAAAATTACGGTCCAACTCTCAATACACCTAGCCGCAATTAAAATTATAATTAAAATTTCGTGATCGATACTTCAGTTCCATTGAAAAAGTCGATGTGACCCAAATTATTTTTAATCATTTATATGATGTGGCTTGATTACTGTCAGAGTCCTGGTGCTGTTATTAAACTTTCAACGAATATTTTTTTTATTAATGACCATATATAATTCTAGTTAAGAAAAGTTAATTATTTTTTATTGAAAAATAAGAATGCTTTTAGTTATGTCATCATGACAGCAGCACTTTGTTTTAGCCTGTCTGTCTGTCACCGCATCTGTAAATCAGATTTAACCACGATGTTCTGATTCTGATAACAAAGCCGTTGAGCTTAGATAATTTTGGACTATTGTTTGATACTTTCATTACAATATTAATAGCAATACAATCAAACAGACAACATAATATTTTTTTAATGCAGTACTAATCATTTGTCCATTGTTTAAAAACAACGTCAATGGTATTGCTGACAAAAATTAACAATTTATATAATTGGTAAATCAATTGTTTTTTAGAGATGTAACATAATGTGTTCTTTTGATAAAAGCGGATATATAAATGATTTTAAAATCTCCTATAAAGCGTTACTAAAATTGAGGAAAACCAATATATATATAATTAAAAACCAGTCATATTTTACATTCTGCGAAACATTCAAACGGATAAACTTCACCAACTATTGTGTGACGGAAATCGATCACAGCCAACAATGCTACTTACGACAACAATGCTTTTCGTTTATGATTCGGCTCAAATGACCCACTATATTCTTTACAATGTACTTGTAAAACATTTCTTAACGAAGCAGTTCAACGTTGTACATATTCTTTAATCCCACTCTTAAAATAGGCTGTATTTAAAGTAACTTTATATAGGTATACAAATATTATCCTTGTATTCGTCATATAAAATCCCAGTTACAGTATTTTTTTTGTTAAAAGATATTAAACATGCAAATGCACTGAAGACCAATTAAGGGTGGTCCATCGGTGACAAGGGGTTCGGGATACGATTGCCTGTCAAATGCAACGTAGTTCAATTAATTTTCCTAGACAATGTTGTGTACTGTTACAGTCTGGCAGCTTTAAGGGGTATTTTGAGGTATTCACTACTTCATGTAGTGAGTGAAAACGTAATCTTAATAAGTATAAAAATAAAAAAGCTTGATAATAAAATAGTTTCTTTAATCATAGGGGATACAGTGCTCATCTACTAATAAAGGAGTAAAATTTATAAACATTCGACTTAAGCGTGAGAAAAATAAACGGAAAAATAGCGCCATGTTTTGATGTATCACAGACATTGACTGTTTAAAGCAATTTTACGTGGGCAAACGAGCTCAGCTCGTTGTAACGTCTGAGATACAACTTAAAAATAACTTGATTCACAGCTATGGGAGATACAAATGACTAATTTTGAACTTTATATTTGTACCATTGCTAATACGCATAAAACCAAAGTCGTTTTTCATGAGGAAAAATGTTAGTTTTGAAAAAGATCTGGAATAAAAACCAGAGTTTTATTACACATTTTATTGTTTACTTGAATAATTACTATAAAGATCTTTTTACCTTGTATACAGGGAACAGTCATTATTTGCGTAAGTAATACAATGATCAACGATTTGTGAGACGAGTCATATCACGTTTTCCCCAGTTACAAGTGATAACGAGGAATACGAAAACCCGTATATCAATAACATGTGTGACTATATTGCAACTTACTATGGTCCGTTAATTCAATATTTTTCATCTTCAAAAATTACATGTTCTGTGTCTTAAATATTTGAACATTTTAAACTTTATATGTGTTTAAATGGTAAATATTCCAAAAGGTTGATCTTGTCTTGTACTTTATTAATGTAACTCTCATCTTAATAGGAAACTGTAGGTCAGGAATCAATTAACAGGAAACTGTCGAGTAGGTTTGTATGAGAGATAAAAAATATCCTAACTATGAAGTTTGAAGCGAAGTATATTAGATCACTTCGTTATGATCTCCTAAAATAATATAAATGTATGTGCAAATCTTTTCTTTAAAACCTTTTTGACTAACCGTGAACAAAGAATTCCACGTCGTATTAACTTTTTAATCGAATTCTAGGGACTGTGGCGTGATATTGTATAGCCACTACTCTGTAAATAATCATCATGTTTTTTTTTCTTACGAAAGACGTGGACTGATTATAGTGGCTGTTTCATAATTTCAAGCATTAAAACTACGAGTACGAGACAATGGTAATATTATATTTGTTACTAATTTGAATTTTTTCTATTTTAAAAGAAATAATTGGACAAATAATGCAATATGATGAATTGATACAATTAATGGCTACTTAGAAGAAAATCTAAATATTTGCACTGTAAAATATGATGCTGTGTTAAAATTGAGGAAATTATGAATAATCGTTTAACTCACTCTATTTATATTCGACGACGGCTCAAAATTAGTCGGTTCTATTGTTAACATTTTATTTAATTAAAACAATAAACGCTGACTGTGAGCAGACGTTAGGATCGACGCTGAAGACGTCTTTAATAAATATCACAAAAGAGACTTTTTTATACAAATACATTTGTTTTTTGTCGAGTAATGAAAAAGTGGTACACAAAAAAGATGAAAAAAATACATCTAAGTATATTTATGTCTGAATTGTAGTTTTGATTGGTATCGTTGTTTAGTGCTGCATGTGACTGACCCCGTTTCGTTCGACTGGGAGTACTTACATCGATTAATCCGTTATGTTATATACACGAGCCGTTTTTATATAACACAATCTGTGTTTGTTACTTCTTACTCATCAGTTCATAATATTTATGTTAACATAAAAACGTGTTTATTTAAATGTTTGCTATTAGGTTTACACATTTCACGATGACGCGAACGGTATATTTCATTATGTTGAACGTAAATAATTGAAGTCTACAAAATAGTCAGTCAACCAGACATCCAATATAAATTAAGCCTTCATAAATATAGCACCTCCAAGTCGGATTTACATTCTCGTTTCATATTTTAATATATCTTTTGAGTCGACCTTGATGCGATGGCCGTTTTAAAATGTTATTAGTCTTAAGTACGATTGTACATACATAACATTCAAGTTTATTATTTTTTATCTATTAATTCGTTCATCGCAATCACCATTACTCCAGTATCGTTGTTTTGTAATACGTATTAAGGGACCATTGCACATTTTATGGATAGGTGTTCGATCTTAATTAAACAGAGAGCATTAATTTATTATTAGGTCTACTTTTCCATCAGGTTATTATAGTTCTTCCTTCATAGTAATTACTTTTTCTAATTTTAATTTTGGACTCTGAATCAATTTGAATGAAAATGAAAATGAACTTCGTTCAATATGAATCTAGAATATTTAGATAAATGTGTACAAAAATATTTCATTACTAAAGATTACTTCATTAAATTAACATGTTTCAGAATATTCGAGAAGGTTCGACAGTACTTCGGCGCTCAAAGCGAGTCTATCCCGATGTCCTTCGTCCTGGGTTTCTACGTAAGCCTGGTAGTGAAGCGTTGGTGGGAGCAGTACAAGTTGCTACCTTGGCCGGATACACTCGCGCTGTTCATCTCCGCTGGCATCCCCGGAGCGGTCAGTAAAGTAAACGAGACTTTGTTTTCGGTAGAACTTATCTTCTGTCTTCAAGCTGGGTCTTTATTTTATTACATCTTATTTTCAGCTGATAACAACTATTACTTTAATATCTTCTATTTCTTCTAGTCACCATATTTTCCGGCTTCTCTTTAAATAAAACAAATAGTCTATTTAAGTTTCACAAGTGTAGGAGTAAGCAATCAAATCTCGTGTTGGTTATGGGCTAGTGATGTCATGCGAGTGAAAAACAATCATAACTTTTATGCGAAACTTTGTAAATTTTTAAGATTCCTTGCGACTTTTATATACTAATAATGTTTGAATTTTTTTTTCTAATATCCTCAAACTGATTTCTTCTACGGTTATTAGAAATTTCTATTTAAAAAACAAGTCTCAGTTGTGTTTTTCCACTTTCGATGAATTCCATTTATAACATTTATCCTTATTTTGTTTGTATATATATTTATTCTCATTAAAAAATTCGTTAACTGTTATTCTGATAAACACGACCCGCATCGTATATGTTTGTGTGCAACTTTTACCATTAGTCTGACTTTATTATATAAAAAAGTTAAAAGAAGCCAAGACGTCTCATTTTATATAAATAGTTCTTCCTATGTGAGCATAGCAGTTTTAAAAATTTGGTATTCTAATTCCTAACGTTAGTGGATGAAATCGCAAAGTAAAACAATTTAGAATTACAAAGATATATATCTTATGATTGGATGACTATTTACTGAAAATATCTGGATCGAAGTTATTTCACTGATTAGTGCGACTCAACGCGGGACCAGAATGGTAACGTAATTATATCGGTGGATATTCAACCAGCTAAAATATTCCACTTTCGTGTTATGTATTGAAATATTCGGCAAATTTGAGTTTGGAAAGCGTTTAGGAAGCCCTGTTCGAGGAATGCTGCCTATGTGCTGCATCAATTTGCGGTCGGATACACGGGTACTTCATTATTCACATAAATGTTCGTGGTTATTCTGCCAATATCACAATGCAACTTTAATTTATCTCTAAAAAGGTTTTTATTAGGACGTCTTGTTTAACATTTTTCAAAGGAATCAGTATTCAGTAGCTCATTGTAACGCTGCTTTGTTCAATACGGATACGTAATATATTGTTATTGCTAAAGCGTTGCGAATGTTGAAGGTGGCTGAAGTTATTTTTCAATAAAAATATTATAGGTGGTGTGTAGGTAGCGGTGGCTATCCGGTAGCCAGCGATGCGTGTTCAGGAAGTACTAACAAGGTAAGGCATAATGAAGGCATTCATTATAACAATTATTTTTGTGTCTTAATTGTGAGATTTTTTTCTGTTCACCGGCGATGATCCTCCTTACTTTGTGCCAGTTGTATTACGTAAAGTTTCCAAAGGAATGTTTGCGATTTGCATTTATTCGTATTAATATAATATTATTATTATTCATAACACACCCATTATTAGTTATGTTTTAGAGACATAATATTATTGTTATTACTGATAATATAACGTACACAAGTAAACATTTTATGTATCTGGTTAGTCATAAAAATGTATTGTCTATTATAAAACTAACTTGTAAAACATATACGAAAGAAAATATTTTATATATTACCTGCACAGATCGTGTAATTATTATTTTCCGTGACGTGTTTACGTGAACTGCAGTCTTTTAAGGCTAAAATAATAATAATAATAATAATAAAAAAATTGTCTTAGATAGGACTACAATGTTATGAATATTTTTGTAGGTGTAAATATTATTTTAATAATTGTTTTTTTTTGTGGCAATTAATACGTTGTTATTGTTTTGTTTCTACTTCATTAAATCACAACTGACTGGTGGGTTGGATAGTATGAAGAGGTAGGATATTCTACTAAAGGTACATTCGATGGTAGTAATCTGAACCGACGACACTTGGTTAAATATAAAAAAAAGAAGGTTAACGAATATGTAGATAGAAGTAACATTCTGAAGGTAAACTTTGATAATGAAACAATTGTGTTTGTTTTAAGAAATCGTTTAGTAGCTACTAGCACTTGCTAATAATACTGAAGTCTAATAAAATTTATTAATTAAAATCTAACACTTACTTATTTTGTAGTTTCGGTATTGAGAACTACTTCTAGTTAGTGATAACGGCAACAAAGGTAACGGAATACCGAATTTTATATGGAGTCTTTCTGGTTTTTTAACACGTTTCTATTCAAAAAATGCGACTACTATCGACAGTACCTACCAAGACATTAAAATTTGGCCTGAGTGTATTTCAATTTTGTATATGCTTCAAGTAATTAATAACTGAATTAAGCTGTTCAATGTTATTCATGATTGGATTCATGTACCCATCTAAGGTCCGCCTTCTAACTATATGTGTAGGGCCTGTCATATTCGTGTTGAGCTTAATGAAGTTCGAAGGCGACATCTCCTAGTGAATTGCCTAAACATTTAACATAATATTACATAATAAATCTATTTATGATGTGTCAGTTCTATGTATTTTTCATTGTATGTCTCTGCTTTGGGCCTATTAAATTTTTTCTAAAGAGTTGTAGGGACTTGAAATATTTAGATTTAAAAATTTTTAATATAGGAAATAAGAAACAATGTATCGATATGTGTACAGTAGGGAGCAAAAACTGTATGCTAAAAATACTATCGTTTTTTATGCAATACCTCAGAGGCTTGGTTTTTTTTAATTTATTACTATAATTTTTTCGTTTTATAAAGAAAAATCAACATTGCGTTTTTGAAAATGTAAAAATACATATTAATAAAATAAATTAAAACAGCCTGTCACCGCATTGTGCTGAACGTATGTATGTTCGTCTGTACCGAAGCACGCAAGCTTTCCGAGTACTGAGAAGAAAATTGACCAATTCTTGATTGTCATAATTGTTTGTTAAAAACATTTCAACGATTAGAGCTCTATCAATGCTTTCAACCATTAAAATATTTTCCAACACATACCATTTAAGTGTATTCTTCATAAAATACTTTGACACATAATAAGAATACCGGGAGTGGTGTTGTCGTGAATGTCATAGCAGACACTAAAGCTTATGCTAGCTATTATTATTTTTAATATTTTACGTCAATTAGAAAATACAAACACGAATTTGTTAAAATGCCTATGATGTTATGGGTATATTGAATTGCATAGAACGATTCTCGTATTTCAATAAAACGTAATCATTTGATGAATAAAATCAATGGCAACTTTAAACGCTCATGCTAGGTTTACAGAAAATATTATAAAAAAAATTAATTTACCTTATTGACGCCATCACAACGCTTACTTATTAGGTTTGATCAACCTTGACCGTATTGCAAATACTTTACTACGGATAATATATTATTAAAAATATTTACAATTACGTGATTTCCATCATTTCCTAGTTGACTGAATATTGTTATGATAAGCGAAAATAGATTAATAAAAACTGTGTTATCAATATTTCTTTGTTACTGAGATTTTTTTTTGAATATGTGTATTAACTACATTCAGTGTAGTCGACAATGTTGTGTTTAGGTTCGGTTTTAACATTCAAGTAGGATTTAAATTTGAAACTTACAAATTGTATAGGTCTGATTTGCAACTTTGTAGTAAAAATAGTACTTCTTAGTTATAAATCACAATTGTTTAATTCAGGATATTAATTAAATTTAATTAGAAATAAATAATTTAAAATATTGATATCGTTCATACGTTTTCAAGTTGATATTTTCTCAATTATTTCCTACAAATTTCTTCCTTAAAATCTTTAATCGATGAAACAATAAATGTTTATTGAATTTTATCACAAATTTTACCTATAAATTCCTTGAATTAAGGACATTATATTGGGATTTACAAATATTATGACTTGTATAAAATAATATACTAATATACATTTAATAAGGGTTCGATCTTGGCAAGTACCAATGTGATTTTTCCGAGTCATAAGTACTTTGTAAGAGTATTTAGACACCACTGACATACGGCGAAGGAAAACATCGTGAGGAAACCTGGATTTATAATTTCACAATTATTAGTTTGAAAACACCTACCCGTCTTGAGCAAGCATGGTGATTAATGCTCAAACCTTCTCCATGTGAGAAGAGGCCTGTGCTCAGCAGTGGGCTCTGATAGGCTTTATTTTTTTATACATATAATATTACAATTAAATGAAATCTACATTACAATAAAAAAACATGAGAAACTATTTATATTTTTTATTTATAAGTGATCTACGCATAAACAAGAAGATTTTTTAAGTCATTATGATAACTATTAAATCGACCTTGGATTCATTAAAACAATATCGTTTCTGTTTATTGTAAGGTTAAAAATTGCTCCATAGCAGGAGAATACGCAAACTTAGTCAAAAACGAACATTTAAATATTTTTCTTTTACAAATCTACACAGATAAAATCACATATGAAATATTGTTAATATTAAATTTAAGAAGTGATAGTTTTTTGATTAATAATTTAAACTCTCACTCTTTAATTCCACTGAACAATATTAGGTATAAACAAAGAAAATCCGTTTGACTGTGGTTTCGTGGTTTTATTAACTTTCTTCAGATATTCTTATATCTAATACAAGTTTTGTACTTCCATACAAAACGGTGTTCAGTATATAGTTCAGTTCTTGGTTAAAATAAAGAAAAATGCTATTTGAAATAACAATTGGTAACTAAAACATTTGTGGCTTACTGGTGTTAATTAATTTTCCACTACAAACGGCAGCTTCAAACAATAAGTTGTATATAATTAACTTTCCTCGAAATTCAAAACAAGTTAATGTTTTAATTGATTTTATATGATAATATGAATAAACATTTATAACGGCTGCCTTGCAACATTTTCCTGGTACGATGTCTTGTTATTAAATCCACACTGTAATCACACGATTTAATTTAAGATGAACATAAAACTTCCAAGCATAATAAATGTAATTCTCAATTTATCGATAACTGGTAAAATAATAATAATAAAAATTCCGCTATTTATAAATAGTCATAAATTTCTTAGGTCTTATGTTATAATAACATTTAACATATAAAGTATAGAACATTTAGATCAGAATCAATCGACTCGAGTAACAATAATCTGATAAATAATTAAGTTTTAAAATATTGACATGTTAAATTTGCAATACCTTTAAAGTTTTTCGTAAAATCATTAACATTTGAGGCATCCAGCAATTAGTTTCAATGTATTGTTGTTTCGCCCTTGACAGGTTACGAGGGTCAGGCGCGAAACCAGTCAAATATTGTCGGCTTGTTTTGTTACTTTCGAAAAAAAACTATTGGAAGTATGTATAACTTTATTATCAAAGCCAATCAAATCAATAGGAATTTAATGCAAATGGATAAAAAGTGTCTATTTAAAAAAATATAATATAATCCTACATTTTCTGTAATGCATCTGAATAGACATTCAGGTATTGGTTCTTTTACAAGCCATTTGAAATATAGTTAGCATCTGAAATTCCTCTGATTTGAATTTCATCTCATTGATCTCCTATATAAGGGCCTTATAAAGGTTTTATTGGAGTGTGACGAAGCGCTGTTTGCACAATTTGTCTGTTTGAGCTACGTAAACCAGACCTACAATGTGGAGCGACTGAGGCAAGCATTGTTTAAAACAAAACTATTCTCGTAATCCCGCGGTTGGAAATATTTAATTAATGATACCTAATGAGCACTCCGCCCTTGAAGAGGTCACATCGCCTTTCAGAATAAATAATTCAACAAATATAGGCTACAATAATAAGTTTACCCTTGAACAATTGCGGAGGCGAGAGGACAATCACTCAGTACTAAAGTCGTAAACTAGTAATTGATGAAGCTAGATCTCAACTTCGATGACATGAATTTTGTTTAGACAGCTCTAACTATACTTGTCTTACAGAATCGCGTCACGATTGTGAATCTACATTATTAACGTTAAATATTTTTAATTGCTATATAAACTTTAAGATAATTTCATGCAAAAAAAAATGTATGTACCTATTTTTTATAACACTACATCATTTTTGGCTTTTTCCAAGCCACTACCAAAAATAGCAAATATAATCTTTGGACACAAATATAGCCGACATTTTCCGGTGAATATATAGTATATTAATATAAAGATAATTTAAACACAACTCGTACAAGATTTTCAACGCTGATTACTTTTCAAGGTGACAATACAATACTGAGATGTATTATTTATTCTGATCCGACTATAGTTTTAATTTTTCAAGGAATTTGCGTCATAATCCAAAAACTCCCCTTTTATTATTGTTTAACATTTTTTATCAACAGCATAATGAATTACGAAACGTTCGTGACCTCAGCAAAATACTTTCTTGTTTACACCAATCTTTTAATTCGGAAGTGAAAGGAATCAGTGAAATTCTGTAGAAACTGTCTCTGATAAATCTTTATAAACGTTTTTTACAGAACGAAGTAGATTTTGTTTAATACAGTTCCGACATACCAGTATACCTACATCACTCTATACAGATGAAAACAAGCTAACGAATTACAGTATTTAAAATTGTCATTACTCGTTCCTTGATTATACATCTAGAAGATAGTAATTATTTTCTTGTTAGCTGCAATAAGCAATGACAGCTATTATATGTCGCTTTAAAAAGAGTAAAATACTCTATAACTTTATAACATTGGTATAAATATTATTATAAAAATATGGTTAAAAATGGAATTCCTTTTAGTATGTTGAGATCTGACTCTTACTGATATTTTTTATTTATCCTCTTTTTCCTTTTATGTACAATTGAATTTTATTAATATTCTCAGTATCAAGTCGTTATATAATGGATTATAGTAATCATTATTAATCTAACGTGTAACTAACACTAATGGATGCATAATATTTTATTTTCTTTACCAATAAATGAGATACGCGAATATTGATTCAATGTTGATGTAATTTAAGTATAAAATAATGTAACCTTAGAATTCGTAGAATTTAAACCTGTTAATACTTTAAGCAGTATCCGTTTACGAAAACATAATTCAGTTCATTTGTATCGAGCCGAAGCGAAAGGACCACTACGTCACACGATAAGGTGGCATAGAAAGGATTCGCCACGCTGTGACTGTAATGTTACCCAACCTCGCTCTTACCCCACGTGTAATAAAGGACACAATGCAATACAAATAAGCAGCTAGAAATATTGAAGTTATTGATTATTCATACTTACGCTTTGTTCTTTCGTGTTTAAAACATTTTTTGTTAGAAAACGTACTACATGCCGTTATTAATTGTGGAGTTGATGACTCCTATCACGACAATCGCTTGTGAAACATTCTATCTATTCTTTAAATATACACATAATAAGAAACAAAATCATTCTTATTAAACAGCACCAAGGTTTTGTTAGTCTTAAACCGGTCCGCAACAATTATTTTTAAACTATTTTTAATAAAACGAACTTCGTTTGGGATAAATAAATTCGCCAGATTAATTATTAAGGTAACATACGTTCCTATATTGTCAATTACATGTTAACTTATATCAAATTTATATAAAGTTTTAGTATAGAAATTATATCTTAAAAATATTTTAACTGACACCAAAAATTGTATATCAGTTGTGGTCAATTCAACTTTAAATGTCAACACATTTTTAAATCAATAAGTAATCCCACATTCTTAAGCCTCTTCAGTGGTGAAATGGATAATCATTTTTACATTTCCTTTATAGTGCGAGTATATATAACAGGTGTTAAATGTATGAGAAATATTCAGCAGTACCTACTGTTAGCATTTGTTACTTATATTAATTTTAATACAAAAAAAATACTCCTATGTGTATGAGACAACAACATCAATTAGGGTGGGTTTAATGGTTGTGTGTTGTGCACCAAACTGATTTTAAACGTTTTTCCTCTGCCTGTTGTTCGGTAAAAGCGGCATATTTACACTTTGTTATATAACGAGGCATTGTTCAAAGCGTGTTTTAACCGCCTGAATTTCTATTCTACTTCACATTGTTTCGTGCTGCACATATTTCAGCCTGTTAGGTAATCTCACTAACAATATGTGTTAAGATCAACGTAAACTGAGGTGTCTTATATTATAAGGGTTGGGCTATTTTTTATAATAATTAATCATCACTCGTGTTCTACTTTTGTCTCATTTATTCATTATATTTTTATATGGTTTGTGACTGGACGGATGTTCCGTTCCATGATTTTTCATCACAATCCATTACTTTTTTATGCCTTAATAAATATATTTTCTTATCGTAGATCGTTTTAAAGTATACCCAGCAAAAGTATAAGACCATCCAATAATTGGAACTTATTAGGGTGATAAAGTTAAGTTACGGTAACCAATATCTACACACACCAAGAGTTTAAATCTATAAATATTTTCTTGTTTATATTCTTTTATGTCTATTAATCATAATTGTACAATTTATTACATATGTAATATTTATAACTGAATTAATTAAACCAGCGGAAATTACTCGGTAACTAGTAACAATGACTTGAGTAAGCCTACACCAGCTGTCATTGTTGAATAGATAGAGCAAGCATCAAAATAAATATAATATTGAACCTGAAGAAATCCTGTGTATATAATGTCTACTGATAAGCACTAGGAATAATGTAAGAAAAAAATAAAGTATGTTTTGGGAAGAAAAATACATTCTATGACAGCATAATAATTTTTTCAAAATTATGGTGGTCGTCCAAAATTATGGTAAAATTATGGTGGTCGTCCAAATTGGTAAATCGGATTTTATGTATCTAGCATTTCTTCTGTTTTTTGCTATATTATAAAACAAATAGATCTTAATTAAGATCGAGTTACGTTATTAACTTATGATATTTAAAAACGACGAATAAACATGTCGACGAGTTGAAAGACACTCTGAAAAAACAATCAACATTCTAAAAGTTATGATATTAATAGCAACAGTAAAATAAAACACTTGACATCAACTTTTCAATGACACTAGTTCTTACTACTTTATATAATAAATATTTTTTTAAATATATTGATTCCCACAAATATTATGTACAGCTTCCAATTATGTTGACACGTTCCTTGGTGATGGTCATAATCGTTACTATTGTATCAGGTGCGCTGCTTCTGTCCCACAAAACAATGCTACGTTACTAGGTATTGATTAACAATTAATTTAAATTTTGAGTATCGAACAGAGTATACTTTTAGGTACAAGTAGTGTACACAAAATATTTATATAATATTGTAAAAGTAGGTAAAATATTTTATTAGGTTTTATTAGTTGGATTTTCTTTTTTTTTGTCGTAAAATGTTATGTTAAGGTTAATTCAAAGTAAGTCTTTTTAAATATAAGAATTATTCTTATATTTAAAAGTAACGTTTGTTTCTTGTTGTTTGCGTACTTTGGACTTTCACGCTGTTTCTTACTTTATGATTAATTAATTCCTTCCATATTCAATTAATTAAATATTGCGATGTTTAAAATATCTGTTGAACGTTATTTTGCTTTATATAGCTTAAGCATGCGCAGCTTATTTCTGTTTTTCTTAATTTTTTAAGTGTTTTTGCAACTTTGTAAACGTTAGTATACAAAGCGACTACTTAATCTGCGTTATGCGACATATTTTCTTAATTCAAATTAAAATCTTGTTTAAGATCGTGCTTATCATATTTAATATGTAAATAAATATGCTTACTTGAAGTGGTTATAAAAAATCAAGTATTTTTAAAGTGCGCTTGATGGTATTTTTTATTGTAACACTATATATAAAAACGGTTTTAATTATTATTATAGATTTCCAACTATGTTACATAACATGTTACATCGCAATATCAAAAAACATTAACCATAAAAGCATACACATAAATAATAGATAGAAATAAATCAATCAACATATTAAATAAAACTAAAAATTGTTATGGTTATGTAATATAAATTTACGTATATGGCTTTACGAGTATGTTTCCTTGTTTGCAGGACGAAACCGGGCGGCTGATGAGGCGGAATATAGTCAGATACGCCATTTTGGCATACGTGATCACCTTGCAGCGAGTCTCACTCAGGGTCAAGAGACGGTTCCCCACGTGGCAGCACGTTGTGGACTCCGGTGAGTGTGGCCAACCTGGCCCAGCTGGCCAATCTGGCCAAGGTTAATAAGTGGCGAGCGCCTTTAACATATTATACCACTACCGGCAATACTCTGATAGGTCTTATGTTACTTCAAAAGTTCAACACAAGATCGTTGCTCCATTTATATAGAGTAAATAAATAGTATTCAAGGTTTGTTATAAAATAAAAATGTTGTTAATGATAATTTCATAGATCAATACGCTTCTGATATGTTTTCTGTAGTGGAAGGATTGAGTTATATGTAGTCTCTTTAAAATAAACATTATTTTTTTTAATCTTAAGTTATTTTTATTTCAATGACGAAAAATATATATTTGTTCAAAACAAATATTTCAGGTCTGATGTTGGAAAGTGAGAGAAAGGTATTCGAGAAGATGGACGGTAAGAGCCCAATGTCCAAATACTGGATGCCCCTGGTGTGGGCGACGAATATTATCAACAGGGCGCGGAAGGAAGGCTTGATTACCAGCGACCACATCGTGCAAACGCTCTTGGTGGAGCTGTCTGACATCAGGCGACGGTTGGGAGCGCTTATCGGGTACGACACTGTGTGCGTGCCTCTCGTCTATACACAGGCTAGTAGCTTGCCATATGTGAATTATCGGAACAGTTTCATCTGCTTTCAGCGCTAACAAGCTGAGCTCATTATAAAGTTAGAAAGCTCATTATGATGTTAAAGCGCTTAAACATTTGTAAACGTATGTAATATGGAATGCTTTGCCTCATTATTATCTTTTAGTGGTAACCAAACTGTAAGCCGATATGTGAATGTTAACAGAAATGATGTCTGCAACTCGGAACATTTTGCGCATTCATAAACCCACAATTAGTAGGAAAAAGAAAATCGTAATGTCTAACTTCAGATCTTAGGGAACCAGCAGATTGATAGAATTTTAAATACGGTAACATTCCTAATACCTTAGATTACTTAATTATCAGTGGAAATATGTTGTACGCTATATTATTTGTGTTGAAACAATTAAAAACTGAATTTCTATGTAACTTACTTTTTATCAAAACGGTGCATGTTAGAAATAATATCTCTTTCAAAGTAACCTACATAATGAAATATATAGGTTTTTGGCTGCGTCAACTCGCATCAGCTACGTGCTTGGGGTGATAAGAATTAAACAGTAACAAATGAATATTAATATTTTCCAAGACATTATAGTTATTATGAGCTTTTTTCTATGCTGTTTTTATTGTTTGCTGATTCAATGTATACTGTATACTGTCAGCTTAAATTTATTGGATTAATCTTCTCCATATTATAAATCATACAACTATCCAGATCCTTTTTAATAGTAATAAATTCAACTGATTATTCTCCTGACAAACGTCAGATTTAATGGTAAAATCCTGTCTTTTTTGTAATTCAAATCATAAGGCGTACATTAAATACAAGCTAGGTAATATTAAACTGACGTCATCCGTGTGGACTGTGACTGTAGAAAATAATGAAGTAGCGACTAGCGAGTATTACATATTACGATTATCGTTTACGGAAACATGCGCTTTGAATGAGCGAGAGCCGATCAACACTCACATATTGGATACTGATTCAAATAAGTGTCCTTTTGTTGAAATACACAACAGACACACGTAGTTATATTTTACGAACATTTTTCAAAATCATTTTAAAATTAACGATAATTTATAACAAACATTTAATAACATCAGTTGGAAAAACTTTTGGAAGTAAATTTGGAATATAATTAAATTTTTCTCATGAATATGTAGGTAAGCGAGACACGTTGTGGTATCCGAACTTATGACACGTGTCTGTTACCTTCTGGGAATAATCTATGGATGAAAAATTCTTTTATAGTTGAAAAATAAACGTAGGAAATTTATGAAACGAGTGTTCCTAAACCTAACAGAGATTAGTCATGTTTAATAAAGTTTTGTTTATTTTGGCTCCAGACCTAGTCGTCTAAGATATTAGCATTATAAATTTATTTGGCAAAAACGATTCTTTAATGTACTGGTTTAGGTATAGTTGCTTACTGTAAACTTCCTTAAGTAAGTTTAGGTTTTGTGACTTAGTTTTTTAAATATGGTAAAATTCTAAGCTGCTGCTTTTGCTCTAAAATCAATATAACATCTAATATATATTAAAGAATCGAGGGAACTAAGGAAATTGTAGAGAAAGTAATATTGCTTTTAAATCTTGCTCTCCAGGTTGTGACTTTAGCCTTGTACACATACTTTGTGGCAGCACTGATGGGTCGGCAACTAGTGCCACCTGCTCCTGGTAGTACCTCCAAATACGAACCAGATGTTTACTTCCCGCTATTCACAGCCTTACAAGTGAGTTGTATCTTATTAGAATTCTATTAGCCTTAGGTTGTAAACATAAAACATTGAACATTGAACGAAAAGATATTATTTATGTCGATGTTATTTTGATTAGTGTTTTCTGCCTACAACGACGTCTTCAAAAAAGTAACATAGCTTTACGTAGTACGTAGTTTTTGCACTGTATAAAAAATCTCTTGTACGAGTATATAGGTTGTTATAGATGAATTATTATTCAATTGTTCTTAAATATTTTGTATCACGCTTCTACGATTCTCCTAAATACTCAATATTTACGTGTCGATACAATTATTTCAGAGTGTATAGTGTTTTTTACTTTTTTCAGTTTTGTTTCTACGTAGGCTGGCTAAAGGTTGCGGAGGTTCTTATAAACCCATTTGGTGAAGATGACGATGACATTGAACTGAACTGGTTAATCGACAGACACATAAAGGTATTAAATATAAAACAAATTAAATTAATAAAGACTTCATTATATGCTTATTAAAAATACATTTAATTTGTTAGGCGGCATACATGATAGTGGATGAAATGCACGAGGAACATCCAGAACTTCTCAAAGACCAGTACTGGGAGGAAGTAGTTCCTAAGGACCTGCCCTACACTGTTGCCTCAGAGCACTACCGCCGCCATGAGCCGCCCTGCTCCGCTGACCACTACAAAGTAAAAGCAGAAGACGCTGTATACGCCAACGTTCAAGCACCTAGAAAAAGTCATGACGAAACTTATGCTGATTATGTAAGTCGACAGTTTGTTGCAGTCATATTCCAAGAAATGCTTATAATATAACATTAACAAGCAATACACACTTAAACGGCATTATTGTCTGTAATTAAATATCAATCCCTCTCTTATTCGTATTGATTTTTTCTTTGATATCTATATAAGTAATAACGTTTAACCAATTAATACATATTATAATCTTTGCAATTAATTTATGGCTTCCAAGTTTTTTGTGGATTCTTAAATCCTTTTCTTAGATAATTTGAACACTATACCTACACCTTGCTTTACCATGTAACTAACTAATAACAAAAAACTAACAACTTTTCTAATGCTTTCAGGAAAGTGTAGATACACCATTGGTAGAACGACGAAAAAACTGGTTTCAGAGACAGATATCAAGAATGGGTTCAGTTCGATCGGCTTCCACTGATTATTCTTCTGGTGGGTTATTTGGAAGAAATCGGCATAATTCCATGGTGTACTCCAGTCCAGAGACGGGCCAGCCCACAGCACCGCCGCAACAACACCATAAGATGTCATTGTACGAGAGACTCGTGGGCAGGAAGTCAGGAAGAGGACAACATCGACAGAATTCTAAACATGGTAAGTTAAGAGACCATTTTGTCGAGTTTACTTATAATTAAATATTTCGCTCCACTGATCTTTAACCATTTGGATATATTTTCTAAATAAAGCTGTTATTTATCTTTTAGTGAAGAATATAAAATAATATGCAAGTTATTAACTGTATTTTTGTTGAATAAATACAGAAATATCGTAATAAACGACTTCTTCTAACTTTCTATCCAGGCAGTCAAAAGAGTAATGGTTCAGCAATACCGATAACATTACGCAATCGACCACGTATTCCTACTCCGGACGTGACCAAAGAGGTTATGGACCGTGAGAACCGCATAACAATGGGGATGCAGAATATGGGGGTAATTATGGCTCACCAGGGCTACCAAAACGAAGTGCCTGTTTTAGGAGCTCTCGTGCTCTCTCCAATTCAAGAGCTTGATAGTGGCTCCGTCAACAACACCTTGCATGCCGGACAGCCTGGAACTACAGCACTAGCACAAGCTGTGCTGTCTCCTGGTTTGGCTACAGGTAATATTAACCAGTTAAACTTGATAAACACATGTTAGCTATTTCAGTTTTAACTCTTATAGTTGGTTTTTCATATATTTCAGGTCTAACACCAATGCTGACAGCAGCCCCCGTGGTGTCGCCGGTAACTTTGTCTCCCATGGGGGTCTCACAACTTCTTGGTAGTTCAACACCATCAACTCCTCGCGCAGATCGCACACCGCCTGCGCCGCGTGCTACGGTCACTGAGCTACCTTCTGATAGCGAACACAGCGGGTCAGGGACGCCGCCGGAATTTAATAGAAAGCCAAACGGCTCTAAACGAGGAGAAGTCTATGTATAATATACTCGCTTAGACGTATTGCTCCATTGACAGAATTACTGCCTATGAAGGATCTGCGAAGTAGTCCATGGTGGTCTGAATCTATTAGGTTTCATCAAAAATTTACATTTGCTTTTTCAGTAATTTTATCGTAAGTCCGCTCCCAGACTTACAGTAAAATATAAGTGTGAGTGAGTGTTTATTGTTAATTGGGCAGTTAACGTGACGGTAACTGGTTATTAATAAGTAGAAAGTGTGTATATAAATATAGAAGAATTATATATCGTTCGTGATCGAGCACTAGTTGTCCTTAAACTAATCCGTCCCAGTAGTGCTTGGTATGTGATCACGTTTATATGTATGTACAATATTGACTGATATTGAAAGTTTTATTGAGTTACTTATATTGTGTGTTAATTTTATGATCTACCATCATATCTAAAAATATAATTTACGCACAAACAGGGATTGAGTTATATAGCTTTGTATAAATTCTTTTTCATTTATTTAATTTTTTTATTTCTTCTTTTCTGACTTACCCTAACTTTTCCCTGATAACAAAAATGCCGAAACAAATATGTGTTAACAAAAAAAAAAATCAAAAATCTAGAAACAATCTGCTTTTATTCTTCAAGAGTTAAACGAAATGAAGATCAAATACTAATAAAAAGGCGAATTTGATAAAACTCCTATCTGGTTTCGTAAATTTATTTTAAAACAAGTGTTTAAAACATTTTCTCTATGAAATGAAGGAAGAAGGAAGAATACAAGTGATTTACTCATTATAACACGTCTTCTATACCGACGATTTTTATATATTTATATAGAGATCCATATTTACATTCTTAATTATATTGAGAAGAAATTATTATACAGGAAACTTTTTTATATATGTACATACATACCTACATCTAACGAGTTCGTACATTTTTTTCTCTTTAATAAAATATGCGTTAGTTTACACGGGTTAGTAAACTGAAACTTTTATATATGATAAGGGTATTATAAAATGTTATACTGTTTCCAACTTTAAGACATATATTATACATCATGAATAAATGAATTAAAGACTTATAAGTTTGATATTAGAATTTTGTATATCTCTGACCATAAAATACGAAACTCCGAAATAGTACAATAATATTCTCTGAAGTCAAATTAATCTGCGCAACAAAAGTCTTTGTAAAAATTTTCCTAACCTTTTATATTCTCTATGAAAGAAAATAACCATTCAGCCGCGCTGTTATTTGTTTCTATACGTTTTTGGCACCATACATAAATTCGACTTTTTGTGTTTTTAAAAATCATAGAGGATATGTAGAGAAAGTATTAAAAAGTTTGAACAAATTAAGCGAGTGCTGTATTTTGGCATGTTATATTTTGATAGCAAAGTTCAATATTAATTATTTAAGAAACTTATACCAAAATAACTCTTTTACGTGTTTGTCGTAAAGGGCTTGCCATAAATTATACATTACGAATTCTCATTATATAACAATAGCCATATATAAAGTTTAAATACCTAAAAAAATAGTAGTTGGTGGATTGTCAGATTTGTAGTAATTGATCTATATTTTTACCGTCGAGTTTTTATTGCAATGTATATAGTGTTAGAGTCTTATTGTAGTTTAAATAAAAATTCTGAGTTTCCTTCCCATATCGTAAATATATTTAAATACTATTAACATATATGTATAACACCAGGTTTGTGTAGTTTTAGCTGATGAGATCTGATGTTTTGTTAATTTGAGACAAAGATTCAACTACTATTCTCATTACCTGTTCAATACATTATACTCAACGAAAACCAAACAGAACAATTTTCAAAATGATGACTACACCAAAACAATCAGGTTAAGAGCTAGGAAATATGTTTGGTTTAATAACCTCGTCCTTTTCAAATTGGTAATAAAACTTATTACTCTTGAAAATGTTGTGATGTATTCATTTCGTAAAACTACTACCTACCCTCAACTTTACGAATATAGAAAGCACCTAAGGCCAAAGAGAAATCCAGAAAAAGTGTCTTAAGCGATAAGGAGAAATCCTTTGTGCGGTTTTTGTCATTCTCATAAATGGCAACAAAGTTGAAACGTCCTGGAGTTATCTGTTTGATGTACCTTGAATATGCTTTTGTGTATCAAAATATGTGAATTGTCAATATCTATCCAAGAATCTTTTAAAATTCCTAAAAAGTAAAATAAACGTAACTAATTTATAAATGCATTTCCAGAATTATAATTTAACTTTCTTGCTTATATTAAATATAATAAAATATAAAATTATTTCTTTTAAACAATTTATTTAACAAATATGTGAAATCGTCATTAAAGATGTAGCCTTGAAATAATCTAAATTAATTAAATTGTTTATTTATTCATTGTTAATTTTGAAATTCAGAGGTTTTAATATTAAATGAATTTGCCATATTCAAACATTTCTCTGGGCCTACTAGACGAGATATTACTAACTTCAATAGTTTCACAATGAACCAACAGCATTCAAATTCTGGTTCAGAGTTCACGCGAGGAGAAAAATGTATCTTCACGCACCTGGTTCTGACTTTCTGCCTCATATTTGTCTCAGTGATGATATATTTGATCCATCTGTATCTGGTCAGTCACACCATCCATACAATGTTTAATACTAGGAGACGAGCATCCGCTTATCGTAAGACATATTTTTATATCAGCTAGCTATATTAGACCATTCCTTAAGGAATATTTACAGATAACTAAAAGGAATCATTAATAGTCCTACAAAATATTTTGTCGCATTGTTTTCGAAAATAATTTTAATTTGTTATATCTTAATACTTTTTACCTAAATTTTATGTAGACACCTACCGACATACTTTAAAATATATTTGTATCAGAAATAATAATAAAACTATATAAAAAATGCGTAATAATCAGTCAACAAGCTGTCGTAACCAAGATTTATTATGACCAAGATTTATTATGATGATATTTTGTGTTTTCCAAGCTTGTTTAAGCGCCATCTCCCAGAATTTTCATACACAATGCAGTGGACGTATCATCCGTCATACCTCATAGTTATATGTGAATTGGAAAACAGATGGTACCATAGGAAAAGTCAAGTTGGTTTCTATTGGTTATGTTTAAGGGTGTTTATTTGTATGTTATATATATAACACAACTGCCATTCACTAAGGATTCAATAGCACCGGGCTCTTATTGAAATCCAGAGACTAAAATAATGGAACGCGCTATTAGAATACGAAGAAATACGAGTGTTATTGATAAAAAATCACCCACACACTTTAAGCCTTTATTTCTTTAAGATGGTTGAAAATAATTAAATTAAACTTTTTTTCAGCAAAATTCGATGCTGTCCCCATCGGAGTAATATATCTAAACAGTAATCCAGTCCGTCCAACTTGTAATACGCTGCTCCTGAAAAGTCATTGGTCTCTTGGACCTGGCCATTGTGTAGCTCTCATGTCACATCCAGATATGTCTCATCTATTACTGGATTGGAGACTGAAATATAGATATAATAATGGTACTTACTACTTTCTGAATTCTCTCTCTCTCTCCCTCTCTTCTGAGGGCTCTATTATTTAATAGTTTAATATTAATTATAATATACATTATGTATTTAATTATTGCCTCTACTTTAAAATATTTTTGGAGAAATGTTCTAGATAAGTGTTCCCAAGTGACCGTCGTTAAGGATAATTCCTGAATATATCTTTAAAATAAGAAATGGTTATTTAAATAAAGATTAATCTTATTTAACAGGTGTGAAAATTAAACGAACCGTGGTTCACCCACACTTTGACACCGACACGTATGAAAACAATATTGGAGTGATACATCATAATGACTTAAGCAACTTGCAGATGTACAATCGTTAGTAATCACCTTATCTATATTTAGAATAAATCTCTATATAATTAACATTTATGTTATATAACAAATATCAAATAAGATTTAACAATGTGCCCTTAATCTTAATTAAGTATATTTTAGACTAGTTTAAGGAGTAGATCCGAAATAAAAGGTTAAGGAAAAGTAAAATTTACTACCCTACTCGCAATGAATGGATGTGCTTTTGGTGGTTTTCGGTTTAATTGATATACATTTACAAAGTGAAACGCATTACAAAAAAATCACAAAATAAAGAAAAACTTAATATACACAAAAATCGTTAAAGTAGAAAAATATTATTAACTGTGACACTCTGTTAAATTTTACTTTTTTTATTAATATATTATACCTTTTAAAAATAATAATTATCGTCAAGTATTAAAGAGATCTAAAACAAATAATATTAAAAAAATCTTGAAAAGGTATTTTTCTAATCACAAATGGCAAGGCTAGATGTTATTTATCTTACGGAGGTACTTTAAGAATCTATTGAAATGTAGTGTAAACATGTGTCTTCTTGGTTGATGATGTTTGTCGCTAGTCATAGCGACGCCATCCAAGCAAATTAAGAAACAAAAATCTACAAAGCCCTTTGTAGCAAAAGCCGCAGATTTTTACCGTTTTCTCCTAGAATACTAATCCTGTTCTCGTTAGCAATCTGTTGGATTTGTTAAGACAAAAAGACAAGTGTCACAGAGTCACAGACAGAGAGGAAAAGAATTCGCAAAAACTCCTCACAGAATACGAAAATTACAATTTATAAACTAAATAAACCGAGAATGTTCTTCAAAAGAGTAGCTAAGCTGTTATGATCATCTGACTGTCTGTGTCGCTTACAGAAAGCAAGACTTCTTCGACTAACGATATTCAATTAAAATGTTTGGACATGTGACGTGAAATTCTATTACCAATTTTATTACTTTATAACACTTTGTAACATCTGAATTCTAGTTGCAAAATGTGTTTGTATATGTTGCTGTTCAAATTAAATGAAAACAAACTAGACGTTTGGGCTAACTAATTGAAATATTAAAATGAAAGTTTTTAAATGGTATTGGCTCTTTGGGGTTAACGTTCAGATAGGTAAAATTCTGTTTGGCATAAGCCAAATTACATATTGCTTATAAACAAACTTTTGTCCTAAAAAAGAATATATGAAAAACAATACATTTTTTGATATTCTTCTCTTATATCAAATATATATTTTTATTGATTATTAACATACATATAAATATGTAGCCATTATACGTAATATGAAAAATAAATTTTAATTAAGTCTTATAAATAAAACCTAGCAATAAAACTTCCAAATATTTGGATTGTATGAGACTAAACTTCAGACATTCAATGGATTCACCGTGAGGGTGCCGGGTCCATTGCGTGGCAGGGAGAGGAGCTTCAAAGGTGCTTGGGACTTGCGACTCAGGTTTAGGTTTAAGAGGCCCCTATCTAACGCACTTTAAACGCTCACCTCCACCGTCCAAGCTCCTCTCTCTACCTAACAACATTTGAAAAGAGGGCTTTGAATTGAGGGATGCCTCTGAAGTATGTTCCAAGAATAAATTGATATTAGTTTATATCTATTATCTTTTTTGGAAATGATAATGGTAAAATAGTTTAGAAATAAATCGTTATCAGTTAGCATTTATTTGCTATATATTTTTAAAGGTTTCTCATATCTTTAAGGACTATTTTTTAAAGACTAAATATTGTGAAGATTTTTCTAAACGAGTTACTAAAGGAAATAAGATGTTACTTTGTTTTTATAGAAAAACAAAGGTCTTTCCGAACTAGGCTCTGATATTTTAAATGATTCCATTCGGCGTTTTATATATCATGATAGATATCGGAGAAGTAATGTTATTGAAAATAAAACAAAAAAAAAGAAAAATAAGGTCTTAAACTAGAAAATTACAGTATCATATATAGTATTTATAATGTTTTTGTATAAGCATATCAAAAAGTGTTATTCTATGATATGCACAGAACCCTAATACACAAATTAACAGTTATATGAAGCCTTCCATTTTTTCTATGCAAGCCACTTATTATTTTATTGTCTAACAGTGCTATTTTTATCTTTGCAGTACCTAACTTAAATTACGAGAAATTATATGGTGATGTTAATAACAAAGGCAATTTAATGATAGTTACCTGGCAACCTGGGGCCCCTCTATTTGAAGGTACCTTGCTCCTATGCAATGCAAAAAGAAAATGTTATTAAATTTATAAGTGACAACATTTAAAGTGTTTTTAAATTCAGACTGGAGTAATACTGTTGGGGCATTTCCTATTCAATTAATGTCCCAAACAGATTGTAAATTTGAAATGGCTCCGATAGTTGATCTAAGAAACTATGAAACGTGTGCCGTATTCGAAAAAACTATTTACACATCAATTGGTAGGTTGACTTGAGGTTGAAAATGAAGAGTGTGTGGGTAAATTCATAATCAAATAATTTACTTTATGTTAGAAGACGATCCACCTGGCATGACGAGACTTCTTTTAATATAATATTTTTGATAAGTATAAATAACATTTCATAAAAATGTGTTAAATAAACTTGTTTATTTAATGCTTGTTATTTTTAAAACCAAGTGGATATTTTTTTTACTCGATACTGTTCGAAGCATCAATTAAGTAAAGTGAATTAATTCATTATTATGTGGTTATTTTTGTGTCATGGGTAGGTATGTTTAAAAACATAAATACATGGTTTACGTACACAAAATTTACAAAAGAAATCTTTCCAACAAATAGTAAAGACGGCGAAGACCAGCTTTTAATCGATTTACATTGGATATTTCAGAACACGGTTCCTTGGCTCTACAAATGGATAGCTTCGATGTATTTGGACTAGTCACCTGGGGAGAGAAATTATATAGAACATATCCTCTTGTTATTCTCAATGTTACTTATTTCAGAGAATGGCTCGGAGTCGCCATGGCAACATAAAAGGATTGAATATTGTACAATACGAGAAAAACATTAAATATATGTATTATAACATATTGATAGTCGTAAACATATATTTTAAGTATATACCTACATAAAAATTCAATGAAAATTCTCACAAATTATACTGTTACTTATATATTTTAGAAAATAAATATATATTTTGTTACTGATATTTTTGTATAAATTTCTCAATTCTAAGAATGTTGGAATGTGTCACGCAATTATTTCCTTATTCCTATGTAAAATGATAAAGTTCGAAAAATTCTTAATAAATTTTAGCAAAAACGATATAAACACAATAATACATACAGATATTTGAAAAAAGTCAAGTAAATAAAATTGTGTTATTATAACTTGGTGTTTAAAAATCTTTTCGAGTGTTCTTCTTTTAAATGAAACTAATATTTTCGGATTATACTACGCGACTTTATTTTTTGTTAAAAACTACATATTCCCGACGTTTCGGCTACTTTACAGCGACCGTGATCACGGGCAGACGAGATGTGAGTGTC
>JAAAKD020000207.1:6078977-6091925 GCA_010014825.2 Danaus melanippus | reverse complement strand
CTGTAAAGTAGCCGAAACGTCGGGAATATGTAGTTTTTAACAAAAAATAAAGTCGCGTAGTATAATCCGAAAATATTAGTTTCATTTAAATGTATAAAACTCGCGAAAATCTTAGATCTCATTATGTTCTTCTTTTGTTTTTATCTTTCAGCCATGTAATATCACATTACAACAATGATTTACTTTTATACGAACATGTAACGATCTGTTAAAACCTTCACTAGCTTTTATACACGTTCACAATAACTTCTTATACGAAAACTGTTTTGGGCAACGGAGCATCAAGTCATGTTATATAAATTGAAAAAGTGAAAAGAATCCATTGACTATCATGATCATCGTTGATCTATAACACTATTAGACAGATAGAGAGTTGAATACAGTTCCAAATAGCTTTTACTATAAACTGGTAAAAAGTCTGTTATGCTAGATTACGATTTCCGTTAAATACCCTAACGTATTTTAGAAATGTTGGTCCAACATTTCAAACGGCTGAATAGATGTTTCAAGAAATAATTTTAAGTCTCGGATAAAAATTAATTTTAAAAGTAAAACTTTGTTTTTATGCTTTAGACAGAAACACGTACATCTATCTACATGTGGAAAAAAGTGATTACCTGCTTATGTTAAATCACTCCAGTTGAATAAATATAATTATGTTTAGATCGGGACTAAAAACCGGGGATACGATAAAATTTATGGAACTATATAGGTTTAAATTGTGAAATCGTTTTTCGTTTCGTATTCGCGGTTTCAATTTTAATTGAAATGTTTGTTAATGGAATTGAATTTTCAAATTAACTTTCGTATAACCAGTACAGGATATTAACCAAAATATTATTCATAACTCTTATCGTAACCACATATATATTAAGCTTGTAAGTCCGTGTTGTTTTAACGCTGACGTTATATCAATAACGACTGTCTGCCATTGCAAAACTACGGAAATTAAATGATTTGTCTGATTTTATATTTATTTATTTTAATGGAAACATCGTGTGTCATATTTTACGCAACAATTTGATTGATATGTACACCTTCATTAATTCTACCTGGTGTTTTATGTTAATTCATTTGGAAATGTATTTCCAAATATAGGTACTTTTCATTCATATGTGAGTGGTCAAAAGAACTACATAGCTTATTTTTGATATGATATAAACATTACTGTTGATTAAATAACAATATGGGTATCAAATTGTATTTCGTTACGTATTTTTGGACGTAACTATTTCGATTGAAGTAAAATGAATGGACTTGCATATACCTACATAACTCAGAAAATATATATTAAAAAAATTTTGATATTCTTCAAATATCTTAATTTTTACAGCCACCTACTTATCCTAATAAATCACTACATATATGTATCTTCTATTTAAATATAAGTTTGCCAAATCTCAAACTTATAGTTAATTGGATATGTGTAAATTGAGTCATTGATTGATTTTAGTAAAATTGTGAATAGCCACATCCTTCTAACAGTCAACTTTTAATGTAAAAATTCCTTAATTTTATCGTGACTTTAGAAAGACATGTAAATAGTAAGGTGAGAACAGGGGGTTTTTTAAATAAAATACCAGTAGTGTCATATTGTTGATTTTTAATAGGTAATGATTTTTCTTATATCTTAAATACAAATATACTTATAAAAATTTCAGTTCTATGAAATAAATGACCACACTGCACTAAATATTATTTTTTGATAAAATTTCTCCTTATTATATTAAATAATCAATGAACAAAATAAAAAAAAAATACATTTATTAATGCTAAAAGAGAAGCTGTGTTAAATTTTAATCTTGGTAGTTTTTTCCAGAACCTTAAAAAACAAGTTTCAAAAAGGTAAGCTATATAAACAAAAACAAAATTATAATAGGTAAAGTTTTAGTACCTATTTATTTAAGTAAATGAGCGGAAAAAAAAGATTAACGAACTATAGAAATATTTTTTTACTATTTTATACATAAATGAATAGTTTTAAGGACTCTTTACATTTTGGAAAAAAAAAATACTTTTAATGCTAATATATTAATCTCGAAGCAATCGGATCTTAGAATAGTGGATTTATGTATCTAATCGATTACAGAATTACCTATAAATGGAAATCACTCTTTAGTTTGAATACTCGACATTCAGAATAATTTAAAAATTTATACATAACTCATCTGTTGTGAATGATCAAAGCGAAAAGCAAAAAAAATAACAAAACTAAAATCATCGTTATGAGAAAAACAACACCGCATTCAATACTTCTAAAACAAGAATGTCACATAACTGACTTCTAAGTCAACGTTGCCATATATAAAAACGAACACTTAAATGTCTTCAATATTACTTTAAGAATTCTTAATCTATAAGAATTCTTAAATATTTAATAAAAGGATGTGATATTTAAAAAAAAAAATATCAAGACCTCGACTTAACATTAAATTAAGTATTAATTGTACAATGTCCCTTTGAATCTATCCTCTGTGTAATAATAGCCACTATGAAAATTATGAAAGGCTCAAATAAAGAAAAAACAAATGAACTTATGATTGATTTTCGCCTTTAGACAAAAAACAAGCACAAAATTTTAAAAATTATTTATACTAATAAACTTGCGCGATTGAGTAAATTTTGTAATTATTCAAGTAATATATAAAAGTATTTGTAACTAAATTTAAATAACTTGTATGGCATGATCAAAGGCGCGATTATGTTGACATTCAATATGGCGGTATGTCGTCAGTGCTGTGCTGTGTCGTGGTGAGATTTGTTAATTTAACGGATTGTGTTAATATACTTTCTTAATATTTTGATTCACTTCAGTTCAATTTTTATACCAGTAATAAGTTTTCTATGTGATATCAATTTTGTGTTATGTTTAATGAAGTCGAGCGGTAGCGAACGACGTTATAACTTCAATAGTCCCTCGGTCTGGTCGGGTCGCCGATACCTACCTAGATAGCAATAATAAAATGTAGAACGATATTCAGATGCGACGCTCCATTGTATATTACTCACTTTAAAAAGGTTTAACAGTTTTTTAAATAATATTCTTGGGAATATCATTAAATATTCAACTAGTTGTCAGCTCTAGATTTTCTAGCGCTCATATTTTATTTCGTTTATCAGTGAGTATTTTCAATTGACTCCGAGTGCTCGTGCGAGACGGACCTCTGTCGAAGCAGTTCGTAAAGTTTATGGGCTTTACTGTGATTTTTACCATCTCGAATGATATCTATTTATTATATATGGTGAATGATTAAAAACTTTATTCTCCGGTGTGTTAGCGTTATTTGGCTTAACTTTAATTCTGTTCAAACTTTTTCCGGTTAGAGCAATGACAGCTACATTTGGAGATTTTTAGTTTGTGAATATTTGTTTTATTTTTATTTAGTTCCTAAATTACTGGTTCAAGTTGAGATATTTTAGTTGATGTTGATAGTATTATTAATGATAAAATCATTACAGTAGGTAGTTGTGGATAACCAAACCATCATAACATAGAAACAAGCCAATGCACAGCCGAGCTCCGATTCAGCAAGCATTGAAGACATCTGAGGATCTAGTGTAGTTTTTATCAATACCATTTTTGCAAACTTAGTGTTTTGTTTATTAAATTTGTTACATCAGTGTAAAGACTTATTGTGTTGCAAAGACACGAAGAGAAACATGTGATTTGGTTTATAAATTTGTAACTTTTTTAAAACTTTAAAACACCACTCCTTTTTCTGTGATATATTGGTACATCATTCTGAGATTTTTGACTTATATACAATATTGATACTGTCAAAAAAATGTCAAGCAATCCTCAGTGGAAAATGTTCCAGCCGCCAGATTCACACAACTCCCCTTTACAGGATATTTTAGATCTTCAGCAATCAAATATGCAGGCCAAACAGGTTTATCGTAATGGTGAGTAAATATTTGCTTAAACCATATAATGGCCCGAGTAGCTGGTCCTATTTTGAAATACATTTTCTGGCTAAAATAATACAAAAAACTGTTTTAAAATTATTTTATTAGGTATGTAATATTCAATTGTAAAAATAAATAAATACAAATCATCTATAATGAAGCTCTAATTGTTTGAAGGTACTTACAGCGGTGAGTACCCAAGTTCCCCTCGAGATAATTTTAATAATATGGGCAAGTCAAGTGGTGGAAATAGATTTTCTGTTGGCAATTATAATTTGGATGGATGTCCTATGGGAGATTCTGTGGGAGTGTATTCTTCTAGTTCAACCAATAACCAATCTCAGTATGACTCCACGAATCACCCACCTATAAGAGAAACGGGGATTATTGAAAAATTACTTGTAAGTTATTTTTAACATTATTCCTATATGTTTATTTTGTAACCTAATTTATATTTTCTTCACTAATTGAAACATTTTAAAAAGCAAAATTAACATAGATTACATAATGATTTTGAATATAATATATTGAATAATTGTAATGACTATCAGAAAGTGTATAATAGTTGCTAACACTACTACTTACAAATGTATAGTAGAGAAAAACTGGTCATGATGCATGTAATGAATGCATAACTATGGATTTTGTAAAAGGACCAAAGAAGTTTATGGAGTACAATATACATAATTACAGACATATATCTTACTATAAAATATGTTCCCAACATTATTAATATCATGTTTGTTTAGTTATCTAAAAGTCATATATTTGCTTATATGTCCTTAAAACGCCCTAAACTCGATTAGCTATAATTTTCAATTATGTCAACACTAGGTAACAGTTTCTGCATTGTTGGGTTGCTAAAGGTGTTTTTTATTTTAGCATTCCTATGGCTTTATACAATGCTGCGAGAGGCAAGCTCGTCTATTCTTCCACTTTAGCCAGTTTGGTGGTAATATAGACCACCTGAAAATAGGTGACCCAGTAGAATTCGAGATGACTTACGACCGTCGTACTGGCAAACCAATTGCGTCTACAGTAACTAAAATAGCCCCCGAGGTGGTATTGAGTGAGGCTCGAGTTACTGGAGTAGTGACCACGGAGGTGAAGGGAGAGGGTTCAGGGGATAACACCGGACGCATATCGTATGAAAACCGCGGCGAGTGCTTTTTCTTGCCATATACTAAAGATGACGTCGAAGGAAACGTAACCCTTCGTACAGGAGACGCTGTCAGCTTCCAAATCGCAACCAACCAAAGGTGTGAAAAAAATAATGTTTTTGTTAAAAAGTAGTTGTTTCTAGACATACTAAGCAAAAGGAAGTGACATTTTTTTTTGCTGCAGAGGCACTCTTGGAGCGTGTCACGTGCGTTTCGAGAACCCCGCGCATCCCGTCAAGTATCATGGTGTAGTGTGCTCTAAGAAGGAGAATTTTGGTTTCATCGAGCGGGCTGATGTCGTTAAGGAGATATTCTTCCATTATTCCGAAGCCAAGGTCAAAGAGGAGCTGTCTCTAGGAGATGACGTGGAGTTTATAATACAGACCAGGAATGTAAGTATAAATAGGGATGTTAAAGAGTAGCAGGAAATCGATGAACTGAAAAAAGTAGGTTCTCGTCAAATGCGGACAGACGGATATAAAGGGGTTCAGTTAGTGCCTGTAGCGTTGTAGATTTGTATTTGAATTGATTAAACTGGATGCGGTGAAACGAAACAGCTCGTTCCGACGGGTACCTTGTTCTTGTAATTTCCAGCGAAAAAATCTTTATATATCAGTTCGTATTTATATAAAAGAAAACAAACGTCTATTTCTATTAAGATGCTCACAGTGAAATATATATAGAATATTAATAGAATGTAATAATAGCATTATTAGGTCACATATTTGAATATACTCGTATATCATTACATGATTGAGGGAACGAAACTGTATCTTAATATATTGACACTAATATTCTTCCGACGCCACTAAAGCGAGCGATTTACACGTAAAACTTCTATTGGGATAGTATTGAGTCATAAATAATGTTTAATTATTATTATAGATGCTTATATGAAATAGAATTGATCATATAATAGTATCAAACTAGTGTTGTTATTATGTTTGATATTTTGTATGTCAGGGTAAGGAGGTTGCGTGCAACATCAGTAAGCTGCCGAGTGGGTCAGTCGTGTTCGAAGACGTTAGCCCGGAGCAGCTCCGGGGCCAGGTGCTGAAGCCGCTGGAGCGTGGGGCGCGACTCCAAAGCGACCCTCTGCCAGGCAGGATCAGATACAGGGCACCGGACCATTCGGAGGTTGAGGTCAGTATCATCTATATCAAGACTCATGATTGCCATGTTACTGTATATGTGTGAAAGTGTGTGTGTGGAATTTCATCTTGTCGTTGGGCTCATAGTGTGCTGCGAATTGCGATGTATATGTTACTTCAAAAATTAAAATTTATAAAAATAAGCGTCTTTTAATTCATTCTCTTGCTTTTAACCCTTCCTGAGTCGATCGCAATCATAAAAAGAAAAGTTTTTTTTTCATAACATTAGTCCGGTTCACATAAAAAAAGTTTAATAATATAAGTTTTAAAGGGGACAAGAAAAAGAAAGAAAGGAGAGAAAAATTATGTTATTAATGTTTATAAGGAAACAATCGGAATTGGAATCCGGCAAGTTAGCGATTGGTTAAAATTTAAGCCGGGCTTGAGATGCATGTGATGAAAGATGAGTTGATGAGAGTGATGATGGTAATGAATAAGAGTAACATTGATAAGTTTGATGAGTACTTTTCATGTTGAAGTATTATTAGCGACCAGATAGTTGCACTGTACCATTTTTATTACATCGGAACGATATAATATTTATTTACGTTAATACTGTTTTAAAATCCATATGAAATAATTGATGACTATTAAAAATTTTACTCCAATACTGAAATCTCGACGAAAGGGGTTTGGTTTAAAGTATTCGACAACCAGTGTTGCCATTTCGAGGTTTTGGTGTACTTTTATTGTGATGAAATTTTAATGATAAAAACTATTTCATGCTGTTTGGAAATGGAGTTGAATATTATTTTGTTAAATTAAATCGTTGTCATTCCTAGAACACAGTTTGCAAGGAGCTTAAAGGATTATATAAACTGTAAATATTATTCAATATCGTATTTAATAACGTTTATTTTATGTTTAATGGAAATCTCCACTAGTATACATAAGCCGATCGCTTTGAGGGATATCGAACTTGGAGAGAACTAGTGAGATGTAATTTGTATATTCGAATGAAACCTTCAGAAAACCAATCCAATTTAGGATTTGTCAAATTGTGACTTGTGTTACTGGGTCACCTTTGTGCATCCATTTCACATTGACACAAGTGTGCACAGTCTTTTATGATACGTGTATCTACAGCCTTTGATATGAAAAAACTACGTTTGATAAATACGAGAATATTAATTGTTTTTTCTTTTGCTTACTTTTATATCATTTGTGTTTACGAAGTTAATAGGAGTTGCTTTAGTATTCAGTCAAATAAAATTCCGTTTTTAAAATGATACTGACATTGTAAAGTTAAAGTATGACCGTCATTGAGTGATTATATGAGATATCAGATGTTGGAATCTCAGTTTAAAATGTATTTTATATTCGTTCGAGAGAACTCTTAAAAGGAATGAAATAGAGAATAAGCAATTATTCCAATTTACTTGAGCGAAGCATTCTTTTTAATAAACGTGGGGAAATGTTATCTAGAAACTAATAAATTGCTTTTGTATTCCTTGGCAGTCCTGGGGCGATTGGATTTCATTGAATAATATATTAAAAAATGTTTTGCTATTCCATTTTGTATTATTTAGTTATTTAACAAGTGATCAGAAAGTAACAAAAAGTATTTTGGAAGGACTAGGACGGTGTAAATTCATCAAAAAAAAAAAAAATACCGATTGTTTGACGATAATAACACACACTTATATTTATGTTGGTACATAACGTGGCATTTATATATTTTAGTTATATGCAATTTTAATATTATTATATTATCCCGTAATGTTAATAAGCTTCTGATGTTCATTCAAAAAGAAAATGTAAGACAGCAAAGTTCTGAAAGATAGCAGCTTTAAAATTGTACGACTAGTTCGCCATTTTTACAACATTTAGAAAGGATTCCATTGTACAAGTAACATTAACTTAAATTAAATTGAATGCTTATTGTCGTACGGAAAACCCTCTGCGCTTGCGACTTTTAGGAGACTAATAGGAATCCTTTTAAATTCATCGCACTCGGCGGAGGTTGAATCAATTGAAAAACTTATGTACATTTTCTCTTTGATAAATATTTCATGCTTATGTATTCAGGTTTCCGAGACGTATATGCTTTTCAAAAATTTAATAGTGTAGCACGTTCAGTATATAATTTAGGGTTGTGGGGTGACTAGGTAGTCGGTCCTTCGCTTTGCTTTGATGTCACGTGCCGAGTAACGTTCGCTTCATTGGTCCACAGTCCGCACAGCAAGGGAACTATTTCGTCTCCTAACCGAGCATTTCAATATCACTGCCCCATATTTCGATATTTTGTAGTGCAATTATTATTATTATTTTATATATTCAACATTTAGACAAGAAAGCTTGTGTCCATTTTATATTCAGGCGTGACGTCATAAAAATATGAAACGACCTTATTATGTGAACGCTCGATCTAATTACAGCAGCAAGTAGACCAACAATATATAGTCCAAATATATATATATATAGTGGTTAAAAAATACATATATGTAATTTATATTCTAGATATGGATTTAATGATTGACAATTACGCCGCTGCTTACAAATCCATTGGGGGCTGTAATTGCTTTAACTGTTTACAAATATTGACAATTTCGTGGTTCATTTAAAAAGACATACTTTGCATCCACGTTGCGTTGTAATTATCAGATGGAGATTCAATTTGTTCTGAACAAATATAATGAATTTTACTTACTTAATGAATTTTACTTACCATTGAATCTTTTTACATGATATATATTTTTGTGAGGAATTTAATTAAAATTTATTTTATTGTTGCTATAAAAATATGATAAATATATAATATAGAGTCAAAAGGAAAATAATATACCCTATAAAATAAACGTTACTTTGTATCACCAATTTGCCACTTTAATAATGAAATTTACGTATGCAGCTTTTTGTTTTGACGGAAATAAAATATAACATTAATTTTCATACATAAAAATCTTTCAATTTTAAATATAGCTAAAGGTAATTTGAGGTATATTTTGGTTAGCCTTTTGTGAACTGATGCATTGACTAATAATTGTGACAATTGCTTTTTGTTTTGTAACTAGCTTTTGCCCGCGGTTTAGACTACGCAGATGTTGATTGTGTCTCTTGTGAAGTTAATAAAAACAAAAGCCAATTGTTTCACCAAAGTATTGAGTTTTATAACAAACGTTTATATGTATACAGATTTATTGTGTCAGAAATCCCCGCGGGCGTTCACAGAATGTTCATCAAAGGTTTAATATACTTCGATAAATGATTTCAGAATGCATAGAGAAGAAATATATGTACATACATATATACATACGTGGGTTTTAATATAGCATATGTACTCGTATTTATTAAAGAATGTAGAGGTAAAGTTTGTTTCTAAGACTTCAAAGGACTTTAATTTTCAAAGTGTGGCACTCTGGGATTCTATTTTATATTTTTCCCTTTTGAGAAATATAAGTGCATTTTTCATAGAACGAATATATTTATTTATCATTATTTAAATGTCATTTTATTTAAAGAGTTTTTTTTTTATTTATTACTTTGTATTCATAACACTGACATGAAATTCTCGTAATGTGTATATAGAGAAATAATAAGTTAAAAACATCCAGTGATTGAATACCTTAAAGGAGATGGTTAATCTTATATATTTGTCGTTTACATTTACCGTGTATATGTAAAAAGCTTTGTTCAAACTAAGTATCAGTTGGGTGTAAAACTCCTTTATCGATTGGGTGCTAACGAGGCAAATTTCACAGGTGCCTTTCGGCGACAAAGACCAGTGTGGGGAGTTCACCCTGCGGCATGGGGATTGGGTCCAGTTCCAAGTGGCAACGGACAGACGGGATCAACTCAAACGGGCCACCAATATATCGCTGCTGGATGAGTCATTCAACGTATCAGGCGAAAGGTGAGCTGCTTTTATATTTCTGGCACTTCTTGTGTTTTTATATCGTCGGTCTTTGTTATTTAGTAGGTATGTTTGTGGCTGAATGGCTAATGTTCGACGCCATGTGTAGTGAAGCGTCTCGCTGGAGTGTTATATAGTCGACAATGTTCGTTCGCACACAATTTAACACATACTTAGTTCTACAATACTATATTAGTTTTATAGTATACTTTTCTTACTGGATTAGAAATATTTGTATAAGTACCCTTAATTATAGGATATATATAATAAAATATTAAAATGCTTATGTTAAGGACATCGGCCTCGTAATCATGTATCGGTAACCTGTCGCACCGGGTCAGATCAATCAAACCTAGGTCAATAAAATACAATTAACGGGACACTGCTATTCACTGTCATTGCAACTTCATCTTATCCTTAAGATGCTTCATTATCTATAGAAATTTAATATTAATGAAAGATAAATTCCAGAATGTACAGAAAACATTTAATATTGTATTATTCAGGAACGCCGAGCGCTTTTAAATAATAAGCTGGTTAATAGTCTCAGCTTTCTCCTTTGTCTTAAATAATGCACTTTTGCAAAGCGAACATATTTATATATACAAATTTAAACTTGAAACCTAATTTCTTTTGCGTTAGATGTTGAAGCATATAATTATTTTTATATATATATATAATTCAATCGTTGTAAATAATAATAATACCTTTAAATATATTTGATAAGGAGAAGTAAAAACGATATTTATTTACTCGTTAAAATACATTCTGCGCATCCTAGTTAATGCGATAAAGTTCTGAAAGGGAAATGTCATTAAAAATTACTATATCGAGGATGGAATAAATGTTCCTCTTTAAAATGGGATTGCTTCACTAACGTGATGCTCTTCCTTTTGCACGATACGCAGACTGTTCGTAATAAATAAATGACTATCAAATATGATGGTTACAATTTAATTTTTTAAAAGGAGATTTTGATTTTATCGAAATTCCGTTTGAATTACATTCTCGATAAAATCATATCATATGAATTTAAATTTATATAAATACAGATCAAAGTTTAAAATAAATTGAGACTGATAAACGGAGTTTATTATGGACGATGAGTCTTAAATCTCTTTATATTAGAAAGAATAGTAATATTTTTTATAAAGTAATTGTTGTAAAGTAAACGACACCTGTTCTTTATACATATTTGTTATGGTGTTGGGAAAATTAATTATTTATGTAAAATGATGTGTAGTCCATAGTTAAGCCCCCCCCAGACGGTGGCCAATGCAAAATACATTTACATCGAACCGTCCGCAAAACTAAGCGCATTAATATTGCACGTTGGTTATAGGTAAAATTTAATTAATTGAATCCATTCAATATTAAATGTTTGCTAAAATCACTGAAACTGAGACTGTATATAATTCAACGGATTTTGTATAACATTACATATATATTAATATGATAGAACTAGTCATATCAGACAATGATTTAATAAAAAAGTTTCGTATAGTAACAGTTATCAATTGAATGTATGTATATAAAAATCATATATTCATTCGATGTAGAAAAAATAAACTTTCAAGTATTAAAAATTTATTTGAAATTATAAAAAAGTTTCTATTAAATCTGTCTGCTCTAAACTTTGATTTCACTGTTTAGGATAACTGCTTCCTATATGCATTAATTTCTGTAGCCAGTGTTGCACCTAACAACTACCCCCTATTCACTAATGGACTGACTTGTTTTGAAAATGCGATTAGAACGGGGGCTTGCATCTTACATGAATAACTCTTCAAAGTTGTCTTGTAAGTTATTGAAAGCCGATTGCAAATTAATAGTCTTATTCAGTAGAGCTTCGTGAAATAGTATTATTTAATGTTTTGGTTCAACGGCCTAGTTGTATATAGGACTAATTGGCATATTGTTTTGATAACATTTCTATGATATAATTAATATACGACATTGAGAGCAATTTTCTAAGAATAGATGAGGATGTTATTATGTATCTTTTTTATTATATATTAAAAATTAGAACAATATTTGTCGGTTGATATATCAAATAAGAGATGGTTCCAGATATTAATATATAATTAGCAATTTCAATAACTCATATTTTGTTTATATTTTTTAAATAAAGTTGCAATACAAAATAGTGGGTTTAGATTAATTAGCAGTATAAATTTAAATCCTCACATGGAAGTGAGGATTAACATTCGTGATTTGTTTGAAGTTTAGCTTTGGAGTTTTTTATTATATAAAAAATAGCACGTAATTAAAACAAATTTGTGTCAAGAATATAAACGTAAATAAAATTCTAAAGTCGCATCCCCCAATCATTCAACCCTAACAGGTGAACTTAGTTCTTTCGCGTTTCCTGTCAGGAAACTAGCGTAATTACCGGACGTTAATACAGATCGAGTGTTCTCTTTCAGCTAATTTACTAGTGTTGCGTTACTTTGTGAGAGTAGTGCAACTAAAATCAAGGTATTACATGAAACTTGGGCTGATACATGAACATTTTAAGATTTTTTTATATGAAGTACATCTTAAATATTATGTCTTTTATACTGTTATATGTACGGTAGAAACAAATATTGATTTTATTAAAACAAACGTCTTATTAATAGATCTGCGCTTCGAGCTCCAAGTGTCTTATACGGATCGACAATTACAGGCAGTGGCGGCTGTACCTTAAGTGCGCTCGTGCGCTGAACCACCAATTCAGAAGATTTAAAAATTACAAAATATTACTTCATGTTTATTTTTAAATTACCATTTTAATATTTATTTTTTAAACATACAAAACGTATAAAAAATTAAATTTCCAATTATGGTCATAAAGTTTGAGCGCTTTACTAAACTAATATCGTGCGCTTCGGCGAGT
>JAAAKD020000207.1:6062605-6078877 GCA_010014825.2 Danaus melanippus | reverse complement strand
ATTTCGCTTCAGAAAAATGTCGTCGCATTCTTTTGATATATAAAACAAACATATTTTATGTTTATTTTCTAATTTTAATATTTTAGTAAAGTGCACCACCAGCTCGATAACCCACCAGCCGCCACTGATTACAGGTTTATATTTAGAAGTAATTTGACAGTTAGAAAGTTCTTGTAAAAATGTATATACTATTAACTTTATTGATTTAAGAACGTATAACGTGTTTGAGAACAGATAAAAGAATAAGGCATTTTGTAATAGAAATGTGGTTTAGTTGTTAATTGCTCGTATACCCCATACAGAGTTAGTGCTTTCGTACTTTGGCCGCACGTTGCCTGTTCAAGTAAATATTGATGACTGCATTGCTTTATGTTCAATTAAGAGTGACAGTTTTGAATGATAGGTATAAATTTCAATTAAACTGCTATTAAATTACATTAAGAGGATTATTTGTACTAGTGATCACCGAGTGGTCGAATACGAGCATAATTAATTTCAAAACTTTAGTTTGGGAGTTGAATGGAAATGTCATTGAACCAGAGCGGATGAATATATTTCTTATACATTTTTTACTTTCGTTATAAAACTTTAATTTCCTCAGTGTTATGTGGAAATAAGTCGTATACTCGTATATACATATCATCCGTTAGTTTCAGTTATAAATGGGAAATGTACACTTACTTCTAAAACGTCTATATATAATATAATGCATATAAAAACCCAAATGTCCATACGGAATCGTTTTATATTTTGCATATATAACATAAATATCAACATATAGCCCTTTCGAGTAACAGATAGATTTCAAATGAATTTTTGTCAAAGGTAAAAAGTGAATTTTTTATAATACATACCAAAAGTTTCTAACGTCCATATTAAAATTTTCCACTGTCCGTTAAATTTTTCTTCGTTTTCTAAAACGTTAAAAGGCAAAACAAATAACTTCATGTGCAGAATTTGTATCAACAGACGGAACAAATATTACAGGGACGTTTTTGTCAATACACGTACGACTCGCTAGTTCACTGTAGCTAAATTCGAACTTTGAAAGCTGGTCAACAAAAAGTTTTTTAATAAAAAATTACAAGTCACATAAAAACTGAGAGTTTAGAGAATGTTACCGGAATGTCGTAATGTGCTCAGCATTATTAAATGCAGCAAAGGATCATATTTTCTAAAACGTTTTAGTACAAATATGTATGGAATTTTATTTGCACCCGCGTAAAGGACTTTTACAAGTAATAAAGCGAAGTGAAATACACATACAAACTTGTTAACATTTCACAGATGGAATCGTACTTTTTCTTTTTCATAAATCTACCGAGTCACCCGTTCTTGTGATGTTTTTTTTTTTACATGCATCGCGAACAAAATAGTTTGTCCTTAAAATCCGAACCTAAAATTGTACGAATGAAAGTTACAAGTTGTTTTAACTAGGAATCTTACATAAGTCTCTTTTCAATGGAATACCTCAGTTTCATACTATTCATTGTAAACAAGTCCCCCTAACAAGGAAAGTATTGAATAAAATTACTATTAGCACTATTCAATTCTTTTCACTTTGTTAAAATACTTTAATTAGTTTAACTTTTAAACTTATTCTTTTGTATAAGAATGTCTTGAAATACGGCTTTTATTCTTTTCTACTATTGAATTATTATTTAATGTTTAAAATGTATTATTCTTATATAAATAATTAATATTATAGATCTCATTTAATTTTTTTTTTATTTATTCCATCAAAATGTCATCGTGATAATGTGACTCGTATGACGCCGTGAGGGTACTGTGCTTAACTATTTTTGTTTACATTGAAGTTTAGTGTTTTATAATTATATACTTTTCTATGAAAACGTCGATTCTGCCAATTGTCCTTAGTACTTTCTCTATGTATGGTAACTGAGCTAATGTTTATATATTTGTTGGTACCAGACGTGAACAGGGCATTGTCTGTTCCTTGAGGGATGGCTTCGGTTTCATCCGATGCGTGGAGCGTGAGCAGACCATGTTCTTCCATTTCGCCGAGGTGTTGCGTCTCGGCCAGGAGCTGAGTGTTGGCGACGAGGTTCGTAACGGACATCGAATAGGATCAAATGTAGTCATGATGAATGATCGAATTGATTTTATTTTATGTTGTTAAAATGTCAGAAAAGGACGATAAATGTTTGTCCGATTCCGTACTGTGAAGTACAACGGTTATTATTTGGCAGGTTGAGTTCACGGTGGATCCTTTATCATCCTTCTCCAACATGAACAGTCGCCAGTCTGCCATCCGTATCCAGCACTTGTCTGCTGGTTCCGTACAGTTCGAGTCGCTCGTGGAGCGAGGCGTCCGCGGGGTCGTCACCAAGGAGGCACATTACACCAACGAGAGTCCCAACAGAAACTCACCAAATGTGAGTACCACTGCATGCTTAGAAATGTTTATAAGTACCCAATATAAAATACGGGCTCATTAAAAAACACTTAAACGAACCATTTCTAAAAATAGTTCTCGTAGTAAATGTATTTTTTAATTCTAATTTACATTGAAAAAATTTACAGTTTTAACTGTTTGTCACTAGACTTTTCGTATTTTTTTTATGTGTTAATGCATCTGAATTCAATATTCAATTGTAAAATAAATTGTGTTACTATATGCATAAAAACTTGCATATAGTATGGGTATACTGTAGGTGCCTACAGCTGTCGCTTGATTGGCGTCTTCCTCGTTGGTGATGACGATGTCATTGATAATATAAAGATTGGTGCCACCACCAGAGTGATGCGTTCGTTCTATATGACGCCGGATTATGCAAATTTATGCGATATTTTTCTCGTCACACTTGTTTAATAAAGAAATACTATCTATAAAATAAACGCTCGATATCAACTCATATAAATTATTAGTATTACAAGTTATCATATGATACTTGAACCTATAATGTTTCTCTTTAAACGGAAATCATTTTTCAGTCTCAAAGCGTGAATTTATTAATAAATTTGATATTTTAATGAAGTTCATTTTAAATAATATTGTATATTTAACAAAAAAAAAAATCGTTTTGAATGAGCAAGCCTATAATATATTTAGGATAGGTATTAAAAGTTATAAAATGTTTTTATGTATCGATGTTATACATATTATTAACAACATGTCACAAACTACATCGCTTACGTAAACGAACCATATACATATATTGTTTTACAGAAACCTTAGTTTATTGAATGCAATATTGAAACGTTTCGTATTATTTTCAAAGATTTATGAAAATTGCTCACGGATATAACGGACATCGACTTTATTAAATTTTTTAAAACGACTACGGGAAATATCGAAATACCTTTAATGTAGAATTTAGAATTTAAATTTCTAAGCTATCTAGCTCGTGTAGAATACATTGGCGTTAAGTAATAAGGTAAGGCATTAAAAGCTTTACTCCTTAAATGTAATTTACGAATTTTGCTTAGATAATGTTAAAGTGGAATACAAAATTGTATTATCGCTATAATAATAATATAAAATTTATTAAACTATTTTATATATCTCAAAGTCAAATTAAAGCACTGGCTTATAACTGGACTATGATAAGAGCTCCTTTATAATTAAATTCTCTGTTGCCTTATTAAACTGTTATTATAAATACCTTCGGGAAAAATGAGGATCAGACATGACAAGCCGCTGCAAGCCGAGTCTTGGCTGCAATTTCATTATTCGCTTAAAAATATACTCATAAAATGCAATTAAGATTCCATATTTTAAGTGGATCTTATGTTATATAAATTATAGTAAACGTTATATTATTGTTATATATGATTAGTCCTGTACATGAATAATATTCACTGTCAATAGTTAATACATATATTGGTTTCATTGTAATTGGTGTGTCTGAATTAATTGGTTCCAAATATATAAGCTCTATTGGAAAATACACTAGTAGTTTTTAAATCATATTGCATTTATTAGAGTCGACCCAACAACAAGCTTGTATGTTAACATTTAATTATTAAAGATAATCTAAAGCGAAATGAGATGAGAAAAAACACTAGATATTTTTAAAATAAATATGAGTTTTATGTCTGCCCCAAGGTAACTTCTCCTAATCTCTGAAATATCGAACTATGGAATAATAGTTAATTAGCCCGCACGGTTCCTTGTTGCAGAGTAAATGTACAATTTTATGCAGACTAAGATTTTATAATATTTGTATAAGAAAGCAGCCTCAAATAGAACCTAAACCGTCTTATTTTTCTGTATCAAAGGACACTAGAAAGAGATTTCCCCGAGAGTATTAAAAGACGGAGATTTCACGGGAATTTCTTGTCTAAATATATTATGCTCGTACATTTTTAAATTGTTCAATACATTCGTATGCTAATATATTTTTATAAGGAGATTTTTTAATTGTATTTAGTTAGTTCTCCTACAAGAATAACGTGTACATGTAAGTTATAAATTACTCACTTGTTTACAATGTACCTTTGTACCTTTCTTGGTTAGTTTTATTTGATAGTAAAGTATTTTTTTTCTTCATGGTAACAATAATAATAAAACGAAATATAATACAGCTGATATGTTTTATAAAATTTGTGGACTATCTGATTGACGTTGAGGACAATATCATCATCCGTTCTACCATCGAGTTAATTAGTTTAGACGACAAAATGTAATAGTCGACACGATCAAAGCTTTAGGCAAAACACATTTACGTCATACATCGTAAATATGCTTCAATACTACAGAGCCCGCATGTACACTTGGCTATTGATGACACAGTACCTACAAAGTATGTTGTGCTTCACAAAGACTCGTATAATTATTCGAATTATATTTATCTGAAAACGTTATTGATAAGTACAAGTCCAAGATTTTTAACTCATTGTTTATCGCATAATCTTAACAATTAAAACATTCTAGATATTCATTAATCATTCAGAACAACTGACAGACATTCTCATCTCGTGGGCCCGTGATCAAGGTTGCTGCAATGCAACCGAAACGTCGGTAGTATGCAGTTAAAGTAATAAAAAAATGCGTAGTCAATCCGAAAATATTACTTAGTTTGATTTAAGTTCGAAATTGTCGTTATACTACAAATACTGTTTTAAGCAATTTTAAATGTTTCAACAAACTTCCTGAAACACATATTATATGTAATTTTAGAATAAACTTATGTTACAACGAGATAGTTTGGTAACATAAATCCGGATATAACAAACCGTGCTTATTTCAATTAACTAGCATGTTTTACAAACGTTCATGTCAAAACCGACCCACTTGTCTGCTTTAATAATTAAATCGAATGAGTATGAAATAACAAAAACAGTCTGAATATGTTTTAGGTAAATCATTTCCATTTTCAGGATATTATTAGAGTTGAAAAGCTGATTTTGTAGTGACGTGAGGAATGCGGAATATTAAAGCTGTTGTTACACTCTAACGAGTCCGATTTCATTTTGATATCGGATGGTTTTGACGTGGGGTGGGTGAAAGGGAAGGATTGAACGGCTGCATCAATGTAATCCTTTGAAATTTGAAGAGTGGAGATTTTAGTTGGCCCCCAAAACACAAAACTTACATTCAGAACTGCACGAGTAGTTAGGACGTTTAGGAACCATATACAGGACTGTAGTGCATCTGCCGAGTTAGCCAATGTGATCTCTATTGATAGTAGGATTTAGAGAGGTTATTGTCGTGTCATTGAATTAGCGTCCCCTCGACCCTCGCTAAACTCGTTAATAACAGGTAGCAAATTTGTAACCTACGACGGAAACACAATTGTATGCCACTTGATTTTTTATTGGGGTTTTGGTCTGACAGTTTAGGCCTAATCGATACCCACTGTAGTAGACTAGGTACATCTTGAGCTGCAGAGAGCTTCTACATCTTAATTTAATTACTTCTACTCTAAATAGCGTAGACCAAGTCTATGTGCGACCGACATAGCACTATTTTGAGCGTGTTAATTACTTAGCACTTCATTGAAAGGAACAAATCAAGTCGTCTGTGAATTTAATGTTATAGAAATAAATAAAGATTGTTTGAATATAATTATGGATGTATGTCTGACACTTTACTGTAACTGTTAACGCTGCTAAGGCGTCATGCCATGAAAGGGAGAACCCTCCGTGGGGCTCACCGTCGGACTGGCGGGTTGTGAGTATTGTAGGATACAATTTGTGTGCATTGTAACATGTCGACATCACAATACATCGTTATATACATTACTCGTACATATACAGAGACACAGCCTGCAATGACAAGCCAATATATAATTGACATATTTTTTTTACCATATTGTACCTATTATTAAAATTATAATTATATTATACTGTTATAATATACTAATGAATGTGAAAATTGACAGGTTAATTTTGTTTCAGGAGTCCGGTATCATAACGTGTCAAATAAACAACATGAAGAAGTCTATACCATATACGGTCAAGAAGTGTGAATCCAAGATGCTGCCTCGCGTGGGCGACAAAGTGACCTTCGATCTGTATCAGGTAAATATATCTTTAAGATAATATATATATATATATATATACACTTATTCTTATAATGGACGTCACACGTTTAATACAATTAATCTTGGTCAGTGTATGTAACATCAATATTTATAAGATGTTCCATCCCTAGAGTTATAACAGTCTTATATTGTATTAGACGTTTTGTGAGTTTGTGACTTAAAATATCATTTCTTGAATTTTTGATAATCGGATCGTATTAAATAAGGAGTTATTTTTTTATTTATAAATTTTTGTATTAATTATTTGTTGGTCTCTGTCTAACTTTGAGGATTACCTCGTTGATCGATGCTTGAATTGTGTTTTATTGATTAATAGTATTTAATATTCCCTCAAAATGTTATCTGCTAGTCTGCCACTCGGCTGAAACTATGATTTTGGAATGTTAGTGAAAAGTTAGGTGCAAGCTATAAATACAAATATATTGAGGTAGTTGTCCTGACGATAGCTTTTATCGAAATGAAAAATATCTTAAAATAACGTTTGCATAGGTGAAGAGGACTAAGGAGCTGGTTGCTATGAGTGTGACGATGCAGCACAGCATGACGAACGGGCGGATTGGAGGGGCGGGGTCTGGTGGGGGGTCGGGGGCGGGCACCCAGCAGGGCTTCGTGGCCGCACTCAAGGATGGCTTCGGCTTCATTGAGACAGCCGATCACACCAGGGAGGTGTTCTTTCATTTCAGGTATGACTTCACAGTGGTAAGTCACTGTTAATGTCAGGGTAGAGACTCCAGCAATATATATCCGAGCACAAAGAAGCAACTATATCTAACAAAAAAATACATTACCGTATTCCATCGCGACAGTGATTGAAAAAATTTAACGTATGAAAACATTTCATAAAAACGTATACAAATTTTAACTTTCATTTACTTTTTTTTTGTAAATAACGGTTCGGTTAGGAAGAGAATTATTGAAAGCAAATAGCTCGAAATAAATCGCTTTTAGAATAAACAAATGGAAACTTGAAATACACAAAACATCCGCTTAAACCGATATTGCATCGAGTTACGTTTCTACATTGCACTTGTAGCGATTAAGCTGTGAGAAACTTTGCCGCTAAATAAAATTGTACGTTTAATTAAAAGCTGGAGATTAAGGGTGGATATTTCGTTACCTTCAACGATTACGGCGGATGAAACATTGATTTTACCAATTTGCTTCATTTAGTTGTTGTGCGATAAAAAAAAATCATTTATCTGCATAGTCGTTTGAGAGATTTTTATTAACGGATGTTATGCTTGTGACTCACTGCGAATTTTTATTTTTTTATATTTGCACGGAACGCTCTGCGATTGTTTCGTTTTGTTTCCTATGCGTCTGCTTTTATTATGTTTGTGTTTATTGTTTTATTTGTATATATTTATATACATATGTATATATACGAGTATAATACATTTTATTATGCTGTGCAATATTAGAATTGCGAATGATAAATTTGTGCGATTTGCTGACTGGGTTATATAATTTCTGATCTAAATATTTGCAACAATTCTAAATTTAAATTAGTATTGGATAGTTACAGTTGTTCAGATCGAAGGTCGTATACCTCAAGTTGAGTTTTTCTTGTCGGGCACATTTCGTAACCTTGGAACAGTCGCTTCTGTGAAGCGTAATTGCGACTTGATTGTTCGCGAGCTATTTGTGATTTAACTACCTTTGTTGAATATCATAACCCTTCTCTGGATGTTTGTGCGCATAATTGTATGTACTAATGACGAATTGAGCTACCTTTATATATTTTGGTCATATCTGTAATTGATTTTGACATCACGTCAATATCAATTCACGTTGCGCTGTTATTTGTATTCGCGATAATATTTATATATTTTTTATATTATTATTATTATCTTTTTGTACAGTGGTATGTACAACTTGTATAAAGGAAATTAAAAAGGATATGTTAAATCACATCCTAAAAAGTATATTTCCTAAGTCGTATTGAGTCAAAGTTCTTGTCTCGGTGATTTTGAAGTATAATCCGTAAAGGCTTACGAATGCAAGAAATTTGTCATACAATAATGAAGATGCAATCCCATTGTCTGCTATCGATGGTCCTTAGATGTGATATTAATGGCGTCTAATGAACTGTAACTTATTGAACCGTGTCTGAAACTGATAATTAATTAATGTAACACCTGTACCGTATACTAGTGATTATTCATTACTGTGTGTAGTATGCCAATTTGAGCTGTGCGATGTAGTAATATTGTTAATTAGTAATATTAAGGTAGGGTATATGTGTATTATGGAGTAAAGTGGAATGTGTCTTTTGTTTTGTCCAGTTGGCTCTTGATAAAGACATTTGTGTGTGAAGAAAACGTGTCCCGAATTCGACCCAGCACGCTATTCTAGATTATTCAACTTCAGTATATTTTAAAGTGGTGGTTTCTTTACAGTAATCTGGAAGGGAACCCGGATGTATTGGAGCTGGGTTCAGAGGTGGAGTACACTGTGGGTCGTCAGAGCAGCGCTAGCGGTGGTTGTGCCAGCGCCGAACATGTGCGACCACTGCCTCGTGGGACTGTGCCCGTTGCACGACCCCTGGAACCTCCTCTCACCGGCACGGTGACACGTACGCTGAGAGCCCTCAACCCCGACCAGGCCAAGTACTCTGGTAAAATACAGCTACTTAATATCAAACTTCTTTTAAATAATCCTATTGTTTGTTATGTGAAAGTCCCAGCTGAATTTTCTCGCCATTTTGTTTTATCCAAATATATTTAGTTAAGTAATGTATCTTTATTATACATAATGTTAAGGTTTAATCCAAGTGGAGGGAGGTATGACCTACGAATTTGGCATCATGGGTCTAGCGAGCAAACGAGAGATTCTGCAAGTTGGTGATCCGGTCACGTTTCAGTCGGATATGGAAGGACGCGCTACCAACATAGTGCCCATTAGAAAAAAGAGACGGGCCACCGTAGACGCTATAAAAGGTATGAAAATAAAATCTAAAGTTTATATTACAAACTATACAAGAACAATAGTGTTACTACAATTAATGCCATGCTGCATTCAATTACTTCTCTATTAATTAAAACCACAGCGTCGCCACAGTTCTTAGACATTTTATAATACATTTCAAAGATGCTCTAGTCAATTTGTGTTGACTTTATAACTAATTATTTATATAAAAATATTATTAAATATTTCAAAAAGTTCACATTTAGAAAGTAATTATGTAGTGGAGAGTGCTTTGTTACATTAGTATTAGGTCTGGAGCAGTTAAATTGTATGGCATTATATAATTTTGTGATACATTGACCATTGATAAACAAACAGCATATTTTATTTTGTATCTTTAATAATTTTATTACATTCCTATTGTGAGTAAAACGGATGTTTTAATTCAAAAGTACCCTTTGATGAATGTATAAATAACTGAATATATTACATCGTCATTTCATAATTGAATTGAGCACCATTAACGCATCCTCAATAATTCGAATGATTAAATCCTTCACTGTTATGCTATTTTAAGTGTTATTATTATTAATTACTTTCAATAATAAAATGATCCTTTTTATATAATACAAAAGCAGTTTAAATATAAAAGTTCGTTTTTTATATATTATATTAAATTACTTTGAAGTGATATTTCCGTGATCTATTAATGTTACTTTCTGATCGTCATTGTTCCTAGTAACAAATTCAAACTAGTTTCGCAGCTGTCCCGTCTCATGTTCGGTATTTGAATCAGATTCATCAAACTTAAATTACTTGTCTGTGTTATGAAAGACCATTGATTTCACAAACGCTAACTTTAAAACGTTATTTAGATATAAGTATGTTATATGGAATGATTTCTGTATGTAATAACTTTTATTGGTTACTGTATTTCATAAGGCGGCTTCGGTTTCCTGTCTCTCGAGGCTGAGGAAGGTCGTCGTCTCTTCTTCCACATGAGCGAAGTCCGCGGGAATCCTTCAGAACTGGCGCCCGGGGACGCCGTCGAGTTTGTGATGCTAACTAACCCTAGGAACGGAAAGTGCTCAGCTTGCAATGTCGTCAAAGTCGGGTGAGTCTCTCTCCCTTTTTTTAATAGTTATAATATAGTAACTAGTCTTACAATAGTTTGTTTGTCACAATATTACAAAGAGGAAGAGTCGATGAAAAAATGGTCAGAAATAAGGTAATGACGGCCTTATTTTAAGATAATAAACTTTCTTTTTATTTTAAATAATATATACAAAACGTAATAATAAAAAATAATTATTATTCGGTGCACTAAATTATCTTAAGAATAACTTTACACAGATAATTGAGATATTATTATTGAATACTACATGCAGTTCCACAACTCGTGAATAGTTAGTTCCATTCGTAAACTTCCGCTTTGATATTCATTCGTTTGAGAAATGTTATCGTGGAGAAATATTAAAATATTAAATTTGTTTTCCGAACGAACAGAGTTTTTTTTTATCGTGCAATCCTTTTATTTGTGTTTATTAAAAGGAATGCTTGAAATGTATAATTAATTAAATTGAACGGTTTATCGAGAGGTCACGGTTGGGAAAGTGATATCGTTTTCGGATTCGAAACAAAAAAGCATTCTACGTTGAATTTATAACAACTCGTTACTCGAGCTTTGCCTTTTACTTTTTGTTGATCAGGACTTAAAGATGATATTTTTAAACGGAATATTTTATTAAAGAAAAACTAAATGAATTTTTATTAAAGAAAGTTTATGTAAATGCCTTTTCAATTTATCCTGATGTTTTATTTAACATGAAAATGAATGCACAGCTTTCAATTATAATGGTCGCTATGAAGTGGTCTTGTGTGTAAACTCCTGAAAATAAATTATTACGAGCTATTCATTCATTCATTCATTCATAACGAAATTGTAAGAGCGACTGCGTTTTTTTTTATGATATCTGTATCCAACGATAATAAAAACAAATATTGTACAATTTATACTAAAACGTGATATTTAATTTGTTCCGGTTGTAAATGTTTGTATAGTTCAGTTCATTAGAATTTGTCAATCTTGTAAACAAAGCAATTGAGAACGATTACTCCGTTCTTACGTACAATGGAATCTCAGTCCTGATAATAATTACATCTCCATGAACCCACCACTGTTTTTAACAATCTCTTCATCATTAAACAACTGTGTATATATGTTTATTTTGTAAAATTATTCCGAGCATGAAAAGTTATTGTATTCGTCAAAGTGACACGATCATTTTTTACTCATCAAACTCAATGTATTTCTCTTTGAAAAGAGAGTTGTAGGTATGTGATGAATATATAATTAACTAGTTGTTGTACGCGATTTCGTCTGCGTTAGTTGCGAAATTAGAAATGTATAGCTGACCGGTGGCTGACTCTGTTCCTCCTTATAGGGGTAATAAGATTTTGAATTTCATCCATTTTTTTTTTCTATCGAATGAAAACTATCCTATGTCATTTTCCTGGTTCTAATCTATACGTATGATATCTAAAACCCTATCGTGACGACGCGAGTATTGACCTCTATCCAGGAGTACACTACATCTTATTATTATTACATACTACACTAATTTATATTGATCTTGGAGAGTCATTTGGAAAGCAATGAGTAAAAATTTTAGCAGTGCCGGCGAAGAATAATTAATTAAAGTGCCTTACTTTAGTCTTATTGGGATGCAAATATCTCCTATGTGTAACTAGGTACTCGTTCAGCATTTCTAAACACATTAAAAAACTCACTAAGAAATCCTTAACAAAATATTAATAATTTAAATTTTTTTTTGTATATCGACAAGTATTTGTCAATATCAGCTGATCACGTTTGTTTACAAGATTGAAAATTTCTATTGAAATATAACTATATGTATATAGGTATCTGTTGTTGAAAAAGTATATATATATATATATTATGAACAATATAGAGTAAGTTGGATGCCTTTCATCAGACTATAAGCACTCTGTTTCTGTTTTATATGTTACGAATGGATCGAATGAAAATATTAATCCACTATTACCTGATAAACAACCATATAAGGCATGAAGGCACATGAAAATATTTCCAATATATATACAATAATAGTAAGAAACTTGGTTAAAAATTTCTCCTATTAGTATTAATTTCAATAAATGTCAGGTGTTCTGAATACTTTAAATATCTTTAACTAATCCTTCAGGAGCAACAGCAGCAATAGCAAGATATCAAAGCGCGATCGCGAGAGGGAGCGTGAGAGAGAACGTCCAGAGAGGCCGGAGCGTCTGCTGGCCAGGCTGAGGACGGTGTCACTGGAGGAGCCCGGGCCGCGCGTGCTGGTTCTGCGACCCCCGCGGGGACCGGACGGTAGCCGCGGCTTCCGGCCGAGGAGACCGCTCGCCGACCAGTTGGCCGACTGAGAGCAGGAGACGCGGACGACCCGACACCCCGCCACCGACACCAGCCGCACCACCACCCGCCGCAGAGTCTATAGGTTCGGTAAGCAGCCCCCGCCGCCGCCGCCGGGCCGTCCGTGATACCGTGACGCGACACCGACACGGTCTCGACATCACATTCGTATAGTTTACTCAATCACGTATTCACCAGAGACTGACTACCACATTTCTTTAGCAGCGTATGTATGAATAATTTTAGGTGACAAAAAATTTTTGTTATTGACATCGGTTTAGTTGTATGAGCGATGGACATATCAATTGATGATTTGTTTTGCTTGATGTGTGTTTTTTTATGAGGTTCTTTTTCGCATAGATACGTTGTTCAAAATTCCATTACTTATTGTCTATCCGAGTCGACACGAAGACGGCCAGTTGTATAGGTATTATTTATGCTTCTGTTAATATGAACCGTGTGCGTGCTCAGGATACATAGTGCCTTTTCTTTCAAGAAATAATAAATATGTAAGAAATGTCTAAAACTAAAGTGTCTGGTGCCTTATTGTGTTATGAATGAACCGTCAGCTGATAGACATTGTATGGGAGTATGAAACTCTGTATATAATAAACACTTTGTTAAAAGTAATAAAAAAAAGTTTGTTTGGTGACGACTATACTTATACTGTGCCTCGATGTTACAATGAAACATAGAAAGTGTATTAAAAATGAAATAAATATATTGTCGTACTACAAATATATATATATATGTATATATGTAGGAGGGAAATTGGAAAGATTCATGCAGTAACTGTATAATTTCGTTCTTCCACTATAAAATTGTGGCCACATAAGTGTTTTCGTTGAGTTATATACTTATTGTAAATTTAGTATATATGTATATATATATATATATATATATATATATATATATATATATATATATATATAGGGTTTTGTGAAATTTTATACGTTTGTTTTTTATTTTTTTTTGCAAAATAATGTACCTACTTTTGAACTTATTATAGAACAAATAGAAATAAAAAAAGTATACTTATAAATAATATGTGTATACAAGTGTCGAACGGTGTATTATAATGTGTTTTATTCTGTTATATAATGCATCGCTTTTTTTAAAAGAGATCTGTTTGTTTTTACATAAAATATAATTTCAGTAATGATTCAAAAATTATCGTATTGGAGAGGTGTCCGTTGTCTTACAAATTATAATAATTATATAAAATGTTCTATTTACGAAGATTTTTATATTTTTAAAAAGTACCTCTTTCATTTTTTATTTTGTACAAAGTCAACATCAGAAATAAATGGAAGTGGATTTATAAATAAACGATGCTTCTCCAGTACAGAGAATTGTATATTGAATCTTGTGATCCTGTGATTTGGTAATCGTATGTGCAATAATGTAACTACAAGTTATCACATAGAGGCCTCGTCAAGTGTCCGACTCGGTTGACGTAAACGAACAAAATGTTATATTAAGCTTATTAAAAATAATCGGAATAGAGCATTCATGCTATGTACTGGAATGGAGCCAAAGACTGAGAAAAAAAAATATTTATTGCAATAATAATATTGGTATTAGATTATTTTAATTAGCGATATGTTGTAAAGTCATGCGGTCGGGACGAGCAGATCACGACCCCGACACCAACAATATCTGATCTGTACAAAATCGGTGCAAATATAAATTATTGTAACAAGATAGATGTCTTGAATTAGATTTTATCTAAATTTGATTTTACTTTAATATTCAGACTGAATGTGGAGCAATACGACATGTGTTCATATCCGGTCGGTGGACTGAGGGGCCTCGTTCGTTCGGAGATTGTGGTCCGTTGTTATCATTAAAGTTTTTTGGTGATATTAAAACGAATTTTTGTATTACTACGTTTGTTAATGCTGTAGTTATAAGTGTATGAGAATGTCGGCGAACGACGACTAGTCGGACTGTTTATAATCATATTATTTATAGATAGATTATAAAATTTAATAATGTATTTTCAACTCGTATTCGCGTCTCATAAGTACGCGTATGTAGTTATTATATAACGTAAAGCGAGTTAATGTCTTGCTTTTCGATCATTGGTCACATATTTTAGTGACTTCAGCCGAAACGACAATCTCAAACGGTTTCCGTGACGACACGCTCCGAGACGGACGAGCTGAGACTCGATGTAATTTATGATTAATTCCAAAGATGGGAATTTTGAACAAACGTTATTATGCTGTACGCTTACAATATTCGTTAGCCTGTAAACGCCCGTGTAACCATGTGTAGTGATAGTGGCAATGCGATATATTAATCTGGATTGGTGTTGTAGTGTTGCCCCGGACGAAACGGGGATAGTTATATGTAAAGGTCTCATCTGTAAGGCGACTGTCTCGTTAACCGAACGTCCTAAACGTGTTCACGTGCTCTCCTAACGTACGATCGGTGATGCGAGCGTCGCACATAATAAATGCAGTGCCTAAAAGAACCTCGAGAGGGATACCAAATGTTAACCTTTCAGAATTACAAAACTTTGGAATTATCATAAGAGTTTATTTTATTTTAGTTGTACTCGTATTGATAAGATGTATCGACGCCAATTGTTTACGATCCTTGTACGTGATGCAGTGTCCGCCATCTATCGGCGTACTTCGATAAACTAAGCCCTGAGGTGAGATGCGGCTGTCACGTAATCCGTCGCCTGTATCAATGGTTTGTGTAATGCAGTTTGCGCCGGCGACAGGACAGCTGCCTACTATATTTATAGCTATATGATACTTGAAATAAAGGTCATTAAACAAATACTAATATCAAAGTCATTATTGTCATTTTAAAACTACCTGCATGCTTTCACCTGGTGGAGATGTGCTTGAACATTACTGGATGCTTAAATAACTGGGACATACGTTAAAATATTATTATTATCATTTATTTTTCACATTTGCTAATTATTTATAATAGTAGAAGTAAAAAAAAGTATACATAGTTCTTTCGTTAACTCTCATTACAATATAATAGATTTTTTTATGACAATTATTAATAAATTTTATATATATATTTTTTGTAACTATTCATAATAATATTTTACGACTCTGCATTTTAGACGAATGGGTAAAATGGTTTTTTCAGTGATTGTATCAGCATGTATGAGAAAATATTTTTTTCTACGTAGTTAAAAGAAAATATGCAAAATATGCATCATGCATAACAATGTATTTGAATATAATTAATGTTTCTGCTTTAGTAAGGAAATTCAAAAAATCTGCTATAATATATTATAGCAGATTTTTTTACTTATATTTAGTATAGACCAGTGGCGGCTGTACCTTAAGTGCGCTCGTGCGCTGAACCACCAATTCAAAAGATTTAAAAATTACAAAATATTACTTCATCTTTATTTTTAAATTACCATTTTAATATTTATTTTTTAAACAT
>JAAAKD020000207.1:6044749-6062505 GCA_010014825.2 Danaus melanippus | reverse complement strand
GAAATGTACCGAGTAATGAGTCGGTTCTCGAGCGCCGCACGCGCGAACCGAAGATTACCGAGAGCACCCGATGTATGACGACTTGGGCCGATTGTTTATACAAACAATACCCGATTTTAATAAAAAAAGGTGATTGAACATTTCGCTTCAGAAAAATGTCGTCGCATTGTTTTAATGTATAAAAAAAACATATTTTATGTCAATTTTTGTTTTGTTGCATTTTCTAATTTTAATATTTTAGTAAAGTGCACCCCCAGTTCAATAACCCACCAGCCGCCACTGGTATAGACCATTGTCGGTTTCGGCTTCATTACACGAGTTAACTTAGTTATATTCAAACATATTATATAATCACGCTTGGTTTCATTATCAGAAAAAGCTTTAACAACAAGGTAAGGCCATCAAAAACATTTAAAAATGCTGATGCGAATGTTAACTAGAATTATCCTTAACTTTTCTACTCGTAGTCTATTCTAATTTTAGTACTAAATGACTTGATAGTGTTCACTAAAGGACTTGTTAGTGTTCTGCACAAAGATCACATTGATAGTGTATCTTGCGTGGCGAGTTTTGGTTTATATATAAAGTTAGTGTGGTACAATCATAATTTGGAAAAATCCGTTAAAGCTTTAACATTTTTAATTATAAATATATGTTAAAGTATGATCTAGCATTGTTCCTGTGATGAATTCTTTTTGTATCATTGAAGTCTTTATTTATTTATCACTTACGACCTTTTGTAAAGAAATTGTCATGGCACGCATAAACACAAATAATAAAATGAGTGGTTTTTAGGTATAAATAGGAAAAATGATCTTTTTTTGGCACTTTTGGTGGTTAAACACGGACTCATATTAATATGATTACTATATATCCTTGGGGACTTCGTATAAAGGTTCGTCCTTGAACTTTTCATGTATCTGTTCGCATGAGAGACCATTGAACCTGTTTTGATGGTCGTAGTTAGGCCACCGACGGATTGCATTGTAGAGGTTGGAGCCAGGGCTTGCCGAGTCGGTAATATCTTTAGCTCCCACTACGACGAAATCTCGCCGCAAGTAACCGAGCTTCACACCTTCTGCCAGTATTAATTGAGTTCGGTTCTCTTGTTCGGGAGTTACAACTGCGTGATTTTCCATCTCTCCTCTATAGTCACCTGAAAATTATCATTAGTTATTAGTGTCATTCATCCATAATCATAATACGAATTGATCTAAATAGATTATCAACGAACTCATACCATAAATAGGTACATCGTTGTCAAATTAAAATTAGAATTATCAGCAAAATAGTGTATAAATGTCGTAAATGAGTAAGCGTGCTTTATCTTTATCAAAAACATTATTGTTGTGGAAATTTATTAAATAGAATGATAATTATTTAAAAATAAAAAAGTAATTTACTTGTTAAATAGGTGCACGGCAGCAATAAAGTAGTATGGCAATAAATATTGTCAGTAAAGTAAAAACTTTTCTTTTTTCAAGTTTTTAATTATTGTGAATTTCAAACACGCATTTTTCGATGGTACGAATTTTTACATATTCTTTTGAAGTGAAACTTCTTGTGCCACTTCCAACAAGGTTGCGTTAAATGTTTTACTCTCCTTGTGAAAAGATATAGAGCGACAGGGAATGTGGGCAATCAATTGTGAGGTGTAAGTACTGTTAATAAAGTTTCTCAAAGAACACAAAGAATTCCTTTAAACACAAAGAATTCCTTGAAAATCAATTTCTACACCTTCCTGTTTTCAATTCAACATTACGAAGTTTCAGATCTTCTGCGCGGAGGGAGTCTATACACAACATATTTTTCGTGTTAATTATCAAATCGCATTATGGAAGGGGGTGTTAAAGAGAATGGGTTGGCCTTGCACAAAGTGGGCATGGAGCCGTTGGTCATATTCCAGACACTTCAAGAGCTCAGTATCAGCCGAATGTTCGTATAATAATCATAATCATACTATCAACAGATACAACAACGTTATTAACGCTGTTAAAATTTTAACGATTAAAGAACACTAAAATGAGCAAAATTATAAAATATATGCTCACGGTTAGGTCAACAATACAGTATTGAATATGTTGTTAAAACTTCTCAGCAATATACTTTTTATAAAAAATTCCAGCAGGATTCTGCATCTGGTCATGAAACATGAGCTACCCATGCCAGAATTGAAGCAATTTTTTTAAGGACTTTATAAGAGAAAAAATTGGGCCTCATTTAGCCCAACCTCAACTCTAGCCTTCAAATTATTGTCAGTTTTAGAATAAACGACCTCTAAATGATACGGTGACGTTGCCTTAAAATGTTTTAAGCAAGCAGTGGTGAAATTTCTCTTGGAATCGTCTCGTAAATGCAAAGAAATCTGTCCAACCAGTTTAAAGGTCCGTATGAAAGCCAAAGGTGGCCATTTATTAAGAATATTTTTTCATTTGTGGTCGATATATAAGAATTAGAATATTTTTGATACACTTTCGTGGTTTTTCTCTTTTCACACGAAAAAACGCTTTCGGTAGAAGTTGAGTGAAGAGGGCATCAGCGTTTTTTTTTATAAAACACCCCCAGATAACTGGGAAATCGAATGATAAAACAAAAACTCGACACGATCGGACATTAGGTTGCCGAGATCATCTTTGTGCACAAATAAATAGAAGTATAGCGTTCCGCTCGTTTCGCTTGCATCACTTAATAAAAAAAACTATTTTCATTTGTAACAGAGCTTTTAGGACTACGTTTATAGTGTATAAGTATGTTAAATATATTTTTTGTATATGAACATTTGATAAACGTCATATTCGATTTTTTATATAGACACTAAAATTTTAACTATGCTGATGGTAATGGGTATCTTATAAACGATCAATTATTCACGAAATTTGATAAGTATTTATGTATGTAATATTACTCCTGTGATTGACTTGTATGTATTTATAGATATAGTTTATAAAAAAAAACAAGTTACCAAGGAACCCGATGCCCATAGAGCATCGATTATAACCGCGTGTATGTGCGCCTTCAACTCCCCAGCCACGATTTTCATACACACGCCCATCGTTACCAACCGCAAAATTGTAACTAAAAATAAAATTTGTTTCTAATATTAAATCATGACAATATGTAACTGGTGAATAATAATAAGAACGAGACTAAACTGTAAAATTATTCGAAACTTCCAGGTATTCATTATTTGTAAAGTGTATCTACAAAAATTCTTATGGTACTATTATTTCCTTATGTTCATTTTAGATATAATTCAGAATTATCTAACAAATAGTTTATTAATCCGCTACCTTTAAACATACAGGCTATTTTTATACATTTTTAAATTAGTTTTTATATTGCAAAATATAAAACAGTCAACTGCTCTGTGCACAAAGTGCAAACAACTTACGGGATGTCATAGCCCATGTCCTTGATGAACCAGCCCTGCAAGTTTCGGAGTTCGGCTGCACAGGCTTGGAAGCGATGACATTGTGGGCCAACTGTGTTTTGTATCACGACCAACAACAGCGGTTCAAAATCATGTGTGAAGTACGTGTAGTTGTAAGGCTGTGCGAGCCACATTTCACGGTTAATTTTCCATTCGTGTGGAGCTGTAACCAAACTCAAATAATGTCTTTATTATGTAAATTAATTATATAAGGTTTCATTACATTATTTATATTGTTTTTTGATGTCACTATAAACCATATTGACTTTGACAGCGCACCGGGGATTGGTATTATTATTCTCATTGTAGTTAACGTACCTATAACTATAAATAATACCAATGCACTCGCCCACTGGAAAGCCTGATAACCGATTTCGATAAAATATTCGCTAATAGTTGGAGATTCCATATCTAAAAATATTTGTATTTTAATTCTTTTTAGTCCAATTTATGATTAGGTACTGACTCTATAAAAAAATTTAGTATTCCTAATTCAACTTCAGATTATCAGTTAAAAAAACAAGGGTGCAATGGGTACGACTTAACCTTATCCAGTGTGTGCTTATTTCAACTGTAAGGTTTATAATTAAAGTATTTAAAATATGCAAGAATAACTTTGGTCAAATATTTAAAAGTCGTTTCTGATATCACGTCTGGCAAGACAATAAGAATTGTTTTATTTTAATTATATAAAAATATACATTTTGCAAAATAATATAACCTAAATGAAGAATAAATAATTATGGCTGATTATTTTTCAAATGGATTATAAATATATTTTATGATAATTTTTTGCCAAAATGTGATTACATTCATAAATGTTTGCTTTAGCTGCTAATTCAATATTGACGGCGATAAAGTTTTAACTGACTAATCCTTGATTACTATTCTTCTTCTACCTGGCAATTTCCCAGCCTTAGCCAGGGTCTGCCTTACACGTTGTGAATAGTTTTGGCTAATTGTTTTTACGACTGGCCGCCTGCCTGACATCAACCCTCTTTGGAAATGCATTAATCAGTGATGTCTAAATACTCTTAAAAAGTACATATGACTCGGAAGAATCACATTGGTACTTGCCAGGATCGAACCCGCGCCCTCATGCACGAGAGGCGGGTCTTTTAACCACTAGGCCACCACTGACTTTAGGTATTTCACTTGTTAATCGATTCCTCAAAATACTTTTACATCATTATTATATCCAGTCAATTTAATTATTGTCAGATGCGACTGTTTCCATTGGAATAAATGTTTATTAAATACCGAATACCTACATGTAAGTTCAATATAATCACAAAAAAGTGAAAAACACAAATATTTAGATGCTGGGTGTCTAGAAAATGTAAGCGGATTAAGGAGAAAAAGAATTGAAATATTTAAATTGCCTCACCTCTGTCCTCCTCCCTAGACTTGCTCGTCATAACTGAGAAGTAGGCAATGAGGGCAACACAGACAATCAACACGATGAGCGCTGCGGCACACGACAGACGTTCCGTGCGAGAACTGTTCTTTATGACCTGCCATAAGTACTTCGGTAAGGGCAGCTCTAGAAATATAAAATATTCTGGTTTCATAAAAGCTTTTATAAGAAAACACATTTAAAAACTTGATAATATAATCTTAATAATATGAGCAATTGCCATTTTAATTCATTAATACTATAGAATTCATTAAATTTTCGCTATCCAAACAAATGATTCATAGTCTTATCACAAAACCAGATAAATGTGTTTCTATGTAAATAATTATAGATTGCGTTAAAACTTTGAGTGTTCAAAAATATAATTACTATTGAAATTAACATTTAGTTATTCTGGCAATTACAACTTTCCGCATCTTTCCTTTTTAGAAACAAGAAGAGCTATAAATATTGATACGTGAAAAACAATTCAATTACAAAATGAATTTATCATTGTTGTCTATCAGCTTTGTTATCTTGTTAATTTGAAATCGCAAGAGATAACTCGAAATGCTATATGAAAACAAAATAACAGTAGGTTAATCGATTTCCAAAACTTTAACAAAAAGAAACTGCGCTCATCAATCGAGAGTTGCATTAGTGAGCTTAGAATTTCTTGGATAGTTTTTGTTTTTTTTTTTGTATTTTAAGGATAAATTAAAGAAACTCGAAACCAACACTATGTTACAATAATATCAATTAATTAACAAAAACAGGTGGTACTACATGTATATTTCACAAAAGAACTAATAATATTTTTGGAAGTATCATAATTCTATATAAAAGTAGGTATATTTCCTTTAAAAGAATAAGGGTTAGTAAGTAAGTTAATATACCCTATATTTAAAGTCGCTTTATTATACCTGCCAGTTATTAAATAGATGTCATTTCAGCAGTGAAATCACGTGTTCCCACGTGTTTATATAAAGATACTGAAAAAACTTACAAATGAAAATATTTATTTTATATTTTTTAAATGGCTGTTTAACAAACTATCGCAACTTTTATTCAAATGAAACTAATATATATCTATATAATTATTAGTTTTGTGTATCTTTACGTAGTTATAAAGCTTTGATAAAATATTGCAAGATTATGATGACCTTATTAGCAAACGTTGACACCTACTAGTCATCGGTGAAGTTTGTATTACAAATTGTTTATCAATAACAAATCTTTTTTATTATAAAATAAATAATAAAATATAAAATAATAAACTTTTTACATTTATTCCTTTATCTGCACTAATTTTATACATTGATAATACATTCCATTATTCGTTCGTTTTATCTTCTTTATTTGTGGTAGGTATGCATTAGAGCGTAGACTCAAAATGGCAGTCGTGGGATTTGTGAGACTTTTAGTGTTAAAAAAGTTTAGGCCGAATTAAACTGACACGAACCAATATCCCCTAGAAGTGACAATAATCTTTGCCTACATCTACATTTCACGCAGATATAAATTAAGTAGAATATAATTATTAAAAATTACTTATTGGAGAATATTTTAAGAAAAAAAAATTATATAAAGCAAATGTATATATAAAATTAATTCTTAATGTGTCAATGGTTTTTCCATTCGCTATTGAATTCTCACAAGGTGACATGACATGTTAACTTCAATGTGGTTAGGTTTTATGTTTGAAATTTTGTAAAAATTTAATAAGTATATAATCCTCATTATTAAAAACAATCAATTAATATAATTGAGTGTTTCAATATATTTTAGACGCTATAGTGTTGAAATCGTTACAATTATTTTTTAAAATATCTATTCGGTTTTGATACGCAGATGCTATTAAAACTAAATGGATAATAACTGTTATAGGTCCAACCTCGTACAGACAATTTATTGGTATTTGTAATAAGTAAAACGAAATAAATAGTTCAATATCATATTATAAGAAATAAAATAAGAATTAAATTAATAAAAAACCGTTTCGTGATTTATAATTTATTTGTATAAGTAATCAAAAATGTTTTTACATGTACTCCATATCAGACATTTATTTTTACATAGTTAAAAAACGACCTTAAAGTATTATTTTGTCTTACTACAGCTGTATTAACTTTTTTTTATTACCAAAAGAAAATATCGTCGAGACTTCTTTGAGTGTAATGTTTTTCTTCTCTTCTGTTCATTATATCACATTTTTGTTAATTTAAGTATATTTTTTTTTAATTTCATAACTTCTGATCATTTTTATTCACCTTAATTATTAAATATAATACTACTCTTTATATTAAACGAAAAGTATCACAGTCAATAACTCTAATCACTAACACAATAATATAATTCTAACCTCTTCTTTGCAGAGAGAAATAAAGTTTATTTTATTTCAAATTAACAGTCTGTAAACTGTAAAAACTGCCTCTCATAGCAATTACTCTAATTGAAAATTAAATATAAATGCGTGAAATCAAAATAAAATATCAATCATTTTCGAACATCCGTTGTCTTGGGAGGCAACGACTGGCATTAGCTCGATTCCAATGTAAGAAGTGATCTAACTGAGTCATTATATGAGGACCAGGACTGACCGTATCGAAGTTAACCTGACAATGGCCCACCAGCGTATAATCTTGTCGCAGAACGCCCTCTCTGACCAGAACGTCCAGAAGGACGTTTAGATGTTCAAATTGCTTCAAGTCTGGTTGGTCATGGATATAATTTCCCATAAACATGATCGATATAGCTTTAGAATTAAAAGAGCCTACCATAGCCCCGTGTACGTTAGCGCCTCTACCCTCAAAAACGAAACCGTTGCCACCGACGAGGAAATTTGGACCGATGTCAGCAAGCTCTCGTCTCAAATGGTCTTGTTGGATAATGAGCATCTGTTCTATGCATCTGTACCTTTGGTTACAATAATTGGCCGCCGAATGGCCAATGATGACTTTGGGAACAGGCAGACGCAAGAAACTTATGCTATAAGGAGCCATCGCTTGCCAGTCACCCCGACGTAAGTACCACGTTTCATTTAGACCTTAAGGAACAAATAATTCTCTGTAAATATTTTAGTGTTTGTAAATTTTATGTTAGTAGAAAGAAATCTGTCTTTTTTGTCTAATAAACAGCCTGATATTAGATTTGAAACTAATCTGAAAAGGTAGGAAAAATGAAAAATCATTTAAGAAGCACGAATAAAATGTAAAACATTTATTTTTATAAAAGGAAAATTTTAATAGGAGTAACTTTAATGGTGAATTATAAAAATAATAAAAGTTTAAAAAGGGGAGAAAGATTGAAGAGAAACTGTTCGTTTGAAAGTGGTTATCAATAATCTGGAGGGGTGATCTGGTTACCTATATCGAGACGAAATTGCTGGTGCGGCAACGCCACATAGACGAGATAGATGACAAGCGCGGAGGCTACTACTAGCGCCCAACATACAAACACCGCGACGCTGCAACGCAACCTTCGCGCCTGCTTGGTTGATACCAATTCGAGGCCGAGAAAACGGCCTGAAACAAGGAAATACTTAGATAGAGAAAATGTACTACACATTCAGAGTGATTTTAATTTTGATTTATTGACTGTCGAAATATATAGAGCTTATGTTTGTTGCTATATTATTATGAATAGGTACTTTGCATTTGATATATAGAGGAAAATAAACAAATTATATCACATAGCTTCCTATTTCTTAAGGCTTACAATAATATTTTAGTTACTATATTGAGTAGGGAACAAAATTATCGTTTTGTTCTTAGAAAAATATGTTTAATGTAATAAACATATTATATAATTATCTTGCTTTATGGAATGGTTCAATTTAAAAACTGGATAATAACGAAGAATTATCATAATTTTTACTCAAAAATTTTTACTTTGTTTATAATAGAGTTGAACTGGAAATAATCACAATTACTTCAGAGTTAAAAAGATAAAGTAGAAAATTCTGATACAAACGATTTAAGGTAAATTTCAAAAAAAAAATTCACTCTATTCCTAGCTATCACATTAGTATTCTTACAACATAAGATGACGCATATTTTTGGAAAAACCTGTTTGTAGACTGCGATATTTTTGAAGTAAGACTTTTCCTGGTTATTTGCAAAGTTTTTTATGATCAAGGTAACCTATAATTTTATTATAACTCATTAAATAGCTAGAAATAATAAGTTTTGTGATATTTAATAATGACAGTTTTTAAATCCTTTATAACCGTGAACTAATAAGCAGCGAGAATTAGCATCTATACAAGAAAATTCCTTTACATTGTCGTTTTAGCATATCATTGTTATTTCTAAACAACGAGTTTTAAGGTAACGACAATAAAATCTTATAACGTCAAAGTAGTGTCAGTTATTTATGTAAGGTGACAAAATAAATGTAAATGAACATCATTCTTAATAAGCTGTTTGAATGATAAATAAATACATATACATTTGGATATATTAAAACGTAATCTCGGATATTTACGTTATACGAACTTATTAGACATAAAATGAAACTTCATTGACGTCAGTTAGGATGATTGTCTGCTATAAATTTATGTATAGTGAATTGATCTTTGGAAGAGCGATGTTAAGTTAATTAAGAATGTATCTATTACTTTAAATTGTCTTTTTGCTCTTACTATATATAATTACTAATATTTTATATCCTGTTCTGTCCTCTGTTTAATGAGTTGTACAGCATTTGATCGGGAAAACCAAACTGTGTTGTATAGACATCGTTTATTGAGTTGATAATTACAATATATGGAGACATAATTAAAATATATTTTGGATAGTTAGATCATATTTGATAACAATCTTTCTTTAAATGATAAAAAATGATCACTATAATCGAAGTTGAAATATCATTTCTATTCCAACTGTGAAGTTCATCGAAATTTATATCATAAGTTTCTATGAAATCAGATTAGAACTCATTGTCTTTTTTTAGAGTAGAATGCGAATAAAGAATCAGCCTATTATAACAGAAGATGGACGGCATGCATATGTATGATGATAATAAACCATACTTACTCTAAAAATGTAATGTAAAGTAAATGCTAACAGCATGTTATATTTTAAATTAACAAACATGCAACACCATACTTTATTTCGATTTTATTCAGATATAACTTTATTCTCAATATTTCAATAATTCTCCTAATTACTTTGTTGTTTTTGTCACTACTTTTAATAAATATTCCAAACAGACACATGTTTTTACAACAGACATGAAGGCTGATCAAAACTTTATAATGTATCTCTATACTTTTTAATTGATTAAGGTGATAAAAATAAACATTGAATACTGAGTGAATATTTATATATATATATATATATATATATCTAAAAGGTTGTCGCTTTAAGATAACATATATAGCCGTGAGCGCTGGTTTACGAATCACAATGTTTAATTATTTTATTTGAAGTAACTACACGGCTTTGGTTATTGCTCGCAACATCGACTACGGCTACAATGCATTTTACAACTACATTTTCCTCAATCTCGACGCTAAAGGTATAATCTTTATGATGTTATTTATAAAGAATATGTTATCTTCTGTGATATATTTTTGTTTGTGTATTTATGTATGTTTTTTAATAAGTTACATTAATTAATTTATTTCGTTTGAAAGTCTTAATGAGAATAATATTAATATTAAATTGCCTCAGTTACCAAGCTACAACGTTTAGGAAATATGTACACTGTTATCACTCGTACACAAGTCCGTAAATATTTATAGTTATAATATCTATAAGAGAATTCGCAGTAAGCGTGCCTTAAATTGATAAAGATTTCATATTCTTATTAAAGCGTCGCATTGTGCAGTCGCTAGGCGGTCCTTAAAGTGACGAACATAAAACAACAATGGCGCACAAACAAAGGATCGCGTAAATTTTACCTTTAAGAGTTTCAGCATTTTGTACATTTTGAGTGACGGAGACGAACTTGGGACCGATGTGGACCTTGGAAGATTTGGTTATATTGAGATTGGCGACCGCGGGTGAGGGAATGGCCGAGGCGATTGCACTTTCATCTATCACGGATAATTCCGCCGGAACCCTACCCTGAGCAACCGTCTGTCCCGTATCCTCCCTGTTTTTCCACATCACAACACAATACGGTACAATCGCGCAAACAACAACAACTCACGACGTCGTCTGACGGCTGACTGAACTCGTTTATTAGTTATTACTGGCCACAGCGAACGAACTGATATGGCTAATCGGAATTTGCGTTCTCCCAATGCAATTTTTTGAGTAATGTCGTGATAATTGCCTATTTGTTGATAAAACTTATATATATGTTTATCTTATAGACAGTATTTTTAAACATATCGCCAGCATATATATATATATATATGTACATCTATATGACAACAGATAAATGTTGTATATTTTTAAACATACGTAAAATATTATCTCACTTGAAGTTTTCGCGCCTACAGCTAACAACTTTCGTTAAACATATCCACTGCGAATCGGTGGGGAACGTGATTAAGATAACATGTAAATATAATGATAAAATTATTTTTGGTACAATAAAGCATTGTGTTCACTGTAGACTTATAGAATAATCAAAGTTTTACTTTAATTTAATGCTATTGCTTTAGGTATTTTATTTAACTGTGAGACGGAAACACATTGTTGACTTCGTCTTCGTTTCATATATTACATAGGTAGATACACTTCTGAATTTCATGACGGTTTATGATTATGCATATAATTCACTTGTTCAAATAGAAAATCAAAAGTATAACTGTATAAAAATAGTTTATCTTGTATTTTCATTAAAATACAATTGATAAGTATAAGCAGTTACTTAATACCTATTATTATGAGTTTCTAGTGTCGTGTGAAATTACTTTTATTGATGATTTCAAAGTATAATATTTTCCAATTTATTCATTCTATAGACAACAAACTACCATGCTGCAATAAATCACGTTTAAAAGTTAAAATTGTCATAAAATACCATATAGTCAAACAGGCTATTAACAGATGAGCCTATTATTTAAACCCTGAGAACGAGCATTTAAAAAGCGGTAAAATACAACTTCAGAACGAACAACTTATGAACTCGAAGAATGAGATAAGTATAATTTTGCAGGTGCATATAACAATAGACGTTCAATGTCATGGCCATGAGCGAGAAGCCTGGTTAGAAAATTTTAATTTTACAACCTCGAAAAATTGCTTTTATGTTTTTAATATAAACTAGTAAAGATTGAAAATAATTACCTATATCTTTTAAGACATATTTATTCACCAGAGTCGGAGGATATAATGGTTTTTAGAAAGGAAGATAAAAAAGAAAAAGTTATTAATAACTGTAATATTCAGAGTTATATATAGCATTGTAATGAAAAAAACTTCTAAGCCGATATAAATAAGATAAAAAACGCAGATCCTTTTCTATTTTTTAATAATAGGTGTAGTCATTCAATTTGCCTGTTACATTGTGATGTAACAACTAAATCAAATGAACAAGGATAATGTGCTAAAACAAGTCGCACTGAAACCTTACATTTCGTGGTTTCTGGTCAGGGAGTTCGACTGAGTGGTGTAATAGATCGTTATTGATAAGGTCGTTGCTACTCGTATATAAATTTCCCATCTCATTGAAGTAACCATAACCAATTTGGGGTTTTTGCTGGCATCACTGATTGCAGTCGAAGCTGGCTCTTGAATCCGTCGAAGTCTATGTGGTAACCTAGACTGAATCAAAAGCGAGCCCATCAGCTTTAAAAGCTTTTGGGATTTTCTACTCTTTGGTTATCTCTGTAACTTGCTTGAGTCTATAGATGTCATGTACAGTATCTTAGCTTTTTCAAAAACCGGCTTGTGCAGGTTGCTGGAAGTCACCAAATTTGCGTGCTAGATGGTTCGTCACAACTCCCGTGAAAATGTTATAAAAGTCGTTCAAAAGGGGCTGCAGTTCTTTAATAGAATATTAAGACCTTTTTTGGATAAAAAGACGTCTAAGCCTTGGATTAATCAGCTGTATAGCCTTTTAAAGGGTCTGAGGGTTGATTTTCCACACACTTTCAATAGGTCTTTCAAATGTCATACCGGTTGTCTGGAGTACATTCGGGTTAGTCTGTCTCTAGGATCTTCCGCTAAATACTATAGCACTACTGTGTGTAACTGTTTGTAAAATTCGTTTTTCTTACCCAGTGACGTTGAAAATTCTGTAATGACAATTTCTTCAACCATCTTGAATCCTGATAAAAGGTTTCGCCATATAATAACGAGTAAACTCCACAAGTTCGAAATGGTATTCATTTACGCAAGCCATGTTTAGGTAGTTCGAGATGAGCCAACCCATGGACACAATAATGTATTGTATTGCTAAATGAAAACTACAGTCCCTTTGATTAATGCAAGGACATTTAGCATTTTACAAAACGTTTACAATTTTTAGATCCATTTTAGTCGTTTAGAAGTACCTACAGTGCTGTCCCAATTCGTTATTTCTTCACAATTTCTAAGAAAATAAACTAAAATGTTGTAACAAATATTATTCATTATATTAATATTATTCTGAAACTAGCTAACCTCAACAAAACCTTTTAATAATTACTAACGCTGCTTTTCCTTTCTCTGGTTATAAGATGTTCAATTGTCAAGGACGTACCACCTACTTCCTGTGTCAGATATATTTATTATCTTATCTTTATTTTTGTCATATTTTATGATTCGAGATTACCGGGATTTACCCTGTACATTAAGTTGAAATTAATAAATTAATTATCCTTGGACCTTGGACCTAAAAGATTATATTAATGTTCGAGTTTTTTTTTGGGAAACTCTCTGCATTTTCACTCTACAAACAAAGTGTGGTTGCTTCTTTCCCAACCAATTCATGGAATGTGTTAACGCTTGAAATAGCCAACTCGATTACGAAATGCAGTCGAATATATTTAGATTAAGTTTACATTTTCTTATACCTTTATTCATTTGCAAGTTGCCTGCACTATTAAAGCTCTTCTTCCTGGAACAAGGTGGACCCGGCACCCACATGGTGAATCCATTTAATGCTCAGAAGTTTCTTCTTTGGCTACCATTATTTATGTAATATATAATTTAATAACAACTGAGTCTATACAAGCCATTATTTTTATTTTGCTGAATTATTACACTTAGTATAAATTAATTAAATGTATATATTGTTTTAAATTATTGTTAATATAATGGTTTTCTACCTTGAGTTTTCAAGACAATCTCTATTTGGAATTGTATTCTATATTACACTTGTCAACAACATTTTGTAACAACAAAGGTACTTGCTTATTTTAAGATACATACCTACTCTCATTTTATTATCATACTTACTTTGATTCCATCAGGTCTAGTTGTCGTGTCACAGGTACTGAACACAAAATTAAAAAGTTAATGTTCCGTTTGCAATAATTTGTTTATTTGAAGAGTGCAGTGTTCTGTTCTGTTTTCGAGTGATTCTTGTTTGAGAATGATTCTTAAATAATGTCAAGAAAGTGTAAAAATGATCCTGACAAATTGTGTTAAATTTGGGGCGACATTACATTTGACACCACTAGTAACTAATCTATATAAAAAGTATTTTGGCTTTGCCATCGGACAACAAGACAAAGCTTGGTTTCCACACATCTGTTGTGTTACATGTGTAGGTCTTCTCACTAGATGGACGAAAAGATCTCGATCTAAACCTTTTGCAATCCCCATGATTTGGATGGAACCAACGAGCCAGTAATCCGATTGTTATTTTTATATTATTGATACAAAAGGTATTACTATTTAAACAAAAGGTAAAATGAAGTACCCTGACCTGCCATCAGCTAAAAGACCGATTCCTCATAGTGAAGATTTACCGATCAAACTAGCGATCTATCCCTTACGACAGAAACCGAAAAAACGACATTGGATCCTGTCTTCCAAGATCCTTCCTTATTCTCATCTAATGAGCTTTATCTAATATCACAAGCAGATCTTTATGATTTGGTACGTGGCTTTAATTGGTCCAAAAAACAGGCAGAACTTTTGGGCTCACGATTAAAGGGATGGAATTTATTACAACCTCAAACAAAAGTATGTTACTTTCGCAATCGAGATGAAGAACTAAAAGATTTTTTTTCACAAGACGATCAACTTGTATTTTGTGATAATGTCTATAGCATTATGACTGTCTTTATAATAATAATAATTTTACTTCTATGTTGTTTTTTGTGTTAAAGATACATTACTCAAAGGCTATAGAGTTTTTTAGTGCTATACGTTCATTGTGTTTTCTAAAGTTAATTTACTTTTAATAGCTATAATGCTTTACAGTCATGTAAGTTTACGATTATATTTACCAATATTATTTCAATAATGGTTTCACGTTTTAAATATTTTTACATTTTTGTTTGATTAGAGAAATTTATATTTAAATAAAAAGGAAACTTGATTTTTATTAAGCCAAACATAATTTCACTTAGATTGAAGTAGTTATTAAATGTAAACAAATTTATAGTTCTGGGTCAAGAGTTATATTGACTGAGAACTTGCTGGACATACATGTTCCGTTACTCAAAATCAAAAAAACTTGAGTATGAATAACTCTGTTGTTTTTTTTTTTTTATATTTCCCGCCTCTTCCAAAGGCGGGAAATATAAAAAAAACAATGCAACTGTAATTACACGGTAATCATAGGTTTAAGTAGTTTATAATTATTAATGTTTTTAGGAACTGGATTTTACGCAGGTTGGTTATCATGAGATTATTTTGTTGTTATACATTTTGACACTATATTTGCTGAATGTTGTCGGTAGTTATTGAATGAATCATCTATGGAAATTTGTTTTGTAAGAGGAACTCAGAAATGTTTTTTAATAGCCCTAACTAAACGGTAATCTTGGAAGAGGAAGTCGGTGTACATTCTGCACGTGTGCGAGAAAAAAGCAGCTACTCTTCACATTGACGCTAATCACCTCCTGCGGTGTGTGAGATGGAGAGGAAGTAACTGATTTGTCTTGATTTACGTTGACTAGTCACAAAATATTAGAGGACAAATAAATAAGAATCAAATTAGAATCTGTCTAAATTATGTATATGGTCAATTATAATGATCAAAATAAAATCACACTATACAACAATACATCAATTATACTTACATTTGTCTGTAAATAATTAATTTTCTACAAAGATTGATTCGTATCTTCTTCTACATTTCTGAGACTGTCTCCAAATTCCGTATCATCCTCAGAATCTAACTCATTTTCCAGCTCCACTAGAATTTCCCTTATTGTTTTTCTTTTTGTGTTTTGTGTTGTTTTTTTTTTGTCTCAGTTTTGCTATTTTATTGGCTGGCCCTAATTTCGAAAATGATTAAAATAATAGATTCAATACTTAGAGTCTGGCTATATTACACTAGTGGTGGTCACTAACAAGACTGATTTTAAAATAGTCTCAGAGTCTTAAGCCCTGAGGAAACATTTGACAGCACTTGCCCAAATATAGCAACAGTAGGCTACGATGGATTTATACCTAGGCAAAGTTTTAAAATGTTAAAGTCAAGCTGAACACATTCTTCATGATTGTACAACATTTTAGTGGCCAGTGGCCAGTATAAAATAATAAAAGTTTAATAATTTCATAATATTTCCACAACCCATAAGAGATTGCCTGAAATGTGAAATTGATATATTTTATACTGGCCCGTTTATAACAAAGATAAGTAATTTTTTGTAACAAAACAATCTTTTTCTTTATATTCTCCCAATATACAATTCTCAACCTAAACGATTTTTCTTCTTATAGTTATTCAAAAATATTTTTTTTATTTAGCATACACATACCTCCTAAGAGTAGATTCGTTACTTTGCTAAAAGACAGTTTATTTTGTAATTCTTAAAACATAGCTAATTCTCAAGACATATAATCACAAAGGCTAACGGACATAATATTTACAAATGAAAAGTATAAAACCGAATTAAAAATTTTTGATGAATTCATATTTTGTAGTAATCTTCTTCTTCCTGGCAATTTCCCAGCTTTAGCCAGGGTCAGTAATATCAGTATGGAATGTCTGTAACAAAATCTTCTTTGAACGTACCTGGAGGCGTTAAATAATGCAATTGATTGTGCTTATTTTTTCAAGCGTAATAGCATCCAGAGTAATTAATGCTTGTCCAAATAACTCTGGAAAAAAGAATAATAAATCGGTACATTTTAAATTCCATTTTATATTCTCTTCATTCGTTTTACTTATTGAGCATCTCATATAAAATATTTGATTATATTGATGGGAGTTGAATCGATTGTTGAAACTTCGATGTGGTCTTGTTAAAAAATTGTTTATAGTTGTTACAAATGTGGTCCACTTGCAATGTTATGCGTTATATGAACACCTTAAACTATGCTACGTGTGTTTTTCATGACAGTATAATTTCTGATCAACCATACATAGAATTGAGATGTTGATATATTAGTTCAAAAGGGATAAACTATAACTATAAACTATGTCCTGTTAATCAAGATTTAAAAATTATCATGACTTGGTCTCTTCAAATTAACAAAAATCTAAATTTAAAATACTAACTAACGTTTATTCAAATGCATATAATATTTTCTTCCTATTGCTCCTAAAATTAAGCATTAAACCATTTTTTTCTTCCCATTCTTAATGACTTATATTCTTAAATATTTAGAGTGACTTCAAAGAATTTTGAAAAAAAAAATGGATATTATCGAATAACAAGTTACAGAATAATTAGTCAAAAAAATCAAATCAATTAGCCAATCTTGGTCCACTGCTGTACATAGGCCTCTCCCAATTCGCGGCACAATACCCGGTTCTCCGCCTTCCGCATCCAGTCCCCTCCAGCGACCTTTTTCAGGTCGTCAGTCCACCTGGCAGGGGGGCGTCCTACCTTACGGTAGCCGAGTCGCGGTCTCCATTCTAGGACTC
>JAAAKD020000207.1:5961553-6027741 GCA_010014825.2 Danaus melanippus | reverse complement strand
ACGTCCTCAAGTGCGTTGGTGAATAGCTTCGGGGATATAACATCCCCTTGTCTCACCCCCCGACGCAGCTCGATGGAGTTGGTCTTATGGTCCTGGAGCTGGACGGTCATGGTGGCGGTGTCATATAGGCTTCTCAGCACCTCGATGTATCGCCAATCTATACCGCATCGTTGCAGAGCGTCTAGAACCGCCCAAGTTTCGATGGAGTCGAAGGCTTTCTCGTAATCCACAAAAGCCAGAATAATAATAATTAGTGTGTTGCATATAATCCAAAGACTCATTTTGTTAAAGAATAAATTTATGTTTTATAGCGGACTTGGTAAATCTTGAATATCACAGGGTTACGATCCGGTATCTCTAAATATTATTACATATAATTTATAAATTCTTTTTCTGTTCAAGTAATAAAACTGGGGAACACACACCTTGTGTTGGTTCACTAATAAATATCTTTAATATTATTCACAAAATATGTAAAAGATTACAAAAACATTTATATTTTTGAAATTAAAAGTAACGCAATTATTGCTTTTTACGTATTACTTGATAAAATGATAGTAGGGACTTAATGATAATTGCTATCATTTTCAAAAATAAATTGATATATTATATTACACTTTCCTTGAATTTCTTAATTTATTTATAAAATGATCATATTCCCTTGTTTATAAGAAAGTCACTGTAAACGTAACGTTTATTATCAATGTATATTACTAAAAACATTTTCTCAAAATCGATCGTGTTAGCTTGATTCGTTAACAATAATACTTCATAATCTTATCTAGCAGAATATCATTTTGACAATGATATTTCTGTGCCATCGATGTGCTAAGAAATTAAGATGTTTAGAGATGGAGAATTAATATTAATGAACAGATTAAAAACAATTATAATCATTAAAATTAAGCTGAAAACTTATCATACTCGACCATTTACATACGTATGTATTTTAAAAGATAGCAACATGTATCAACAAGAGATACCGTATCAAGGCTTTAGAAAGAAAATACAAATGGTACTAACAATTGTGTAAGTGCAAAACTTACTTATACATTTTCCGTTTTTCACATTTTGTTTATTTATGTTACAAATATATTGTAAATTTATACTATATTATTACTGCGAAAATAATTCAGTTCTCTTTTAACGATTGGACAGATTTTTATCAAATAGTGTGTAGCCAGATCTTCGGAAAGGAATATGGCTACATTTTAAAACAACTTGTTAATAAAAATCAAATCGTTAAAGTTAAGATAAAATAATTAATATACCTTCTTTAGCTTTTTATAACCTTCTGTATATATATATACATATATAAGTCGCACATTTGAATTCAGTAAAATTTTGAACTTTTACTAAAATTACTGTAAAGTAACTACATATAGTAATTGCTTCAAATTATTTGTTGTTTAATCTGCTGTACTAAGTACATATTATGTACTTAATATTTTCATTTTATTTTTATATCGCTATATGCTAGAAAAAGTTGGAAAAATAACATACATGGTATGTCCTCTTTGAAATATGTTGTTGTATAAACTGTAGGAGGGTTTCCTTATTTTATAGGAGTAATTTTTCTCTAAGAATAAAGATAATAGACCAAACAACTTACTGTTTATTTTCATCACAATTTTCATAATATAACGTAATAACCTAATCTAATTAATAAATGTTATTTGAAAAAAAAACAATATTTTTAAGATATAATATTCTTACAGTTAACTAAACTACTGAAAATTTAATTTACAATAATGTATACGCTTACGTTTTTATTCCTATAATGTTATCACGTGGTTTTTACGCTATCAAATATAAAATATGATAAGCACACTTTTGATATACTTATGAAAGTTTTAAATATATTGAATATTAAGTTTAATAAGTATACAACTTTTCCGGTGTATATTTGAAATATTTTTTTATGACATATCAAAGCTGTGCTTCTCAAATAGCTAATCTAGACTTGTCATCTGTCTATTCGTGACCAACACGAAACAAATAACTCATGGTTAGTGCAACACCCTCATTTATATTATGATAAATAACTTACGATAATGTAAGATACCAGTTTTCGTGTTGATGTTGTTAAAACCTACTCGTTTTGCCCTTTCCATTTGATATCGCGTGAAGACAATGTTATAGCGTTTTAAATGTTTATGACATTATAAGTTTTGTTGAGACGATAATAAATCTCTAGTACTAACATAGCGACGGGGATATAAACATGTATCTTAATATTATTTATCGTATAATATTTTATTTGATCTAAGCCTTAAATAAGTGAATTTGCTACAGCTTTATAAATATTCTTCATAACAAATTCACCACTGTATGTATATTTATTAAAAATTTTCTATAAGATCAGAATAGGCTGTCATTTCTTTGTATTTCAACCTTACGTTTATTCTTATTAAAATATACATTTATTAAATATTTAGTTATAATTATTTTTATCGTCATTAATAATAAATATCTGGCTTGATTAACAAAAAAAGGGAAGGTGATATGCGAGAAACTTTTGCGTGTTATTTAACTGAGAAATAAATTGCCCTTTGAAAATCAAATGACATTACATTCGCATCTTAGACCTTTTCTCAATATTCTAATATTTAATATAGTGTTATACAAATTTAAACTAACTTGTGTTCATATTGATTAAAAGAAATATAGATATAATGAAAGACAAAGGGACTAATTGCGATTGAATGTAAAAATTGACACAGGTGTTCTTCCATGACAACAAAGTGGCAAATTTTCAATGTTGGAGGTTTTTTTGGTACAGAATTAAAGTAACGACGTTATAAAATAAAACCAATAAACATTTTGAAATATAATAAAGAACTCTTAACAGTCTTTTATTTTTTAAGTAAATATACGTATAATCATTGAGAAATGTTGCCCGCTCAATTATCACTATTGTACTGAATCGTATTGTTTTCACAGCAGAAGCCGGTGTTGATAATTAATTCATATTAAAATGACAGCAAAATTTGATCTGTATAATAATATAACGGCATCGATGGCTTCTGGACATTGTACGAATACTGCACCAAGGTGCTTCGTCAACTTGTTTAACAAAATCAAGAGTCATATCCGTAGAGCTAATTTAATGGAAATGTATCGAGAAAGTGAGACCTTCTTTATAGGATGCTCAAAGAAGGCATACGACGAGATGATTTGTACTTGTAGTGTTCATAGCCACTAACTGGTAGTGATAGGTTGTGGTTTGTACCTAATATATTGTATGGCAATGTTTTGTAATCGAATACAACGACTCTCGATCAGTTTAGAGATGAGTGATGATGATTTCATCGTCGATTTCGTCTTTTTCGTCATCTTCTTCCGGAGGCTGCTTGGCGGCTTCGGCGGCAGCGTTTGGATTTTCAGCGATTGCCTTAAGACGACGGGTCTAGAAATAACGATGAATTATTAAATAAATTTAATTATTTTGAATGTATTATATTACATTTGAAAATCTCAATTTTCATGCAATCAATCGTAACTCACCTTTCTTATATGTAATATCTCCACAATAACGTATCCACCCACTCCGATGAGTAGTACTACCATCATGACGTATAACTTCATCCTAGCGCAGAGATGAGTTGAATACGCGTATGCCACGACAAAACCAGCACTCTCCCAAAGCCTATAATTTGAGAATGCAGCTTCCTTGTTTCGTCGGAAAAGAACTCCATATAAACCTGCAAATTTTAGATGATTTATATTCTTGAAACAATAACGTGATCTTTTATTTTCACTTAGCTATATGTACTTATGTAAGTTCAAAAATGTTTAGCAGTATGGTAGTACAATCATATATTGTTCTTCATTAGCATATCAAAATAACTGATATAATTGTAATTGAATATGGTCTTAATATACTAAAAGTAACTTGTTTAGTAAATGGAAGTATCATTACATTTTATAAATTTACATCACAGATAAGACAATTAAAAAGGTCGCTTAATAACAGTGGGAAGCAATTATAACTAGGAAACAATGACATAGTTCAGAACTACACATACACAACACATCGCGTAAAACAAGCAAAGAACTCTCCTAACAAGTGTAGTGGGATTTAATTAAAAATGTTTGTAACATATAATTTAAGTATACTCGTAGTAATAGATCCAGTGTCAAAGAATGACACACTACTTTTTTATCAATAGGGACTGGTTAATGTCTCAAAATGTTGTTTTACATATTTTTCTTTTGTGTTCCTTTACAACCGCAACCTAAAAGTTGTGTGTATGAAGCGATAGAGACGTGATGCAGTGGCTATGCGTGACTTAGCTGTGAAAGTATGTATATAATTACGGAGCGATTACCTTCCCGTAAGTATTTTTAGGCTGAAAGGTATGCGATATATATATATATATCGAGTGTGGTTATCTACTTCTCAATTTTCAATTTGATGTATAAGTATGGAAACAACACCTTAAAGAAAATAATCGAAGTGTCCGTATAAACAAGTAATGATGAAATATTAAAAAGGCGAAAGTGAGTGGAACACGGAAAGCCGGTCTATATTAAATGAGCCATGTGGTATTAGTGCAAGGAGACGTACCAGCTTTTATGAGATATTTTTTTAATTAAACTTTAAATCATTTTGTTATGTTACTTAGCGTGTATATATTGAAATGACTTTACATAGCTGATGTTATTGAATTAATCCGACAAAATAATGTTTACTCCTCTAATGAACGAACTAAAGTAGATATTTTTTAGACTTAATTTATTTAACTACAAGTATGGATCTTCATTATAAGGTGTACAAGTCCCCTTTTGTTGCGTGGAGTTACATCTAACAAGCGTTACACGGAAAACCGAAACTAATTTACGTTAAGACAGCGGCCAGAGATGTGCCCACTTGCTCATACTCTACAAAAACATAGTAACTGATAAATAAACTTTGATTGTAATCTTTTTAATGCCACACCACTAAAGAACCGGTGACGTCACCCAAACAAAGTAATTAGCCGCTATGACGTAATTGATTTGCCTTATTTTTTCCATCACAAATATAGTAATGAATGTTCGAGAATGTGCCTAAAGGTTTACCGAATGCGTTGTATAACATTGTTGCTTTGTATTTCTGTGATACTTAGAACAACAAGTTGTGTTCATTCCAAACGGGTATAAACAATTCATTATAAGTTTATTAAAAATAATTTTAAAAATATAGCTACTAAAGAGTAATTGCTGCTTATTTATTTAACTACTTATTATTAGAAATATAATAAAGTAAGCAAACAATTTTGTTTCTTTTCGTAACTTGTAAGTATAGAAGAATTTAAATTATGCTGGAATTATATTTTCTCTAGCTAAAAATAGATAACTCATAACATTAAAGGCTATGTTCTGTCTCCGTGGGAACAGACGCCGGCTAAAAATATCCCGCCTGGCTAATGCTCCTAGAACCTGATCGCTTTAGCAACGTCTAATATTTTATTACACAACCGCTTGCTTTTTTGTTGCTTTAAATTGTTTCATACCACCAACCGCATAACTTCAACACAAAGATAGGTTGAAGAAGTTTTATTAAAAGTATATTTAAACACGCAAGTTATTACACAAATAATAGATCTTGTATGAACATTTTTAAAGTGTCGACCTTCTTAACATTTCCTATATATTTATTTACATAAATACACTTCACAGTAATATAACATTTACCAACCACAAAAAAGTCTTCAAACTATTCGGTAATTTGGAAGTTTGATTGATTTGATTACACACTTGTAAAAAACCCTACCTTTAAAATATACGGATATCAGTTGACGTTAATTAAGTTTTTTTGTCTTCCTGTATTATTTTCAGTTAAAAGATTTATTTTTTAATTTGTCAAAGAAAAAAATTCACGTACCGTTAACTTGCGTTTGCCACACAGCATCTCCTACCCCCCAAAGGCCAGAAATCACGAAGAAAGTCATGGGTTTATCAGCGCTCGGTCTCCATATAAGCAGCCATACTATAAGACCAAGGTGAAGGGCTGCCCCCATCACCAGTATGGGGAATCTTCCAATATATTTCATGGCTGAGCCGAAGAGTAGAGAGCATAAAGCGTTGACCACCCCGAAGCATATCATAACGTATCCGATGGATCGGATGCCAAGAGCGCAGGATACATAAGCCTGTTAAAAGAAATTTGAATTACATTAAGATGCTGAATCGCACATAATTTGCAACAATCCAATAGCTCTTCATTTGCTACTAGGTGATTATGAAGTAAGAGTATGTAAACAAGAGAATACTATTGAGTTTCATCTGCCTCACCTGGGTGTAATCAGCTCCGATGAAGGCCTGTTCCATACCAATCCACAGCGTAATGGGAATCAAAAGCTGTTGGTTGGGTTTCTTAAGCTGATAGGCGGTTGCTGACAATAGTTGGATGCCGGTTAGTTCTTTGGACGGATCGGTGGTCCTCTGTTTCTCACCGTACCTGTGAGTAGATAAAAGAAATATATAAAAAATATTAAAATAATAATCATAAACAAATAAAATAAGTTTTTTACTGCTTTCAATTAATATAACACATAAAAATGATGTGGGGTAATACGCACTAACAAAAGTTGTATGTGATAAAATAGAGTCGTATATACCTGTGCGTTTTATACTTTAAATCTGTATAAATTAAATAATTAATCAACTATTTGAGTACCATTATTTATAAGGAAGCCTTTCTTGAGTTACAAACTAGTGCAAGAAAACAACTTGCTACACGTCAATAGTTGTCAAACGATTTGTCAAGAACCTCCCTATATTTAATAAATTATTTTTTTAAATGTCAGATATAACTTTTGTAGCTATATTAGCTGAGTTAAGCAATGCTTAATCGGTATTCTTCCAAGACTTTCATTGAACGAAACGAAGCTGTATCAAACTTTTTGTTTTTGAAAGATACAAGCCAATGGGGTGGTTTGACAATTGGGCTTTAATTTGTATATCAAATTAGTTTGTTATAGATTTAAGGTAAAACTATAAGTTATATTTTTTATCGGTTATTAGAAGTATAGGATTTTCAGTATTGCCTATAAATTTAACATCAAAGGCAGCAGAATGTAGTGAAAGTTTTGAAAGAGGAGAGTTACATTTCAATTACTATTGACGTACCTTGAGAGAGGATCGACAAGCAGAGCAACCATCAAGACTGCAACCACAACGCAGGCAAGGTAAATGGCGCTGATCTCGTATATCTCACTATCCGGCGGCCGATGCAAGTTGGTGTTATCGTGATGGCCGCCACCGATCATACAAAAGTTCGCTCCACATGACAACAGTGTGCTGCTGGAGCTTTCGTTAGCTGCGCGTCCACTGTGCACTCCGGATGAAAACACTGCAATCGACGGAAAGTTGATACCAATTGGTTTTTAGTGAATGATGGATTATATGTTATACTATTTAGATTTCTAATATAATTATGAATTGTAAACATTTCTTTATATTTATAACTATATTGAAGTATCTTAAAGCTGAGATGAAATGCTCAATCAGAAAAATCGAGACGGAAATCTTTTAAGGAAGTATTTACTATAACGCATGACATCTGTGTATTCTTAGTTAAATCTCATAATATACACGTATATAGGAAGTCTTACCCACACTGGAGATGAGATTTCCCCATAATTCTGCTGTTTGCCACGCCAAGAAGAAGAAGCCAAAAAATCTTACTATTATGCCTTCAACAGCTTGATCTGTTAGCTTAGCATAAACACTTCCAGCTTGAGTAAGATAAGTAGCTTTAGATGTCCACATAGGTGCTGCTCCCAAGCCAAGAATCACTCCGGAAGGCACGAGTGTATAGAACGCAGGGATAAACTGTGCCGCAATATAAGGCGCGTAACAAAGCATGGAAACGCATAGTGTCCATTTTACTGTCAACCTCTTGATAAGAAAAGTTGGTACAAATATACAAGAGACTACGAGTGCAGCATATATAGAACTTAAGGAGACTGTGCCAAGGCCATCGGCTGCGTTTATAGACGACTGAAGATTTGCAGTTCCTTGAAAAGCCGTAAACTGTACCATAAAAGCACAGCTGACAGCAGCTACATTTTTTAATATCCTCCATTTTTCGTTCCTTGACAGTTTAACTTTGCCCGAGGCGTAGGAATCGTCTTCGGTGGGAAGTGGTGGAGGTTTGACAATATCATCGTTTGTGTCGCGGTCATGCTGGTAGCCTTCATTTTTGAAGCCGGTTTTAACCGTGTACACGGAATCCCTGTCCGGCCGGTGGTCTTCACTACCACCACCGTGCGTTGCAGTCATACCTTGTTCTCTTCTTGACCTGTTGAAAATAAATTATTTTAATTATATTAACAGAACTAGTTTAACTAGATATTATTATAATAAAGACGTGTCTTAGAAGGGAACGTGGAAGTTAGTAACAATAGCGAAGAGGCCTTATGTTTGCTAATCACATGCACGAGCCTGTGTCCAGTACAATGATAGAGCGTGTTGTGATCAACACGGAGGCAGATTCTGTAACAATTCCGATTTGATTCGCATTCAGAGGCACAATGAACAACTTCGGCTGAGTACATATCATACCATTGTGTCGTGTTTCACATACTCCTTAGTTAATACATTATCACAAAAGACTTAACAACCACTGATCAAAATCAAACCAAAAAAAATATCTACACGTTGAACAGTATCCGTTTTATGTTATATAAAAGACATGTTCAATATTATTAACAAGTATAAAAACCAAAATTCAATGTAAAAATGTATGTATATATATATGTTTTACTACTATTCGCAAACGTTGTACCGATATGGAGCGAAGTAACCAAAAGTGTCGACACTACTCTATATTCAACAAAGGTTCACAACCAAACCTGCCGGTTAATGTTCTATTGGTCAACTGGAGTTTATACGTGATCATGTGTTGACATCTTTGCCGATAACATTTTAATAACAAACAAGTAACAAAGGGACAGTAACAATGATATTCCTGAGAAAATATTGTTAGATGGAGTTTTGTTTTTAGATCTGACAATATGATACTGTCATTGCGGAACACTGATGATGATTGAACGGTTATGAGATCGTACGAGAAAATAAGAACTGAAATTGATGAAGGCATATTTTGACAAATATCTAGAAGGAGCAATACAAATTATAAAATCTCATATTAATTTGTATTGTAGTCATATTATATTTAAGTGAATAAAGTACAATTCTTTATCACTAACTCTAATTGGCTATATATTTTTTACTAAGAATAACAAAAGCAAACACATTGGTTATATAAAAAATTTCCCACGGTATCATGGATGACTTTCGTCATTTCCTGAGCTCGCATCACGGGCACTTTATAAGCCTTTGGAGGTCATACTGAATTGGCTGCAAAAAAGAGTTTGCGGCAAATTGTGCGTAATGTTAGGTATATGACATGTTCTACTTGTTGATCATTTTGTACATATCATATTTACAGACGTAATGTGTAGGATGTCCAATGAATAATCGTAATTTGTTTTCATATTCATTAACAATTTGTTTTAATACTCATTAGTAACGAAAAACCTGCAAAATAACTTTGCGAAAATTCAATTTACCTAAATTAGTCATTAAATGTTTTACAGATGCATTTAGTTTATAAATCGGTTTTAATAGTGTTGCAAATCCGTAAAAATTAACAAATGAACTGAAAAGTCTTCTAGAATTTTGTCATGGAGCAAAAAATCAAAAGGACAAAGAAAAAACACCCAAAACAGGTAAACAAAGCTAATGGAGATAATAATACTTTTTACTTTTAGTTACGGACAGTTTATTAATATCAAAGTGTTATATGAAAACTGAAACAAAATACTGTTAATTTGTACAAATTTTGTTTCTTTTTATATACCTATTCTTTTGATTATAATTATTATCAATTTAAGTTTTGTTCTAAGACGCTTTAAAAACATTTGTTATACAAAAAAAAAAGTATTTACAACAACGAACACACATCATAAATATTAATCGAAACGCTTGTACGTTTAAATAATAAGCTTCAAGACGGTATTGTCAATAAGCAAACAAAATAATTAGATATCAAGTTACCACTATTCTGATTTTATGACATTTTACACTTTTTGCTAATAATTATAAAACAAAGTTCCTGAACTATAAAATGGCTTATTATTATTATTATTATTATATATATAAATAGTGTTGCGTAAAATCAGTGCTGTGCATTAGCTCAGCTTATACTGAGATGAACATCTTTTTTTTTTTTGTTTTTTTTTTTGATGTCGCAGGGAAACTCTTTTTGCGAGCCGTCCAACCGGTCTTGGTGGGACCGGAAGGGATGTGTTAGACTCGGCCAGGGCAGGCCCCTACTCACTAAAACCACTGCGAAAGCCCTCGGCCGCTATGTCGGTGCACCCCGGATCTGTCAGCAACAGGGCACACCAGCGACTGGCCGGTCCTGGCAAAGACCGGGCTTACTCCCTCGGAGAAAGAGGGCGATCCCGGCAATTAGGATCGCCCCGACGACGCCGGGCTTTCACTGGAGCCGGGTTACCAGCCCGACGAGATGAACATCTTGCTCCTACACTGTATTCTTTAAATTTAATTATTTTCTTCTGTATAATCTATATAATGTATGTGTGTAGCAAAAATAAATGGTTTAAATGGTTTTAAACTTATAAAATTTATTGTTAGGCTTTATGAAAATGAACGTTTTGCTCGAGATATATATCTATAGCTATAGCTAAAGCCGTATCAGATGATGGACGCGAAGGCTTAATGGAAGCTATTTCGTTAGAAGATCAAAGTCTAATTAAAAATAAAAATACTTCTGAAATTGTTTTGTGATGTAGGATGTCGCTATGTTTTAATAAAGAAACAGAACATTGATGGTACTGAAAAAGACTTGTAGCCAAAGGCCAATTTACACCAATAAATTATTTCCAAACTTAGCTTAGGGTCCGGTAGCTAGACTTTAAACTAGAAGGTTATTGTGTGATCTTGATGCTGAATTTAATATGGAAATAAAATGTCAAATGGAAATTAACACACCTTACTTAAATGAAATGCTTGATGAGGAAAATTACAGGAGAATCCTAGTTTATTTAGACAAAACTTTAAAACATATTATATAAAATGATAGTTTAGATGAAAATATTGTAATGCGGGCAAAAAGGTTCCAGAATGATCTACAAGGTGGTGGTAATATATGTATCCTGAAAAAGTCCTTGTTTGGATTAAAACAATCCGAATGACAATGGTACATAAGATTCAATGAAAAATTTGAAAAAATGAGAATAAAACCTACGCTCAATAAGCCTTGTTTTTATTATAAGAAGAATTAAAATGGTCTATTACTTGATATGGTGACAATATACATACATATATATGTGCTTGATATCCTTATAAGCTATAAAGATAAGCAATGGATTCTACAATTCAAAAGAGTTAGCAACAGATTTCGACTTAAAAGATTTTGGAGAAGCAAAGTATTATCTAGGGCTGAAGCTTTCTCAGTGAAAATATATAATAGAAATTTTGCAGAATATCGACATGGATTATTGCAATATCATATACCAACACCACTTAAAGTGGGCATGAATTTTTCAAAAAGTGTTGAGATAACGTATCAACAGTCATGGTCTTGCTAAGAACTTATTGGTTCTTTTATGTATTTAAACAAGACCCGATATTTCTTCGACGATCTCGAAACTTACTCAAATTACGAAAAATCCAAGTAGTTATATTGGATATGTGCAAAATGTGCGCAGAGATATTTTAAGAAAACTATAAATAAATCATTATTTTATAAGAAATTTGGCAAATCATTATATGATTTTATTGATGCAGCTGGGGCAACTGCTTGATTGATAGGTGTTCGTATTCTGGATATGCGTTTATACTTGGCAACGCTGCGAAATCATAGAAACAGAAACGGTAGCTAAATCTTCGATTGAAGCTGAATACGTGAGCCTGGCAGAATATATGAATGAGAGTATATATCTGAATACCTTATTAACTTAACTGAAATAGGTGTGGATGACCTTGCTAAGGTAGTAATGCATGTTTACAATATAGGTGCGATTTGTTTGGTTGAAGATCCTAAATTTCATAACAGAAGCAAACATATTAACATTAAATTCTCCTTGATACGTAGTACTTTGAAAGAAAAATATTTAACCTTAAGGCATCTGTCAACAGATTGAATGGTAGCTAACATCTATACTAAAGCTTTGTAGATATCTAAACATTTATTTTGCGTTAAAAGTTTAGGGCTCGTAGGCAATGCAGATTAAAGGGGGCGTGTGGGAGTATTATAATCTGCCGAGATTTACACTGGCTGTTTTTATACTACTCCAACATTTATGACGATAACATATACGATTATTCTGATTCATTCTTCTGTTCTTAAATGTTCGCTTAACAAACACCGAAGTGACATCACGATGTAATATGAAAAGATATACATTCAGGAATATTTTACTATAATAACTTACAATTTATACTACAAGAGAATAATTTTATAATCCTACTGTAGTTGATTGAAGATATTAGCATGGTTTACCCAAAACACACAAAAGATAAGGCTTTTATCTATAAACGTATATCATGTGTTTGACCACTTTCTATGTATATATAATTATATAATAGCTTAACTTTTAAATACATATGTATATATTTTGTTATTTTTATCAGGATTATTGTTATTTAGTAGTATATTTTACATCGATATTTTAAGTATATAATACATACGGTATCACTTTTAATGTTATATGATAATCAGCTTTTCCAAATAGTCATTGTGTTTCGAATCACTCACAATTTTAGTCTAAGATCAAACTCGTCACAACTTGAATCTATAGTCACTGACAAACTCATACTAGCCACGTTCGTCCTATGTAAGAGACTAACAGTATTTGTCACTCCGTGTGACCCACCATAATATTGAAAAGGCATTTAATAAAGGGTTGAAACTAGTCATTTAAACTGGATAATGGATACAAATTTTATTTTATTCCGGAAATAAAGACGATGTACGCTCACCAAGGTCAACCAACAATGGGCGAACAATAGGCGAGTGTAATTTGTGATATACCTATACAGATGTTAATGATGGTTATGAGACCACCTGTGGAGCCAAATACCACCCACCTTTATAGTGCTCCTAATCCTAACCGTCCTTCATAACAATTTTTTTTAACTATTATATTAATCATGTACTTCGTTTGATAAACGCGTAACGATGTTGACAGCCCTTATCGACACGTAAACATTAAGGAGCTCAAACTTCAATACAGTCCTCATTTAGTTACATAAATTGTTATAATTTATTAGGTAATAAAATAGTAAATACCAAATATTGTCTATAAGTATCAACACCATAGCCAACCACAACACACGTTCACCCAGAATTTTAAATCTCCTGACTTTTTAGTATTGTTAATATTTATGTTTGAAAATAATTACAACCTTTGATTTTGGCTACTAATTTCACTAATATTACTAATAGGTTCTTGTAGAAATAAAACCTACTTTAAGACTTAAGTGCAACTAATAAATTTTTGTACAGTTAAATTCTTTTAAAAGTAATTTGCATTGATTGTTTCCTCAAAATTCGTAAATTGCGAGTCAATTAAAACTGTATGTAGTTTTTTTTGAATATTTTTGTTTATTGCCTTAGTAAATAATTATTTATAAATTTCTTCGAAATTTTCAATTCGTATTACTTCTTTTATGACAAAATATACAAATAATATAATTTTAAAGTCATTAAATGAACGTGAATTCAATAATAGATTATTATTATTGAGGTATTGTACATCAGTATTTTTTTCATTCACTTGTATTCTCATAAAATTAAACATGAAAATACTGATCGAAATGTGTTAGGATTTAAAACCATAAATTGGGAAGGTTGTTGTTATATATGTAGAACTATTTCATCAAGGGTTAAACATTATTTGATATAAAATAAACGACAAAGACAAACCTGAAGCAATTCATAAACGAAGGTATTATTATAAAGATTAATTGAGAAACCAGAACTTTTTTATATCGATTGATAAACTTTGACATCATACAGGTATTGGCTTCTCGATATAATACTATTTTATTTTAATATAAATATATCTTATGGAAACAACTTTTCAACTGTTACAGTTACTTTATAGCTTTATAACCTTCGTCGTATAAACTCTTATTTCTTGTTATGTACGTCATAATAATCAACTTTTCAACAAATTAATAACAGTTTATAAGCAAAATAAGAACAATTGATTTAGTTAACAGCTTTAAACGAGACATAATTTTCTATAAACATACATATATTAGACAGTTTAACCTGAAACTATATCGTGATATTTATAAAACAGTTTTGAGTATTTGATTTAAACATGATCTGTTATGTTGATTGAGATGGAGTATTCAGAATCTGCATATCAACGGATAAAAACCGGTCCGCCGTTGAAATATAACCAGTCTACAGAGAACTGCAAAAAAAGTTTTTTTTTGCCACAGCCTTTAGAATAATAAAGGATATAAAAAATCTAAACGATATAAGACATTGATAAAAGTTTTAATATTTTAAGTTGCTAATATAACTGTCAGGAAAAAGATGACATGATTCGAAGAACTTTATAATTCCATCGCGTGAAATAGCAGTCGTTCTTTAGAACTCGTTCGGACGAGGAAGAAACTATGGAATGCATTTTTTATAAGATAAAAACAGAGCTATATGTCACGTGCGTTGAAACAGTTCACTTATTATTTCTAATTCCGGGTTCATATTCACCTGTTTGATATATACATACATACATTGAATATTTTTTATATTACAATAACGTATATTTTTCGACAGAAACCCTATATCCAGTTCGTTGGGAAAATATTGATAAGCGATATTGGAATGCTAAAGCTTTCGCGTACCACGAATCGTCTGCATTAGCTGATACGGCACAATTCCATAATATATCATCACGCCACATTGTTAACTCGCAACGCCAATTAATCCGGCGGCTGCAGCTGGTTACAACCACATAAATCTGATGCTGATCGAGATGGAAGCGGTACAGAGTCGTTGCTCCCGCTTTTATTTTAAGATCAATCAACAACTACATTAGAACCCACGGCTATTAAATACCAACTGGTAATTAAATCTTACTAACATAAAGCCTACGTTTAAGCATATTCAAGTAACATGGAGTTTAAGTAGACTTAACTGTTAAATGACTCCTAATGGGTTTGGTACATGATAAGTCTGTCGTTACGTGTAAACAGTTCTTTACAAATATTTTACTCTCGAACTATATGCTTACATTGAATGAATGCAATAAATTATTTAATTAATTATCATAAACTTCATAGACATTATATATATGTGTATATAAAGGGAAATACTCATGCATATGCATTGGGATTTTGAGATTTATTAATTGTAATTAAAAACTTAAATTACATACCAATAGTCATAACACATCCAATATGAATACCAATTTAAATAAGTAATCAATGAAATATTGCCTTCACATAATTATTATTTAGCTGAGTTCTGCTATTGTTTCACCTGTATGAGTAATTGAAAAGTATAATTTCTAGTATATTGAGGAGTATTGAAAGAAATTCATGAAACATATCGTGTTAATATAAAAGACTACAGTTTGTTGACACAGCAATAACATCGCGATGAATCAGTCGACACATGTGCTGACATATAGGCTTTCATACTTATGGTTATTCCAAGTCTTCCAAGAATAGCTTCAGGGGTGCTTTATCATTTCATATAAATATTTTTTTAACAAATAACAGACATATTGCATATGAATTTAAAAGTAATTGTAACTTAATTCTCCTACTGTATGTAGGTAATAATTCATTAATAAAATGTAATAAAGTATGTAAATGAAGGCCGTTACTTCTATAAGTTTATATACAAGAAAGTAAATAATATATATATATATATATTACTATATGTAAATAATTTTAACAATTGCTCATTCTAATTCATTATTTAATAAATAAATATAATAATTTAGTTGTATGTTTTTATAACAGCGGTATTACAAGTTGTATTATACTTTAATTCAGAGACATAAGTGATGTCAGATTACACTAAATACCGAAATCATTGTTCAAGAAACACAACAAATTATTTAATGATAATTTCAAGAATTTTCCATTCCAGCGGATCGAATATTCTCGAAGTTTTAAATTGTTTTAGTGATTAAATTTTATTTTACATTTTATATGTAGGAATTTTAATAAATGGAATATTTCACACTCATGATGAAACACAAATGTTAGCTATTTGTTTCCGTGGAATTGTTATTCATTATGAATGGGAACGAAATTATTGCCATAAATTATTATATGGAACTAAAAATAACTAAAATATTATAATATGAATTAGCTTCACTATAAGACTACAATACATTGTTAAAAGTTCTTCTATCATTTCAGTTTTTTTCTTACCGTGTTGCCATATTTCTTATTGTAGTGATTGGCAACTATGTGAGAAAGTTTAAAACTTAGATCTTTTTATTGATTTTATGCCGAAAATTGTAGAATTTATAATACACATAGATGTTTCGATTACATTTTATTACCAATTATTACCAACATGTTTAAATATAGAAATATTTGCGATCAATCCATTGGACGGAGACATACAGTCAACTTTATAAATAAAAGTAAATTTCAAGCGAAGCAGCTTGAAGGAAACTAGATTGACTTGTTCTGGTGCAGTGACTTTACGCGCAAGAAAGTAATGTAAAAATAGAATAGTTGCTCTGATATAAATAAATCTTATAAATGATGTTGCTCTCTCAAAGGCTATTGTAATAATCCGTCACAGTAGGATACGTGATATAAAGTCTGGATAAGACAAAAAATGTTGTGGATTAAGTTGAATAGCGTTATCATTCATTAAATAATGTGATTCGTATTCTCACAGGGACAGGTAAATGATTTGCAACGATATAAGAACCGTTTCTTACGCTAGAATCGTTTAGTGAAAGTAGACCCCAGCGCCGTCCACGAAAGCGTTCGACTTCATCAGTTGATTCAAATATGAAACTATCGCCTTTATAAATTAAAAATAATTTAATTTATATAGATGATCATATTAAAAATTTTGAATAATTAAATGATAATATCTTATAACATCTTTAATAAACAACCTGTTGGTGTTTGACAGATTAAGGCTTTTGACATATCACTACACTGAACGCAGTTAAGAAGAATGTTTGTTTAGTGGGGCGAAATACAGTATTTTTGGGCCAGTTTTTTTTATCGGAGTCTGTAAGTATGAGGATTACTTTCCATTTTGGCCCACAAAAGTCCGAGTGTACCACATGGACAATAATTGATTGATTCTTAAAAGTTCTTGTGTTATTTTATTACAAGACAAAAAAAAATATATGTTTTTGAATTACAAAGGATAAAAATGATATATCGTTTCACCTTTACCGTTACGCGTACCATTTAATACTGTTTCAATTACATTGATTAACATTACTAGTTAATGTATTCAATTGAAATTTTATGGTGTCGTGATACCGCGTTGACTTTGAAATTTCCTTTCAAGTTGTACGCGTCGCGAATCTGAATGGTGTTTGATGCTTAGTAATTTACGATTTTAAATATACTTAAGAACCAGCGTAGACATCAGGCAGCAGTCTCATGCTAACAATTTATAATATAACGGCAAACGTATTAGTTCTTTTTTATTGCAAAAAATGTTTTAGTGACAAGAACGAATCGCTAGGAATATATTATCTGTGGCTTTAAGCATTTTTTTGTTTCTTATATTCCAAAATGAGCTCAATGAATTTCAAGAAAGTCATAGCAAAATGAAACATTTTTAACGATAAATTATATTAAATCTGTATTTTTTGTGTAAATTTATGTTTCCTATTGTTAATTAATGAATATAATCAAGGTTTCCATTCAGAATCAGGTGCAATCTGTCCATTTGTTAGCGATAAAGTTTATTCATCTGTTACCAATTAGGAAGTTTTGACGTGTTCTGACGTCGAGATGACGTACGAGCATTAATGAACATCCATTGTATCTAGTACTTTAGGTTAGTTCGCACACACACAAACACACAGACACGACATTGTAGAACTGGTTTATTTTGTTGAATTTCAGTTACTGCGGGTTCAAGAACCAGCTATTGTAACGTAACTAAGTTTTTTCTTTTAAAAATTTATTTTACTGTTTTGTTTTTAATTAAAAAAATTTATAAGAATGTTTTGGGTAACATTTTATTCTTCGTGTTTAATGACTGCAGATGTAAGATTATTAAAACATCTCGGCGAATGTTTTTTATTTCGTGTGAGTGTGTCCGTATTAACATTGTGAACGCGTACGTTCAATAATCGCGTACATTTTCACTTTTAGTCTTAATAGAATTTGCATGATCAAAATGCGTTTTGCGTTGTTAATGTATTTTGTACACGGCGATTATCATACTAAATATGTAAAAGCTGAACTGGCTGTGGGTGATAGGATGACTCCTGTTTGTAACATACGGTACATATTAAGTAGCCCTAAGAATGATGTTCGTTTGTGAGAGAAAATAGTTTTTGTGATTTTACATCAATAATATTACGTATCGAATTTTTGAGCAAAAGCTATGGCGATATTATGAGACACTTATACGTAAAGTTTTAAAGATCTTATTTATTACTTTCTACATATCCGCAAATAAACTTTATTTTTATCGGAAATATTTAAATTCCTGGAAGATATTATGTTTCTCTGTAGATTATTAGTCAGTTTCTTCCTTTGCTTGCTTGCTCTCTCGTTTAACTCTGTTAGGGTGACCATATTGAATAACTTAAGGCGATCATGTCTGACTACTGCAGCAGTAAAAAATAATAATAATATAAAGATAAAAACATTAGATTAAATGAATATGTAACAATAAGTGCTATTATCTTGTAGTTTTTATTTGAGATAGCCGATAGTCGATCTTGACATCTTGTCTGTTATGTTTTGAACGAGCTTGTTACTACCTGAGCCTACATTTACGTTACTTACAACAAGTACTTTATTGTAAAACGTTTAAGTGAATATGACAACGGAAACGCTTTTTACTCGCTTGCATGATTCTCCATAATGCTGTGTTTATCTCTTTCATTCAACCGGTTTGTACGTTTATTATACTTATTTTATAATGATATAAAATAGGCTCTAATATTTTTTACATTAAGAAGATATGTTTTCTAGATACATACTTTAATAGAGACAAAATTAGTTTCATTTCCATGTCAGATGACAACGTAAAAAATATATAAAATAACAGATGTCACAAAAAAGTTTGCTAAAATTAATAGTCGACTTGTAAATATAGGTTTTACAGTAATAATCTCTAGTGATAATAATAATATTAAATTATAAAAGACACCGTTTGTAAAAAATCATGGTCAATCTATCTAATAATTGGCCGAAGCCGTGGGGCCATTGTTTTTTTAATTGTGGTAATTTCCGCAGAGCTCGGATCACGCGAGTGCTAAATACGTTGTCTCAACAGACAGTTATTAATAACTCGATAACTTTTAAGCATTAAAAATAAGGATAAGTACTTCAAAATGTCTACTTAGATTAATATATATATATATATATACATATATATATTTGATATTTACAATAGAAATACGTTCATATACCTTTTTTTATTATCGCGTTATTTATTATTGAAATTAAACACATTCTGAAATAATTCGCGATCGTTCGCTAATACACATTAATGTATGTGTGATAAGACCGTCTTTATCACTAATTTGCACTCAGTTACAGTTATGTGTTTTATTGTATTAGAATATTATCAACATTGTGTGCTAATGTCATTATAATTATATGCAAATTCGTGTACATACATACATTACAATAAAGTCGGGAGTTAATTATTTTTATTTAATTGCATATTTATAAATGCCAAGCCTTTTTCCCTGTCGTTAAGTAATACTAGAACGTTATTATCATATAAGAAATGCAAGTAAAAGCTAATTATAATAGATTATTTTATATAAAGGAAACTATTTTCTGTGGTTATTATATGATTGAAATGCTTGCTTGACCGTCTATTTGTATTATACAATATATTATTGATAAGGCGAGTGAACGGCTTATATGGCTTCTCGCAAACAATATGCATAATTGTATACTATATGCATACTGAAATGTATAACATTACAAATTCAAATCAATAGAATTTTACAAAAACCTTATTTAATCCGTTTAATTAGTTGAGACGAAAAAACCGCGGACGTCACAAGATCTCATTGTTTATTTTTTTTGCGAGTTACATATTTGGATGCAAGAAATATATTAAAGCGTAACCGTGACGTGGAATCCATAAATTTTGGTATATAATAGTTTTTTTTTATGACAGCAAAAAACTCAATAAAAAAGCGGATTCTTGATTCAATAACTTGTGTTGTTTATAACATTGTAAGTCTTAAAGTGGACTTCAAATGAGTGAGTTGATACAAGATGTAAACAAATCTTGAGAAAGTTGTCCTTTTAGAGGCACAATTGTCTATGAAAATATTCATCCATCACGGTCTTATATATATTGAAACATTATCTATATGATGTATACATATGCTGTAGGGCTGTGACGTCATAACTTAAAACTATTCTCATTTTAATGTGCTTACTTTTATGCGGGATTCTCTTTGTTTCACATTATTTAGATAATTTATCGTCATTGAGCAACCATTTAAGAGATATTACACGGAACAAAGATATGTTTTATCTTATCGAATAGATTATCAAGATTATCGAGACATTGAATATACATATATAGATTTCTTATTACTTATCTAAATATACTATTAGTGCAAAGAGAATGCCTTTACTATTTTTAAGACTAAAAACTATGTTGTTGACTTATCGCAATAGGGGTTAGATGTAAATTATATTACCTGACTCTTATAATATATAACGACCAATACAATAATGAATTCTGTTACGTACATTTAGTTAAAATCAATAATGCAAGTACAAGATGACTTCTAAAAATTCGATAACATTAAAACTAAAACAAAAGATACGAGCTCATCGTTTACTGATTTCCTAGAAAAGATTCTTACAAAAAGATAAATCAATAGTAAGTAAAAATACATATTTCTTATCAAAATAAGCCACAAATTTGACTGTGTTTAAAAACAATACGTACTACGTGCCCGCAGTCGTAGCAGTGTTGGCGTCCCCGCAGTCCGGGGCGGGTGGGGGGCAGGGGGCCAGGACGGCTACAACAGACCCAGTAATCAGCTACGATACGCTACGCCCAGCTCGCCTTGCATATGCACTGTACATACATTCGCAATGCCCACCATCAGTCGCATAGCTTAAATAAATTGTAACAATTCACAATTTTGTAACCTCATTAGCTAATCTATATATATATTTATATTGATTTATCGTCTGTTCGTACAACCCGTGTCAAGTCATTGTCGAGGAATCTTTTTATTTACATCGTTAATTCATCGGCCGACTCTAATGACGTGTTGGTTTAGGATTCCGCAGGTTCTTTAAATAAATGTATTTTAATATAAATTATTATTTTTATAACCGTTTAATAATCTAGTGGAGTAGAAAAATATATTTTTCTTATTATTATGTATTTTTAATTTTATAGTAATGAAAATGTTATATTCTGTAATTTTATTAATAACGTTACGGAACACTAGAAGGCGTCGTCCTCTCTATAGATCGTTATTTTCCTCATTCTTTAGGTATGTTATTTTGCATATTAAATTGGAACAAAATTATAATCTCAATAAAAGCAAATTTACAAAAGGTTTGTCTGAGGTTACAGTACAAAAAGTGACGGGCTTGAAGTAAAATTTTTAGTATTTCTTATATTGACTGTTTATGTTCAGAAAACGGCTGAACAAGTTTTGTTATAAATGTAAGTCACATGAAAATTCTTTGAAATTCTATCTTTTTTGTATGAACTCTTTGACAAAATAAGTTTACTGTTGCCAAAAATTGTATAACATCTCTTGTAGTTCATTTCCTGGATATTTTGAGATGTATAGCTTATTGTAATTCATATTTGAAACCGTACACGGACAAGTTTTATTATTTACGAGAAAGAATCTGCGCCAAAACATGGGAGGGGCATTAATGAATATATGAAATAATAATATTTTCTGAATTCGCCATTCTGCATGCATATTTACGACACCAATTAGAATATATTATTTAAAAATCCGGTATAAATCGGTTTTATGTTGATTGTCCACCGGTTTTGTTCGAAAGTTCACATGTTTATGTTTGATCACTTCGAATTACGTCAAAGAAATAGAAAACATTCAAGGAATATTGATGTACGGATATAAATGACTTATAAACTAATTGTTTGTGCTTAATGAAAATATATAATAGCAATTACCTCACTGGATTCCATATTGCCAGCAGTGTTAAAACCAGTGTCTTTGTCAAGGACTGTTCCGTGTGAACGGATCATAGCAAATAGCATTTGTTATGAATATTAAATGTATTGAAATTACAAAACAGTGAGCCTACACGAGCGTTTTAAATAATAAACCACCAGCTAGCTTCCACTACAAGGCCGACCGAGTTACATTCCCTAATAGCTAGTCTCTATTCGGCTGTTATGTGATGTTTACAACATAAAATTTATTACATCTAACACAAAAACAACAAAATTAATTAAAATATATCATAAACAATATTATGTATGTTTTTCTCTAAGTAATAAAATGAGTGTCGACGAGATTATTCAATCGTCAGTCAAGTGTTAATAATAAAACAACATCAATATCCATTGTTATATATATTTATATATATACATATGCATGTGTATTATATTTAACACAAAATTTTACATCCGAATGACGCTATTTAAAAGGCACATACTAAGATATTCAATTATTGTGCAAAACTTAAAATTTATGGAATGCTGAGTTTAATAACTTGCTTTATTGTGTAAATTAAAATGAATGGTTGTAACTATTATTGTTCTGCTAAATGAAACATTGATTTATTTATACTAGTTTTGTATATGACGTGAATAATTTTTACTTGAACAGTATATATACATATATATATTCTTTATAGCAAATAAATGTAGTGTTGTCAAGTGGACTTTATATACGGTGGACATATAAAGAACGTACTAAATGCTATATGATAGTTACATATTACGCGGAAGAACTGAACGGTAACGAGGGGTACAATATTTAATTACAAGTACGCGTAATTTTCCAATGATATTTGGCAACTAACGTTGCACAAGAAGTTAACAAGCTCGCGGCTTAGCCCGCATGAATGGATTTTTCCGCTGCCCTCGGAAATCGCTCTGTTGTGCCTGGATGAAATAAACCAATATCTTCCCTTCACAATTTGTGAGATAAACAAAACAGCAGGTTTTAGACCGACTTAGAGTAAGGTGATTTTATATTGGAGGTTTTTGATGATAACATATTAAATTCATGTATTCATTTCATTCTATTTATTTTTTATAAATATGATTTTTTCAAATCATTTTTATACTTTCATAAAGATTTAAATTGGTAAATATAATATCCTTCAAAATTATTTATACATGAACCTATTGCGTCGAAAAACTTTTGGAATAACAAATCAAGTTCTCCCGATATAAATTATCTGAGTCATAGAGTTTAAAATGTACATGACTTTAATTGAAAACCATACTCGTAAAAGCACGTTTCAAAAACAGATATTTAGTGAAGAGGTGTGTAATAGTTTTGCACGTAACGGTTACACGAAGAGCCACCTGAGACAGGTCGGTCCTTGCCTCCGTCGCTCGTCAAGGTCGCTCATAATTTATTTTAAGTAAAGATAAACCGGATTTAAATGTTAACTTTTTCGGTTGCATCACCCATTCAGAAATATAAACACATATTGATATGAAATTTGCGTTATAAATTAGCAATACGCCAGTTGTTTCCCTTTCTAAAATGCCAAACTAATAAAATGTTTTGAAATGTCTCCGATGACGTTGTTTTCAACAAAACTCTGATATAATACACGGCAGGTCTCTTCCTTCTGACATAATACGTCATATCTATGTCAGTTCTGACATTTTTGGTGAACATATTAACATAAACTGTCGATAATAAGCACGAACACCCAGTTTACGAAAGCATAATTCGCAATTGTTCATTTACATTTTAATAGAGATAACAAAAAAAAAACCGCTCGTAATGAAATCATTTCTATAATAATTGTTATATCTGTTTTAATGCAAATAACGTTTGCGGAAAACTCAACACCGATGAATAAAGACGCCAAGAGCATCTTTGATTCAAGAGGTTGTACATCAGTTCCGCAATTTGAGATATAAAGTATACAAAGTGTAATATGTACTGTTGGAATATATACAATCTACACTTCCGCTGACATGAGCTACGCTGTGATGATTTCCGAACACCCTTTATGTTCTTACCTTGTTGTCTATTAATATAAGTAGGTAATTTTATCAAGAGTGTTTATCTATTGTTCCTCAAAACTAGTAAACAGCATTCTATTGATTTAAATCACAATATAATATTAGAAATCCAATGTGATTGCAAACACGTAAAAAATTGCAGGTACAACTTGGTCTTAAGATAAAACAAACAAAAATTCGAATACCGTATCAGATGATTTTTATTGATACATAATAAAAAATATATTTTGTTTTTGTTTATAGACTGGTCTCATAATGATGATAAGTTGTAGGTATTATTTTTATTGAATTCCGCGACAACAAATAGGACCATTAAGCATTCATCCGACTATTGTTAGGAATGATTCTTGAACGATAGGAAGAAATATGAACATACCCTCATGTAAAGAACGCTAGGACCTTCATATTTCTATTATATGGAGGTTTTAAATAATTAAAATCATTTTTGTGTGGTGATTATTACATGTCAGTTGGCCATATGAAAGAAATTTGTCTGTAATAATGCCATGGTACTATGGTTAAATAAAGATCTAAGCTTTGCATCTTAGGTACTTGCAGTCATCATTAGACTTTTTTGCTCTCAGCACGAAACGTGTCGAGGTGAAGCTACTTTATTATAATGAGCAATTGACTGTCGATAATTTGTTACAGAATAGATAACTTTATTACATATAATTAATTTTATAATCATTACTTTTTTATTTTGCGACAGTAGAAAACGATTTTGTTTAATAACAGGTTTTTATTAAGTAACTCTTAAATAATCTTTGAATATAATGGAGCATTCATCTCTATTTTCATGCCAATTAAAAACAGTAACAAGAAGATATATTTATATAAACAATAAACAGTTGGATAATAATAATACGAAATCTTATTGAAACTATAGTCTACGAGTTGCGAAAAATATTATAAGTAAAAGTGAAAATACATATTTTATATACTAGAGAATGAATAGATAACACGTTCGTCACACTTTTACCTTCCAAGTATGTAAATGTAGGATTATAAAATTTGTTTAAACATAAACCAGTTAACGTCTATGCGAAAAACAAACTTTAAACCGTACTCAGTTTCAAAACTATAATATTTGTTATATATTGAATGCGTTTGTTTGTTTAGTTGCTGCTCTCGTTCACATGAAAACTCAGAACTCCACAAGCATTAAATAGTCACACGTATATCATCGAAGGCGCTGATGACCTGCGAAATGTTATTTGTAGTTTGTATAGAAATATTGATTCTCAGACATTCACTTAGTTTCGTAGAATGACATTGACCGTCTTTTTTTATATAAATTTGAGAGACTTTAATGTGCACTTAAATTGAATATACGAAGGAAGCAGGTTTGGACAAGTTTCAGAGAACGTGTCTCAATGTTGGAGCCGGAATGACGTTTAGTAAGATTAGTGCATTATTGGCTGTTCGAATATTTGTATTTCAAATTACCATTCTGTTTGAAATCCGTTACATGTAACTGTTAACCTAAAACGATTGTTTGTGATAACACACAACGTAATGTAACACTTGCTCCTCAATTTGAACGTACAATCATTTAAAGTTAGTCGAAAATTTTATATGTCTTTCTTATCATTAATGATGTTAAATTTTATTTTATATCAAACGTTCCTATAAAATCAACGAGCAACCTTTAGTCCAATCTAATATATGATAGATTATAATTAGTATCATCGAATCATGTTACGGGCTGATCAATTAATAAGACCGTGGCAAAACTTACTTGGAGGTTTCTCTCGGGAATTCATTGAAACAATTTAAGTCGCCCTCGAAGTGACCATTTTATTATATGTAACATTAAATAATATGTTTTATCACGAACAATATATATTAAATATTGAATATAAATCAATTCAGATAAAAAAAGAAATTTACAAATACCACATAAATTAAAAGTATTCGTATTATGTTATATATTCTTTCGTTTTGTTTGGATTTATAAACATAGTGCGTACATCAAATATGTGGGCAGTTAAATTACAAGATCACAAGGTGAATTCGATAAAGCCATACACATTAATTGGATGGATGCGAACTAATTTGTAATATAAGCCATCTTCAAATAAACGCGGTGTATTTGATGTTGAACTTTGACGTATACGTATAGATACATATGCATTATATAATTATTTTGTTACCATTAATCACCATCCGCAGTCTGAAATTTAACATATTAAAAGGCTCTAATAAGCTCTAATTGAATAAACTGACGCTAACCTAAGAATTTGCCTTTATCATTCAACATAAAAAGACTTATAAGAACAATGCATCTTTATTTTTAATGTAAATATATATTTTTATAACATTTTCTGCGTTATTATAAAAACATTCAAATAATTTATTTTTAAATCTTTAAAATAGTTGTCGTTACTAATATAAAATATATTCTTTAACGACTATGTGTTATCATAGTTGTAATTTTATTGCTTTCTTTATCAATATGAATTTGCATGTAATGGATGAAATAACAGCGTTATTCAAATAATTCGTGATGAATAATAAATTAATAATACTTGTAAGAAACATAAGGAGTTTTTTGTATGTTCGGTTGTGTTCAGTAAATATCCACTTCACATACGACGCTACAAAGGAAGTAGGTATATTATTTTCACATCTCGGTTATTATTATTAATTTCGTTCAATTATAAGATTAAATTGTTTATGGTTTGTTCAATACAGGGTTTCCTTTGTTTAGATAACAACAGTTTAAGTTCCCACCGTTAGAATACAGCGAAACTACCATTAGTTTTTACTCATTACTAAATTAAATAAAGTTTTGATTGGTAGATTAAAGCTGATCTCATAGTAAACATAACTGCAAACAACTTTAAAACGGCTAAGCTTCAATTCTAAGAACAACATACACTCGTACAAGTGGTTAGTATTGGCTTTTCAATAATGTAATGTGAGGAGTGGTGAAGCCAACGATAAATTTAAGAAACGTTAATATACTCTGGGTAATTCCGGAGTACAGTTTAAAGGATTTAAAAAACACATTCTCAAAAACGCGATTAACATTCGACAACTCTGACGTCAATGGTTATTAAAATACCGCCTTTTTTTCTTTTACTCCAAATACATATTAATTTGGACAGTACTAAAAAGTTTTTTCATACTTATTTTATTTTAGATGTATGTAATATTTTGAATATGTTCCACTTATATGATATACTCATACGGCAATTTGATTACGCTGTTATAGCATGATAAATACAAAGAACTTGCCGATAGCATCTAAATACGACCGTAATTACCCACGCTACGATTCTTAGCGCACTAAACAATATGGATACTGAAGGATATTGTGCATTGTGTAATACCAAGAAATACACACAAAATAATATAACAACTGGAAAATGTATTATAGATATGAATAATAAAATACAAGTTGTTTTTCTTTATATCAGTCGTGAATTATACCTTCGAAATAAAAACCATTCCCTTCTATAAACACATTTGGATACAACAGTTCATATTAATGCTGTTTTACTGTAATAATGACAAGGAAATTCCAAGTTATCTAACTATTATTTTAAATTCGTATTTTTATATATATATCTTCTAACTCTAAGTTTCGGAAGCCTTTAACTTCGTTTACAGATCTATTATGCATCCTTTGTACTGTAGGAGATGAGAATAGGTATAATTTAAATGTCATTTATGATTATACTAATATACGTTGAGTTTCACGACTGTCATAGTATGAAATAGTAGCTTTTAAATTCTATAAATATCAGTTAAGTTGTAAAAATATTACAACTAATTGTTTGTTATTTTAGAAAGTTAAAAAGGATTGAATATTGTTTATAACACTATGCTTTCTAATATGGTATTAGTTTATATTGGGACATTTTTTTTAACGTCTAAAATGTCTTTAGTTAATAATTGAAACATTAAAAAAATCTTGGATCGTACTAAAAAAAAATTAAGTTCAATGATTGTCAGAAATCTAATACAGCTACAGATAAGTAGATAGAATAGTTTAAAGCTACTTAATTTTTATAGGTTAAGAAAAATATGTTAATTGGTTTGTTTTTATCTTGTGTTCGGTTCTATTGCAGACAAGGTTACTTCTGGCCTTCGACGCCTTTTCAATAATTTGGATACTTGTCAAATGCTTATACATAAAACTTAACACATTCGGGGCTTTACAATGCTATCCATTTGTATGTATATCTATAGTGGTACTGTGACTGAGGTGGTATTGAAAGTATTTAAGATATTTTATTAAGAAATACCATAATATAAATTAGAATGCTATTTGTTTACTAAGAATAGAAGAAGTGGTTCTGCGTCTGACCAATAAGAGAACAGTTCAACGGAGAAAGTAAATGTGAAATTTAAATGAAACTCGATTGTAAAAATATATTTGCCTTCGCTAAAGGACATCGGCGCGTAAACGCGAACCTTGTACTCTATATGACTTTAAATAATACCTAAATTTTACGCTGCTTTCAGAACAACGTTAAATGACATCTATTGTCTTTTATAGTGATGAAGGTTTGGCTATTTAACTATTCTTGATTTGATTTACCTAGAGTAAATATGACTAAGAATAATGACTATTGGCAGACATAAATAGATACCCTTTAATATTTATAAATTTAATCGATATTGAAATCTTATTATTATTGTATTAAACAGTAGGCTTTCACGTGTTCGTTGTAGAGGTGTACAAGACCATCGTCGGTACAATAATTAAAGTAAATAACTTTCCCAGTTACTCAACTATTTATATCGAAATTTGCCGTAATGTGCGAATTGCCTCGCGAATACTAATGCAAATTTATAAAATCTGCTCGTTATTCTAATGAAATCGAACGGGTTTCGTGTTGCATAATAAGAAAGCACTTTACAAAGTCGGATCATCATGGCCGCTGTGGTCTGCGGCAGCCGTTCCCATTCATATTACGACATAGCGTTTACTATAACTACCCACAACTACACCCCACATTCTCGTCCTATTAATTATTTTCATTATATTATTACCTAGACCCTTGTTGACTTCTGTGACCCTGCAGAAATATTTAATAAAAAAAAAAATACAAATATCTAATAATCGCACGGAAGGAATTGGTTACACGCTTAGTTAACACAAAAAGATTAATCATAGGTATATCGAATGGATTCGACCAGTTCAAGAGGAACTTGCACATGCGGATGAAGTGTGCGATTAGTATAGGTAAATTTTTAGTATTACGCACTACTCTTGACCATAAATTTTAATCAAAAAGACGTTTGATGGCAGCCGTGAATCTCAAACATTTATATTATACTTATACAGAAACGAAATGGAAGAATTATCGTTCGACCATTTTCTATGTTGCTCTAAACAATGCTAGCTTGAGCAATAATCTAAAATTTTCTTAAAGTGCTCGTTTTTATTCTATTTAATTAAATATAAACGTAATAATGGCAGTTGGTTACAGCGTTTTGAAGAACGAAATTTTAGTATGATACCATTTTCATAACTAAAAGATATACTATACTTAAAAATTCAACCATTCAAAAAGTTTTATTCAAATAGAATTCATTCCAATATTTTCCGATCAAACTAAAATATTCAGTAAACACAGTAAAACTTAACAGTTAATAAATTTTGTGTTATATTATTTATAATAAAAATAACTAGCTCGGCAACTTTGCGAACAAGTCAACAAGTAACATTAACTAAGAATTTTATTGAAAGCGCTTGTAATGTCAAATGGAGTTCTAAAAATATCTGAACGTTTGACTTGAAAACATTCCACAGATTTAGTAAGTAAAGAGATTTCTTTTATTTATTGGCATATAATAATCAAAGATGCAAGTTAGATACGTGTTCGAAAGTAGGTTGTTGTTGTAGCGCGGCGCCTGCGTGATGGACCATCTCAAACGAGTTAGTACCGTTGTCTGCGGGGCGACTGGCGCCGACCGCTCTTAACACCTAACTTCTCAGAATACTAGCGACTTATGACCTGCCCATACAGACTTTACAACGATTATTAATATCGTGTATTTTGTTTTGAGGATGTTTGGGTTAATTGTTTTTATATATATTTTACAAAACTAATCAACAATTCTGGCAGCCATTTATCAACAATCATATTTAGATAATTATATAAATTTTTAACAAACCTTTCAATACGAATATAATTCAAATATGTTGGAGAAACAGTGTTCTTCGAAAGACGATATAGGACTGTGATATTTGTCTCGAAGTTATAATATAACACACAATAGCTAAATACGTTATTATATTTTAAAGATTAAAGAATATCTTAATATCTTATTAATTTATCTTAATCCCTTAATTAACTATCTATATAATAAAAAAATCCCCTAATTAATTGTAGGTAGGTAAATTGTAGGTAGGAAAACTAAAATCCAAACAGGCCATTTAGGGTACAGACACAGTTACTGTGTACAAGGATGTCCTATATACTGTATCATTTGTAAATATCAATCACTACTATCAACAATGTCTTTGTTTTCTAACTTTGTTTATAAAACTGACTCTTATATTGTATTAAATGAAACAAACTATTTTACATAACACGATTAGAAATAGATCCAAAAATATATTGAACAATTTTCGCAATAAAAAATATAGATACATGTTTATGAAAGACAACATTGAATCCACTTATTGATGTCACGGGACTGCTCAGAGACAATGTTTTAATACCTTTTGTTTATGTCAATGCACTTTAGCCCAAATAAGTGTCGGTACCAAATGATAAGTCCGTAATTTATTATTATTTACTTTCTCTCAAATAAGTAACAGTTAAACATAAATAAGAAGTTAGAATTATAATCGCATGTAAAGATTTATACATGTTTAATGGTGTATACGCGGTCCGGTACGTATGTATGTATGTACATATGTATGTATGTATGTATGTATGTCGCGAAGCAAAACGGCTCCTCACTCCTCAGAGAAACTCATGTTACATAAAGCTCTTCTGGCCTCATTTGCAAACTTGTGACGCCAAATTCTTAATTAATTGTATTTTTCAATGTTATTTATAAGCTCTTTGGCCAAGGATACCTACTTACCAGTTTTATGTGTAAAATTATATGCGATTTATGCTATTATTGATTACCGTATTTGATGTACATTTCATTTTTTTTTTTATTAAATGGGAACTTTTTTCCTAATTTCAAGTCAGAGCAAAATTCGTATCAGACTATTATCTAATATTATAATATCAGTAAACGAAAGTAAGGCTAATTTAATAACGATTAATATCACAAATATTAAAAATCCCTCAGTTTGCAAATATTGTATAGCAAAAGGAAAGGAAAGTTTAGCTTGACACGTCGCAAATTCCAAGCGATGTTTGCCTTTAAACATGGCGTTTTCCTGTTCGCATCTCGAAATAAAAAACCTGTAGTTTTTGATGTTCTTGCAAAACGCACGTGTACACGATCCAGATGGGCAATCAGTGTTAATAACATCTCACGATGCATTTTATAGTGAATGGAATTTATTCACTCTAAAAATAAACTCACAGATATTTTCAAACAAACGTGATCGTAAGAATCATTAAAAACAAAGAATATTTATCTGAACACAGGCTTTTTCTTCCAGTTAAAACAGCACTATATTGAAAAGTCGCGCAAATCCTAGGTCACAAATTGCGATGCAGCGCACGCGTGCGACGCAGCCTTGTCACAAGGTTCCATCGGTCGTGTGCTAGCACCGGCTTCATATTTGGATACGTGTTTTAACATTATCTTAATTTTAATTAACCGCAACCATACATAACTATTATTAATGAACAGGTCTCTTATTTTGTTTACATTTTTATTGTAGTTATCACGTTTGTTTTTCATACAATAATGTTTCTCCCATAGTACACATACCATACAATACAAATCTCAGATAAAATCCCTAACGAATACTTCACTGATAACATTAACTACCGAATATTTCACCGATAACGTTAACAATTAGTAACATAATTAGTACACTCAAAACAATAGGAAAATAACTTTAAAGGCACAAATAAACTTGTATCATCAAATTAAAATATAATTATCAGCTAAAAATGACAATTACAAAATATCCTAGACATCGGCCGTTTTTGTATAGAACGTTATACCATCGGTCTGTAGCTGCCTCAAAGAGTCTTATTCGTCTGGAATATTCTACGAGTCTCATATTATTCGTTTGACCGAGTTTTAAGCGGAGTAATTAAAAGCAACATTAAACTTGCAATTGTAAGATGAATGTCTCGATTGTGTAGGTCGCGATATTTTGGACAAACAACTCCAGCAATTAATAACATTCTTAAGTGCCGATAGGCGAGCCGATATAAAACTTACGTATTTATACGAAACATAATTGATTCTAAAGAAATTGTGGACTTACAATTCACTTTGTAAAGCAGCATCATTAAGGTCTATTTCAATGATAACTTGAAACAACTAATGCTTAAGGCAATTATTATTGACAATTATGAAAATTGTTATAAGGAGCTGGTTTCGAAACACATCGCAGAATTCCTCACCTTTACAACTAGTTGTTATGTGCAAATTCATCGAGGCATTATCTAGACTTTAATAAGGTAAGATTCAGATATTCCAATATATACACCAATAGATAATTTAAACTGTAAACGGGAAGGTATTACTAGAAATCATCGCTTATATTACCAAAAATAGTCTTAAGTATATTGCTAAAAAAATGTTGATTGATGTAGATAAAATTCTCAGGACTGTAAGCAAAATAAAGGTTGAAATTGTGTTTTGCAAATTCAAAAAAGGCTATGGAAATACCTGTAACTTGGCACAAGTGATTGATTGTTGGACTTGCAAAACACTAGAGCCTTAGGAATTATAAAATAAAGAAGAATTACGGTACATACTTGAAATATAGTTAAGAGATGTGATTTTCATTTTTATTGTTCGACCGCAAGACGTCCGTAACATAAATAACAATACTACATCTAGCGAATTTTAAATGGAAAAAATATATATATTAGATCATTTATCTTCCAAATGTACTGCGTGTCCGTTAAGCTATTGTTCTGAGTAAAAAAATAATGATTTGCAATACCGCTTCATAAGGAATAATATCACTTATTGCGTATACAAAGGGTCTATAATTCTGCAAATAAAATAACAATAAATCTTGAGTTCCGTTACCTAGTTACAGGTTTATCTATTCCAAACCTGTTACTAACTCAAACGTACGATATTCAAGTTCGAACAACGAACGAACAAACGTAAGTAAACGCATATTATAAAATAATTGTTGTGAATATTCGATCAAGTATTTCACCGACGACATTTAAAGTAACTAGAATAGACTTATCTGTACGAATAATTAAAACTTCATACAAATAATAATGGTTAAATGATCTAACTTGCTAATTTTCTACAATGAATATAAGTAAATAACGATAGGAAGAATTACGTATCTACATTTTTAATTCATATAACAACCTATTTTGAGAAAATTAATGAAGGGAATATTAAAAAAAAAAACAGGATCTACATCAATTAATATAAAAAAGATTTGCAATAATTTTTATCGAGACTACCTTCTGCTTTTTAGGTTTTCACGTGTTACAAAAGTATCGACGAATATGTTTTCATTCGAATAAATTCTATTCAATTGTAATCTGCCTTCAATTTAGTTGGAAGGATAACAAGTGGAGTCGTGACAGAGATGTCGTTATTTAAATAATAACACTTATGAATATATAAAAATAACAAATTATGATTATTAACAATTTCTTAAAAAGAATAAAATAACAAACCTTAAAAAACAACACATATGTGTTTTTTAAACTCCAAATTTATGTTGAAAAGATTTATTCATTTGGGAAGTCCCAAATAATAAACAATTTTTATGAATTCAACATGAACACACAATTAGATATACAAAACACAAAAGTAGTACTCCAATAATATTCGGTATAAGTCGATAACTAATAACTCTTTAGAAACGGTTGTTTTGTGATTTTTATTATTGAATGTCAGATAACAGGCACGTGTCGAAATCAAATCAAAATTCAGATGTATTTATTCATATCGCATTTTTTTATTTATTACTTATTTACTATAAATATATTAATAAAATATAATTGCCTGAAATACAGTTTCAGAACAATGACAACATAAACAAACAAAAAAACAATCTGAACATTCTTATTATTTTGATTTTAGCGTTGCGTGTTTTTGAACTAAATAATTAATAAATTCATGCTTGTATTAGCTTTGTTTATCTAATCAAATGCAAGCGCATTATTTACATTACGTAATGATATTACTAGAGTAAGGTAGAATTTAAATACACGACCTACTTAATGTATCCGATTTTCGTTTTGTCTATTTTTTTTATTAATATTAAACTTGGGAAAGGCATAGAAGGTCAAGTGCCTTCCATTTAGAAACGGTACCTTATAGACGTTTAAAATATCTCTTAACATACATCTGACTGAGGAAACTAAGAGACAGTTTTATGGAAATAAAACGGTTATTTACAGCAATCCATTGAGACATTTATTGCCCTCGAGCCTCCTGGCATCAGTGGATGCCTTATCTCGCCTTGACACGATCGTAGATCTGACAGTTTATAGCTCGAAGCATATTAAAGTAATATTTACTTATTTTCCTTGTCGTGGTTAATTAAGTGTGTTCATACTATAAAATCTATTGTTAGGCGCACAATAGCGTTTGCTTTTGTGATTCAATTGTATCATGAGTTTTGGTTTAACTTCACAAATGACATTACGTTTAAACGTGGACGCGGTTATGTTAACATCAGTAAGAACGGTCTGCATAACCCAGACGATGACTGTATTTTCATTCATGAAAGGATGTTACTAATATGTTTATAATCAGTTGTCGAGAATAGGGCTGTTAGCGCTCGATAAATGAATTGACTGAACACGGTCTCAATTAAAACTAATGGCGAAAATCAAAGTACAATTTATGTATAATGTCCGTATTCCAAATGAAAGAATTTCTAATACAAATAAATTCAGGTTATCTGTTCATTCACAACTAATACTCATTATTTGTAAATAGAATTTAATTTTGTTTACTCAAAATAATATACACCTATTTTTTTATGATAAAAATTATAAATTACAATAAAGCCTCGCTAAATATGAAAATAATAAACATGACAGGAAAGCTTAAACGACACCAGCGGTGATGAGAATTTAAGTGGGTTATAATACAAATAAAAAGAGTAGATGAATCTAAGACGTTATCTTGAATAAAACCTCAGAATTAAAGAAAAAGTCGTGAATAAAGAACGCTAAAAATAAATATGCTATTCTATATATAAACTATGTAACCACTTCTGTCAAATCAATCAGTAGTCTGTTTTTATAAAACTAAAATATATTTATAAGTTGTTATCAACGGTATAACAATCACTCAATTAAACCGATAGCGTGTGTATTTATAATTTTTTACATCTAATGTTACACGATTCAATGACATTGTCTTTATAGTCACCGCTAATGTAACCATTTGAAACCAGATGTATGATATAGAATATTAAATAAGATTGTCTCAATGAAAACCAAGACTTAATAGAACAGAGTAAAGTGTAATTAAAACGGATAAGAATAAATTATTGTTATTAAGAGTCAGTGTTGTGAGCTTATATTGTTAGATAATTTCATTATGGCATTTAAGATATTAGATTCAATTTACTGATTCAAAGAGTGATTCGTTTAATTGTTGTATTCCGGGATATTAAGATGAATATTGGATAAACCGATCGTATTAAACAAGTTCTTATTATGAATAGACCGTCGAACAACATTGTCGTTTAAATTGTGACTCAACTTACTACAATGACATAATAAATATCTGGGCGAATTCAGAATATAAAAACCCTTAAAAAATTTAAAATACTTCAATGGTTAAATTGTAATATTATAACTAGTTAGTAGATAATTATTAAAAATACCTAAGAAGATAAAACAAAACTACCGGCGAGTAGATGGCAAAAAGTTTATTGGCATCATTGACTTCAATTGAACGTCCGATGAGCGAACAAAATAAGCACAATAAGATTTGTAAATGTCCGTCAGGAAGCTAACTGAATATGTTCATTCTAAATTTCTCGAAGCCCCGTTCCATCACGGTTAAACGATGTCAGACGTCTTTATCTATGCCAACTTAACGGTCATCTGTTCTTGGGATATTTGCTCTGTCAATTTAAATGAACTAAACATATTAAACTGAGCCATATAAAACTTTTCATAACCCAAAACCTCTTATAAATTTATTTTAACTTTAGCCACGATGAATACAGAAAACGTATCAACGGATTTACCAATAAATAAAATAAGATATGTTTACAAAATTAATGTTCATGTTACAGGAAACAGAGATGAACACATTAGAATATTCATTAGAGGAGTGGTTGACCTCTGGCGACCACTCTCGGACGATGTATCGACGATTGCATTGACTATCTGTTAGTTATATTCGACCCCCATTATATAGCTAATAAATATTCTAAACAATGAAAAAAAAATCATCTTGCAATAATAATATTAACACATAATACCATGCAATATTTTTTATTGTTGAGTGTTTACGAGTTCTTACATATTGGAAAATGGTGTTCCGTGATAAGAATTTGAGATTTGCGTAACTGAAGTTACGAAATCCTTCATTTGAACATTAATACTAACAGTGCTAAAGTACGAGCGGCAAACTTCTATGACATTATGAAATATATAGCTGTATAGAATCTTTTTCAATTGTTACAATAGCGCTATACTTAAAAAACATTTTGTAATTTAACAACAGCTACATTATAATATTAATCCTTTATTAAAAACAAAGTTGTTTTATAAACTCGTTATTGACATTTTTTATATTTTTCAGACAAATTACATTGTATTAAAATCTCATAAACATGTTCTCACTATTCACGCTTCGACAGTTGACACCTTTCAATACATTTGCATGCATAAAAAATACAGGTAACTCTTTTTAACATTGGATTTTAAGATATATTAAATAAATACATGAATTAAATTTCATAAAACATACGCTCATGCAACTTTGATTTGAATTTCAAGAATACGTATCGCGAAGCAATTAAAATGCTATAAAAATAACCCACGTGCAACCTTTGCCTAACGTGCCTTCAATAGTTTTCGGACGCAGTTTTCCGAAACCTTCGTCTCCATGTCACCGACCTCGAGCTAATCAACAAGCCACTGATAGTTACAGTGTATATTATTATAAGTATTATATAAACAATAAATGCGCCTCAAATCAAATGTACATTTTATTATTAAAACTGTAACGAAAGGTCAATCAATACCGTGTGCTCATTTAGAGTAATGTGTTTCCCATTTACGGAGACCTTGCATTTTAATAAAGATACATATGAATGAAGATTGTGTTAATTATTAACATGTTTAAGGAAATAACCGTTGAAAAAACTGAGATGATAAAAAATAAGACTATATAAAAATTTCATCATAAAAAATATAAAGATCGATTCTAATTGGAAACTTGTATCTCATATTGTTATTATGTCCTTTATTATACAAAATTCTTATAAATATCGAGGACGTTCTGAAATATTGAATTCATTTCTATACACAGCATCAGTTTTGAGGAATTATTTACAATTAGCAACAAGTTCACCTCGGACATGTTTCTACAAAACAATATTTCCATAAAAATATATATATTATAAGGTTAAGCGAATACCGCAAGGACGTCGTCTCTATAGAGAAGGAAGCTGCATCACACTTAGCTATTAGACAGGTGATTCTTTAATGATAAACGTTTTTAGTTAAACATTAAAGGGATTTGCTGACTAGTCAGTAGGTACTGAACGTGATTTTATACACATATAAAATAATGAAGCAAGCGGAATTTTCTAATCACATTCCGTAGAGTACGAAGTAGAATCTGTTAGATATTTTTATTGTGGAATTGTAACTGAGCACGCGTTTCTTTTAATTTGTTATATATTATTCAGACATTATTTTCCATATCGATAAAAAAAAATGTTCTTTTTTAGTCTACGTCACTGTGAATATAACCTATTGCGGTTATACGCACAGAAAAAAAAACTCATATCGATATACAATATATTTGAAAAAAGATATTAACGGGGATTTACGTAACAGAAATATCTCGAAGAGTTATTTCACCAGTATTGCTTAGTTATAACGGAAGTGTAAACAGCGCCTTAAATAAAACTCGACTTTATGTTAGAATATCGCCTAAAATCACACAAACGAGTAGTCAAAAAACTACCAATACTAATGAATTTAATATTATACGCATATATTCAGCAGTATTAATTATATTCTAATATTAAATAAAAACGATGAGAGAAGACGAAATGTAATAAACAGAAAGTCAATAGTACAGTTGACATAAGTGGATCACGAAATATATATCACTCAAGCATACCGAAGCCATTTCTTATATTAGAATAATAATTTCCAAACGATCTCTTATGACATTTAATAAGATTTATTAATATAATTCATATGAACTGATGCTATGTGTAGAGTTGTAATATAGTTGTATATTGTTTAGTATATGTATGAATAAAAAGAACATCAAGCTTATACTATCTACAAACAGTTGCGTTTTGTGAATCTATAATTTAAATTTTTATTTTAAACCTCTTGTCTCCATCTGTAGTAACATCCTCGACTTACACGGTCAATTTTTTAATCAGGCTGAAGGCCGCCCGAAGGCTTTTTGATAATTTAACAGTCAATCAGATTGCTACACCACTTTTGTCTCTAAGCGCATGACACAAAGCCTACATTTCCCTGGCGAATAAGTACATTCTATAGAAAAAGGAAATCGAAAGTAACCATCTATACCGTCTATGCCGTCTATGTACGATGTCAGGTGTAATGGCGTCTAGGTTTCTTAATAATGAATGTTCGAACAAGTTGATTGATGATTTTTGTTAAATTCAATTTAAATATCTCGAACACTTATCAGACAACGCGAGTGAACGTGACCTCAATGCTTCCTTTACAATGTCACTGACGTTTTTTGTAATTTCTAAGGAAGTCACACAGTCAGACGTATTGAATATATAAGGATGGGATTTACAAATTAACAGTAATCTTTATATGTCGAGTATGTAATAAGTCGAGTTTTGAACTAGTCTACTGATTTTTTAGGCCACTTCTTTCAGATTTTTGTTATATCTCTTGTTGAAAAACATTAAGAGGTTCTTTATAATATAACACTTGTAACATGAATAATCCCTAAAGAATTCATATTCATATGAAGCAATTGTTGTATCAAAGCGCCTAGTTTGAAGACACGATAAAACAGTAAGTAACTGATCCTAAATCACAATTAGGCAATATTTGTATTGTCAAGAATAATCATTGTCTATAAAGACGGACGATATATTTTTACATTTAGGTCTCCATCAATCAATGCGGCATGATTTGGGACAGTTTTCGTCATTTCTCTTCGTACGGCCTTGCTAGTGTTTCGCGTGTCGTATTAGAAAGTATACAAGGATCAACATCGGAACACGCACTGTCGTGTTGGACACCATCTATAAATACTCGGACAGGCCGTTCATAGTCATCTCGGTATTGTTAAATCAATTCATTGAGTGGGTTAATTACAGTTTCGTTGGTTAATTTAATGTTTTTTTCCTATACTCATTAAAATATTTCCTCGAACGCTAATGCTTTCGAAGAATCAAAGTGAATACTGATTGTTTGAAACGCTAATATAAAACAATCACACATCTTAAAGACTACATTTATATAATGGATCTGTACTACAATATGTAATTTCTTTTCAATTAGAATGATGTTATTTATATGTATTTAAACAGCAATTAAGTTCGTATAACAAATTGAGTGAGTTGTTCTTTGTATTCCTTTGAGAGATTTCTAGACAAGTCGTTACATCTATTAATTTGTATCTGTTCAATGGAAAATTTATCTTCACGAGCTGGATTTGAAGCAGCAACATCCGGGATATCGCGTCCCAGTCGGTTTAACAATTAAGCCATCGTGTCCTAATACAAACAGACGAGTGAGTACAAATTACCTCGTTTCGTTACTATTACCTTAGACCGGTGGTAATATCAGTCAAATCATATCTATGTATATATAAGATTTGAATTTCTCTATATCAACTTTCATAAAATGTTGAAAACCTAATTATAAAAATGAACACAATGACTGCAAACAAAAAATAAAATAATATTGAAACTTTAGTATTTGTAATATTGGAAACTGTTACCTAACGAATAATATAGACCTCGTCCTACATTGACACTAACATTTCATTATTCATTATATGGCTGCTGGGACTTCTAAATATTACAAAGTGCTTGTACGATATTATTTAGAATAAGTTGTAGTTTTTTAAAATTCAGCGTATCACTGTGTTGATGCCTGTACATAATACTATCGTTTTATTTATAAACACCTTCCTGTACATTCGACATCAACGCGATCCGTAATTTCCTCTAGAGTTTTAACTAAGTATAAAATATTTTAAATCCTTCATTATATAAAACCTATATTGTAAATGAATTACACAAATATTAAAATTTTTCGAACAAAGCATGCAAGCATATTCCTTATTATTTTTTATATGAAATAAGATTTTTAATTATGTTCAAAGAAAAAGATGTTTTAATAAATTATATATAAACATATCACGTAACAATAAATAATTGTTGTTCTATTAAAACTGATTCATTCATTATGCAAAAAAAAAGTACATTAACTTTACTGCATATTCAATTCAATCTATTTATATTTTATAAAATATATATTATATAATAATACAGTTAAATGATACGGTGAAAATAAAGATAAAGATAAAAGTGATCCTTTTCCAAGGCATCTCGAACATTGACCGTCCTACATGCTCCTCATTAAATATAACGGATTAAAAGCCTCCTTATCTCCGTGTTTCGTTCAATTGAACCTCGTTTCGACCAGGGAAACAGACCCGGTTGAGAGTTTACGAACTACAAGTTATTGGGACGCTCTATTTTCATAATAACCAGTAAATTAATGTAATATCAGAATTTATTTAACGTTCAAGACGCGTTCATGTATTTCTAAATGTTAACAGCTGTACTACGTATCGTATCTTGTAAATTAGTCACGTTCGTTTAATGGGAACAATCGGATAAATAATTTTAAATGTCGTCTGTATATAAAGATATAATTAACGTTTCGAATTTATATTCAAACCTTGTGCATGTAATATACAAGTGCACGTTGCCAAACCTCTGTAAACAACTTTACTGGCTTATCGAGGAATCCGTTAACTCATGTTTGAAAACGTAAACGATAAAAATCTGCTAATAACGTGGTAATGATGGCACGACATCCTGCCATCACCCTCAGAGCAACCGGACGAATGAACTAATCTACCTTATACGTTTTAAATATCAACATAGATTTTTATATGAACTCTTATATTCTATAGGACTTATATTTTCATGCGATGTTACATCTCATGAATAATAAAAATTGTTTTACCGTTGAAGATAACACCTCATAACATCCTTAAGTTGAACCGCTTAGATAAAGACCCTATGCTACATGCCGTTCGTAGCTTCTTAACCAGATTCACATTCATTACTTCACATAACGTCGGTTTTTATTATTAACAAATAAATAATATTATCTATTTAATATGATAAAAAAGTGTGAAAGCTCATCCGATAATTGTTATTAAATGAAACAGAATCATAGCATAAAAATGTATGTATAATAATACGCCTAGCTAGTTTACACGTTTCCTGCCAATAGGAGCGTCTTACGGAACTAGATACAGCCGGTTATGACTGGTCCGATTGGATATGTGTATCTCAAAGTAAAATAATATAATAGTTCCTATTATATGCCAATAAAGAATTATTTCCTCTCCAGTTACTTTATTATATAACGATTATGGAATACATAAATGGAATCTTATCTACTTGACTTCGTCGCACAAGTGCAACGTTTCTTGTTTGTTAGTAAAACTTTAAAGCTATGTTTTTGAATCAATTTATGTAAGCCTAGATGTTTATTTTAATAATTTTATAAATTATAAAGGGACCGAAAGTGGCATGTAACTAGTTAAGATGTCGCAAAAAGTTACGCAAAAACGTATTGCAATGACGATATTTACCGTCACCGTAAACAGTCTATTGGCGTGCTTGTAAAACAATATTTCTCACAGAAATCCAATATAAATAAGACATAATTAAAATATATATGTGTATAAATCTTAATAAATGTATTTTCCTCGTCCATAATATTTCATGAATCTCGATAATGAGCTCCGAGTCGTTTGCGTCTTCATTTTTTTTTTTTATCACCGGATACACCAGTTAGAACATTAATATTTTAATAAGACATTCTATTGAGGTAATAGATTTTGTTGGTTATCAAATAAATAAACGGAAACACAATAAATGTTAGAAAATGATCGTTAAAATGAAAAATATTGACGGGTGTGTACATAAATGTATTATACACTCATTACTCGTATATTACTGAAGACAATTATAAATAAAGTACGAGATGACTCATATTCACGGCAGTTAGAAGTAAAGTTGACGATAAGTCAACCATTCTTATCATAGTACGTACGACAAACCAATAAAGCGTAAGTAATTAAAGCTTAAGCCATGATATATATTTGTAGTTTATTTACTTCGTTGCAATAAGTGTAAATCGCCGACGGTTGACGATCAAGTATTTTAAAACAAAAAAATCTTAAGAATTTTTTGTTTATTTTTAATAATGTTTTTTGTTTGTCATTGTTACGTTACAGTATTTAGTTTTTAATCATATACAGTATGTTTAAGAAATTGGCAGTGAAGTCGTAGTATCTTATAATTTTTTTTTGAAAGCTTTGAAGTTTAAATAAATATAAGGCGTTTTAAGTAAGGAAAAAAATTGTGGTACAAGTTGTTGCTTAATTAAAAAAGCTGTAAAATTTTCTTTTTCAATAAAGTCAAAATTTAAATTTTAAAATAATATTATAATTAATTCTATTGATAACTGATACAGATATTAAAATTACTTCACAATAATATGTGAGCAAACCTCAGGCACGTTCGATTGATACGCGCTCAGCAATTACAGATAAAAAAAAAACAATTATACAGTCCACTGAAACATACGGCCGGAGAAAAATTTTAACTATAATGATACAAAAGTGTAGAAGTGACGATTCTCGTGTTTGAACAACTTGAATTTATTTTTCCTATCAAAACATAAAGCCAACACGTTTCCTAATGTTATATTAAGCTAGATAATTAAAACAATGTAAACTAATGTCTTATTACAGTGGATCTAGCTTATGGTGGGAAGGAAATGGATCATGTTTTTCATTATTACCCAATGAGTTTACGCCGTTGTAGGTGTTATAATGTGTTTTTGTATTTCATACCTGTCGCGAGTGGATAACACGCGAACAAAAGAATCAAACAAACGCGTCGAATCGAGAACCGCTTTTCACTGTAACATCGATATGGGATATTTAAATATTCTTTGACGAGCGAAAAACAATTTTATTGTGTACGGATACGTTGCAGTGAGGCTCGCCTCGGTCATATTTACAAATACCGCCGAAGCTGTTAACCTTAACAGCATCGCGCCACAGGAGCCCGTCGAAGGGAAGGGCCGAATGCGAAACGCCAACGTATCTGTGCAAAAACGACGGCTCAAGGCGGAGGCGAGCCGGCAGGCAGTAGTCGCTGTGCTCGCTAGCTAATTGTAAGACTCACCCTTTTGATAAATTCGGCGGTACCGGATTCCTCGATGCGTATGAACAGAGCGGTCCGTATTTGCATTCACGTACTGAATCACGTAACGTCGCACTGCGTGAGAGAAAGGGCGCACAACCGGCGCGTGTTGCGTGTCAGGCGTGCTGCGGCGAAGTGTCGTCGGTCAGGACTGCAGGCCGCGCGGAGCGGGGGCGCTATATGAACTAGCGCACCCCGCACCGGCCTGCGCCTGCGCCGGCGCATGCCCACCCAGCCCGCTACACAGGCGAATCGATGATCAGTAAATAAAATATACATATAACACCATCATTATGACTTATGTTGAACAATTATCCCCTTATCAGTGAATTAAACAGTCCAATCCGATAGCACAATTGTAGATGAGTTAAGTAAGGTCCGAGTAATGGTTACGGAAGTACATTTTCAATATATGTTCAACTTGGCCATATGAGACAGACAGGACTGTAAACAAACTTAAGAAACGTTTTGTCTACACACTAAATAAAGACATACCGAGAAAATCTTCATATATAAATATTTTTTAATTACAAAACAACATCGTAACTTTTACGACGTAAGTTAATGTTGCTCTTCCAACTTAAATCTCTTTTTTCCTTATGTATTTTTTAAGGTAATAATAACAATAATCCTTCCAACCATTGACATCGATAATATAAGATTGTCATAAACCCTTTGGGCATATTTTAATAACTGTAACGTTAAATATATGTACATACACATATATACATACATGGGAGTTTATGTAAATATTTAAGTACTAGAAAATTCAATAAGTACTTATTCATTTCTAAGTAATATAATAAGTTCTAAATATCCTGTTTCTAAATAAAACATATTAATGTCAATAAGAAACAGAATATTTAATAATTAAATGTTATTTGTTTATTTTCATAGGTCTTAATTTGTGCAGCTCTTAACCCTAAAACGTTATAACTGAAATCTATGACAGATATCTAAGTGAAAAGACAATTTATACATAAGCAAATCAAAACAATACAATAGTAAGAATGATAATAAAATATTTATTTTGAAAACTAAAATAACTTATAAAAAGTTTTGATTAATAATTCTAAAATAATTGATGCATCAAAACATGTTATTCATCAAACAAGTTTTATACATTTTTATACAACATTAATTTGAATAACAGAAGAGTGCTTCATATTATACCTAATACAAATAAGGTAGCTAATATAATAACAAAACTTTTTTCCTTATAAAGCTGATCCTGACCTTTCAGTTGGCGACGCAGCCTGCATCGACAATTCGACCGATTGATATCAATAAATAAAACCTTTTAACTTTAGTGTATGCTACACTGTAACTGAGAGAAATGAAAATGTGACGAAAATTTACCTTAAAAAGATAGGTGAGTTATTTAAAGTTTTTGAAAAAGTTATAAAACTGACAAAAAAATGTGCGTGTATATATGTATGTGTAAAAGAGTTGAGCTTGTTAATCAATCGTGTAAAAACTGATGAACCGTAATGTATGAGGTGCCTAATATGTAAATATAATTTAGGATTATTATTCCATATGTCTTTAAATTGTTGAACTATCGACTAACATTAGGAGAGGAGCCAAAACTGAAGGTAAATTAACGTCAGTCTCATAAATTCCAAATTTAGTCAATAAGGAAAATTATTAAAAATTAAAAAATCTATATTTATTGTGTATGTATACTTCTAAAAAATGTTTTTATATCTAAGCGTATAAAACGGAAAAATATTTCGTAGGTGTAGTTACAAAGTCAGCGAGTAAATATTATCTTCTTTGAAATAAACTCTCATCGCAAGTTATTAAAAGTCATTTTTAAAAGACAAAACCTTAGTAAAATGTGATCTATTTCAATAAATTCATATCATCCTCTACTCGAAATCTTCAGCAGATTAAATGGCTCTAAGTAACAAATTCCTTCAACAGTTATTGTTTAAAGTATTTGAGATGTGTATTCCAGTTTTTATTAAACAAATGTATCAGCAGCAGTTTGTCAGCGAGTGTGCTGAATACGAGTACGATGGAAAAAATGTGATGGAAATGGATTTCATATTTCGTATAATGTTGACACAAATGTACCATAAAGTTATTATTTGCACCCTGATACAGATTTTCTGTTGGAAAAACGAAATAATATCAGTATCCAAATGTAACCCGGTTTTATCTCAAACTTGTGCTGCTCTAAAATCCCTTCATTGGATTAGCTTTTACTTATTCTAACGTCTAGCCGATGTTAAAGAAATCCTAAAAAAGTACTGATAGAATAAACCAAATACACAACCAAATTTCGAAGATAAATAATTAGATAACATCACATCCAGACCATAAATCAAAAATTATTCTTGTTTAGTACCAAAAGATAAGAGTAAAATTATTACATTTTTTTTTTAATTTTTATTAAAAATGTTTTTAGTCCACCTAAGTTTATTACATTTTTCAAACAGAAGTACTTAAAAAGTTCCGCTTATTGTATTTTAACAATTCAATTCAATACCTTGTGTCAGTGTTATGTTTATTTTATAGGTTTCATAAGATGTTCTAGCGTTTTATTCGTATAAAAATAAAGTTTAAATTTTTAGACACATTCTTTCAGACAGCACATTAAAAAGCAAACACAAGGAATCCAAAGCCTCTTTAAAGTTATTAACATGTTCTTTAAGAAATATATGATTGAGGTTGTAATTATCTATGTAAAACAGGTTGTATTATCTGTATTTGTGTAATGTAATAACTACTAAGCACTGAACATATCAAACTTTTTGATTTATGTTTTATAGACTTTAATCGAAATCCTTTTTAATCAAATGTTAGATACATAGTATATACCTAGATAACGAAATAAATAAGAAAATTAATATTATCACAGACGACTGACTTGTCGTCAGCCAGTCTGACCCCATTGCTTATTTTTTTATTCTTTGCGCGATTTGTGGAGTGTCAGTGAATTTACGTCGGGAAATGTTTTCCAGCCAATAGGCTTTCCTCTTAATAATTGTTGTTTGTTTTCATTTGAAAAAATTGGTTCACCTATTTTTCATATTCCATAGCTAATAATTCGTTATACAGATCTATGTGGCTGATATAATTTTTATTTATTTTTTTTTAGTTTGTGCATTTGAACCTCATAACATTAAATATTTACAAACAATTTTTAAAACACTTCACATTATAATTCCTTTCTTATAGCATTACTTGCAAAGTTTATAAAAAATGTCATATACTTACAAATTAATACGCTTATTTAAACTTTATTCCGAAATTATTCCAATAAATACAAATCGATTGATATATTTTTACTTCATGGGATATACATGACTTCTTGATAAGATCAAAATATATATTAAGCAGGATTTTGGCATTATAGATAGCATGCTTGATTGCTGTAAAACGTAGCCCGTCTTATTTGCCTTAAAAATGTCTTCATCCTCCTTAAAAGGGCTTATAGATTCTTGATAACTTAATGATTACAACATTAACACTAAATTCTCCATAATAAAAAAATGCTTAAAACAAAAACAAACCTATATATACCAAAAGGCTTCTTAAACCTATTATGATTGTATTTATAAAAATCAATTCATATTATGAAAAATAAAATTTAGCTGCCTTTATCATCAGGTCAATGTCATTGCAAAATTGATAGCGGATATGCACAAAATCTCAAGGCTCTTGAAGTAGGTCACAGGCAAGTGGACAAAGTTGATCACAATTGGACAAGTATTCGATACAATACATTCTTTGTAATATAAATCGTGGTTTTAAACTTATTTTAAACTCTTCTACTGCTATACTAATAATGTAATCACCAAACTTTTCATGATATTTCTATCGTAACACTGAATCCAAGAATCAGTTTAACGTACTTTGTCAATATTCGCTGTACTTAAATCAATCAAAGAATGGGTTCAATGTTTATTTTTATTCCCTGTTTTAGAATTAAGGTAGGTGGTCTAATGAACAGATTTTAAAATCAAATAAAAATGAAAAATGTGCTGCTATAATATATTAATATCTGCTATTATCTAATTATATTTATGAGATCACTGTGATGATACAGTAGCGACATGTCATAAAGTACGCCTTAATTGGACATTGAAACTTTATTGTTTTAAGGCCTTGAGTTTTCAATTATTTACGCTAACTGTTGAGACTTAAAACGTTCAACAAAATAAAGTACTCCTTTGCAGTGAATACTCATATGTTGTTATATGATAAAAGATTTAAAGAAATTGTTTTAAAAAGTTTTTTTTTTTCAAATAGAAATACAAAACGCAAAACAAAAAGCTTTATATTTTTTAATGTATAGTAATAAGAGTGTTGATTAACAGAATAATAGAAATATTATATAAAATAAAAATATATATTATATATATATATTTATATTTCTTCAGCTTCGTTGAATTTTTTGTTAATTAAAGTTATTAAAAAAAACTAGTAATTATTTGTCTAAAATTTTGAGTGTTAATAGATTATTTACTATAAGAAGTGAAAATCCTGTTTGTAATAAGAAAAAGCACCTCGTGAAGTACATTATTAAACAAATGTTTGTAATCACAGCTCTAGTTTATGGTAATGTTATTTTTCATTTATCTCTAAACTATGAACTTACAGCACTTGTTACAACCACATTTAAATGCTGTTGCTGAAGATCCTTTATAAAATTAAAAATCCCTTTATTTATATAAAATATATCGATTTAAAAAAAATCTCTTCAGTCAGGGCACCTGTTTACTGTATTCGTTATACCAACCTACACAATAGTGAATGAGCGTGTTCAATACAATAATATACATTGTAACCTAGTATTTTGTAAAACATGAGTTTTAACAAGATAATATAACATAATGTTATTAGATAAGAAAGGCGACGAGTGAATTGTATTTATAGAATAAAAGGTTTTTGCAATATAAATGAATTAGCGTTTCGTATACAAATTTGATATTTTTTTTATCACACGTATTTTATAACACCATTCAATACAATGTCTATTTTGTGAAAAATTCATACTTTATTTTATTCTTATATTGAACATTAAACAATAGAATTTTAACCTGTTAGTAGAAATACTGACACAAAACTGAATTTCCCATTTCATTGAAGTAGTCACATCGGAAGTTCTATGAAATAACAAACATTATTAATGATATGCACGATTTTTGCGAGTATTCATTTAAACGAACGTAACTAGCTCATGGCCGAAAGGGTTCATTATAGCAATAGTATTAGGTAAATAGAGTGTTTTACTCGTTTCATGTATAGTAATATTAATTAAACAGCCACGAGACATAAAAAAACTGTGTGTATATCGTATTTCTAAAAAGTTATTAAAAACTAATAATAATGTTTGCATAAATATACTGTGTAAGCCCGCATTCGGTATTATTTTATGACGTAACACAGTCGATAAAAACACATTTACATTATAATGTTCCATAGGTAATATTGGTTTGAATGTCTTGCATTTTATGAAAAAATATATAATATTGAATTTAATTTAAAAAATCAATATAAGTATTAAGTAAATATTATAATGTTTTGCTAAAAAAGCGCTCCACTTATATTTATGCTTTTTATATTAATATGAATTTACATGAAACATTTTAATTACTAAGACATTTAGATAACCAGTACTAGGAAGTTAATAGCATATGGGATTATTTTTCCCTCACGGAGCTCCCTACTTGTGGAGTGGTTTTATGTATAATTTTTTTCTTGGTATGGTACCAGGGGAATTGGTATCTCGACAAGCTATGAGGTGTTGAAAGAGCCATATTAATGTAAAATTTTGTTACAATATTGGTACTGAAAAAATATATTCTTCGCATGAAACTTTCAACGTTTATTTGCTGAATTGGTTAGAAATCTTTCTAATGTACATATAATAACAAAAGGCTCGAAATATTTATGTATTTATATATATTTTTTCACTACCGTAATATTACGTAGACCATACGCAAACATTTCTTGCCATATTGGAATTAGTATAGATTATTAAATTCATTTGTTTTTTTTCTGTTTGATAACAATCACTGTTTTATATAACGACAAATGATCTTTTTCAGCCATACGTCGTCTGCGGTGCGATGAGAAAAGACGCACTTCTATTCATATGAAGTCTTAATCAAACATATTTATTTAGATAACAATTAAAAACGGCAGAAGACGAAAATCTCAAATCTTATGCCTTGGAAATTCTACGACAGTTCATTTATTTTCAATTTTTTTATGAACAGTATGTACCATACTAAAGATATAATCCCACCTTGAGCACACCAAAGTTATTTTGATCTTTTTAACCCATCTAGTCTAATTTTGAATGCTGAAGTCGTCAAGTGCGTGAAGAGACAGTCATAAAAACAATAACATTTTAGTTTCAAAAGTCTTTTTTGAAGGAAATTATGTCACTCCCCAACATCCCTTTATAGTTCACTTAGATCTGGTTTAATAATATAATGATCACTTTTATAGTTTCTATAATCGAAACGTAACCTCATTCGCGAGTGTCAAGGTGTTAACAACATAATTCCTACATCAGTATGGCGTATTAGCTGATATGTTTCATTCAACATCATGTTAGAGAGTGACAAAGGACTGTATTTATCATTAGTTTTTTGAATCTTCTAACTTTTATATTAAGTGTAGTTGTTACTTTACATCGCAGTTAACATAACGATCCAGTTCATTTGTAAACTAACTCTTATAGCCAATTAAATACCAATATGACGTAAAAATGGCAACTAGCTTAATATTTTTTAGCTTTAATATGAAATATGCTCTTGAATATAATATATTGATTTCTAAATAACAATGTTCGTCTCTGAATTATACATAGACGTGGGAAATAACGGTGCTGTAAAGCATGTTTGATTTACAATGATTGCATCGTTGACAGCTGTTGATTATTACACATTGTACGACTGGGCGTTCTATTACAGTGATTGGAGCTCAGCACTGTTTACATTCGGTTAATGTACTAATATACGATTTTAGTTCAGGTGGCTTACTATTGTGTCAGTTTACTGGTATTGATAATTTTCAGAGAACACATCCGTTGTATATCACTATCCAACTTTGAAAACGGTCTGTTTTAGACTTCAGTGTTACATTTTAATATGATTTCTTAACTGAAAGTAGAAGTTTAATAAATATAATAAAGCAGAAAAAAGATTAAGTTATTATAAATATATTTTTTAATCCTATTTCCCGTACAAATAGCCCTTTATATTTTTATGTTTTGTTTTCTACCTTTCTGTGTGAGTCCGTGTTTACGAAATACAAGGAGTTAATGAAGTCAATAATTAGATATTGAAAAATTCTATAATATTATCAAAGAAGTAAAGATACATCGTTGGATTTGATCCGGTCCATACGTACAGCTACGAATAATAAAATGAAATTGAAATGGAAGTAGTTATGAGCGATCGAATATTGTTTATTCGCGCTTGTCACATCTTTGTAAGCCGTTATATAATTGCAATCGTTTTATTATTATTATTGATGAAGTTCAAAAAGTTTTGATTTAAACATTGAAGGTCACAAAGGCCGTTCATATATATAAAATGATTAAATGTTAATTGTTTATGAAAATTAAGAAAATGTCTTTCAGTTTATGAATTTAACTATTGTCTGTTATACAGTTTAAACTTATAAGTTGTATTCAAGCCCATAATTATGTATTAAGAATATTTTTACACATCATGCAATTATAGGCATCGAAATAGCAGCTTGCCTGATAGTTAGTAAAATAAGTTTGAGAAGGGTGATTTCTAGACTTTCAACTGAGAGACTCGACGATAAAGTATCTTAAGAGATTGATAATTCACCAAATGAGCCAGGCCATATTTAAGCTATACTAGTTTAAATACATTTAGGTTATGCAAATGAATACAACCTTTTTAACTCTAACGTTCACTGCCTTGCCTAAAAAATAATAATCATGTATAAATTTTATTTTAAATTTTGACCATTCTGACACATTTGTTGACAAATAAATATAATGGAATGTTATACGGCATACCAAGAACTACGTAGAAGTCATCGCTGATAACGTCATTCCATTGATGTTGCAACAAATAGATTTAAGGCTATTAAGAAAAAAAAAGAAAATTAAATAATATTATATAATAAAAATTACTCAACATCCTAATACAGTTTACATAAATTAACGAAACAACACACAAATTAAGGTACGTAATAAATAGTTTGAATAAGAACTTGAATGTCTTTAACTGAATAAATGTATTATAAATGAAAAATGTATTATTTGTTTCATATTATTATATACAGGTATTAACTCCGCAACTTTAGATACCACTTATATAAATATCAAATATTTAGTCACAAAACTAAATACACGAAATAAATTTACTGGAATGTTGGTCTATTGTTTACGACATCTAACTATTATCGTGAACCGAAAGCACAAAAGAAGATTATATTGAAAAACAAAATGATATCATGTCATGTCATTTGAAAACAAATACGGAGTAACCTTTGCTTTAGTTACTTACTTAACAATGTTACAGTTTCAGTGTTAAATCATATATAATTGTTATTACTTATTCACTATTTCCACAAAATGTGATAAAAATGTGTCCAACAACCAGTTTACATCCATGTTATCGCATCATTACACCATTAAACTACAAAACACATTGTCACATGCTCATAAGAGCGTTTTAACTTAGTAATTATCGTCTTAACAACTGAGTACTGATAATATGTGTTAATATTAATAACATTTACGGAATAAGATTATTATTATTTTTAAATTTAATACACGCGGTAAGAGTAGATGGTGCTGTCAGTCTTCTTTAACAACTAATTTTTATTATATTGTCCCTTGTTAGATGCTTTCCCCTCCATTGACTACTCGATGGCTTCTGCCGCATTACCGAGTATTATTGACTTAGCTATTAAAATGAAACACATTTCGACGCAGACCTTGTTTAAACAATAATTTGTAAATATAAAGTAGGTTATTTCTTGGTAAGAACTGAAGGTCTATTTAGTGTTTACTTATTTTACTTTCGGTAATATATTCAAAGAACTTATGGATTTATTCATTCACTTGAAAAAGTGTGGAGTTATCCATTCAACATCGTAGTTTTTGTTTTGCTTCCTGTACAATATATTGTTCAATTAATCTATAATTTATTACTTATTAACTCGTACAATTTAAAAGATCTAAAATATCATACATGAAAATAATGAATGGAATGTTTTTTTTACATAGGTACAAAATAATAAGCGGATAATTTAGTTAATCACATGAAACATTATTATTTTCTAAGCAATGCTTATGCACTTATTTAGTTAGTCATAACTGATATTATTTTTTAAAATAAGTCTTTATCATATTTACATTTCAAAGACTAAAATCACAATCATTTGACAAATCCTTTTAAATAAAATCTAGGACAAAATGTTGTTCAAATAACAGGATTCTTTATGAAGAAATAGTTTACTATTAGATAATCATATAATATCATTGAGATGCTAGTTTTATTTGCCTCATCATCTTTTTGATATTATAAAACTTGATTTTAAAAGGTGGCAAGTCATTTAATATGTGCCATTGAGAGATTTGTTTGGGTCAGGTCAAGGTGGCAGAGGGCCAGGTCTTACGAGTGATGGCACGGAAGAAGTTAGCCAGCATTACTTAATAAATACTTTATATAAAAGTTATCACCACGTAATAATAAAAAGTATTAAGTTTATTCGACTTGTCTAAATTTTATTAAAATATATATAGTTTGTGTTCAAAATAACCGAAGTCGTTAAAATGAGAGAATCATCAGTTCTTATCAAACGTGTCAAATGCCTTTAGACCACGATATGCAAATATGAAAAAAAAGAGGGAATTTCAAGTGAAACGCCCACATATGCTGGTATCCTGGTAAATAAATATTGATTAAATCTTTTGTTATGTATAATTACGAGGTCATAAAATGTTAACGTTGATTATAATTGTATTAATAGAAACCTTAATTAAAGCAACCATCTTTAAACAGTAGGTATTTTTTGTCTGTTGCTCGGTTACCTATACCAAGACCACCATAGATGGCTGCGCAAGAAAACTTCATGTCCGTAATATTTATATCAGAAAATTTCAACACATGTTTACCAGCGACGAGTATTTGTGTTATTTTTTATACGTTGAACATTGAATATTTGATATTTTTAATGTTGTGAATTTAACAAAATTTATTATTGTAATATATTTATAGATCTTTAAGTATGTTCGATAAATAAGTATTGTATTTTGTATTGACAATCTAAAGCAGATCACAATAGTTATTATCTCCAAGCCTAAAATAAGATTCTACATTCAGATGAAAGATCTCTTCTCTTTGAATCTTCAATACCTCCATAGCTGCAATAATGAAAAGTCATACCTGAGTAGACAACACAAATCCTTATAATAATTCAAGGTTATTAATTGACGGGCATACTAAATGGAAAGGTTAATGGGCCTTTTCAACTAAAAATAATTAAACAATATGTATATTTAAATGTATTACAAAATAATTGAGTAAATATTATTGTAAGGGTTAATTAAATTCGAAGAAAATCCAGGGAATTAGATTCATCGACTTAGTACTTTTTTTTTTTCTAAATCTGAGGACCCCGAATTCGTGCCTCTTGGTCTAAAACTTATTTCAACGCACATATTAGAGTGACAATGGGATAAATATATTACAGCTATATAACTATATCTTTGTAGTTTAATTTAATTTAATTTAAACGAAGAATAAAACTTTTAATTTTATTTAAACTAAGAATAAAAGTGTATATGAAATCCGTGTTATTTTGCACGAAATAAGTGGGAATATAAATGATACACTTGGCCTTGGCCTTGGTTGCTCTGCCGAGTGTATTTCACTTATCTGTACTCTGCGGCCGTTAGTAATGTGACATGCGATAGATAGACTATATATTTTTAGGAAATGTAATAAAGTTCTTATTCTATTAAGTAAATACATATTAAACGATTCAACATAATGTGCCTTCTAATAAAATACTTTGGTTTTATGGATGAAGTTTTTCATTGTAAGCAATAAATTACATTTATTGCCATCTTTTATATCATATGTTACGAGTTTGTATTTTTTTAATTAAACATAAATTGACATAAATATGTATGTAGTAAATAATAATTATTGTATATTTTTTCATTTATTTTTTTTACATGTATTAGGCTACCATTTTGTATCTTCGTTGTATCTTGACTAGTTGGATGACGAGATTAAAGAAGTGTTATCTTGTATAATAAAGGTTCTTATTATAAAAGGTTCATTTTGTAAATATAAGCGGAGTCTAATACCCTGTCCAAGTCTTTCAATGATCCCGTAACGTTAATATACTGATACATATGTATGTTTAATATATGTTTTTAAAATTAATAATAAATTTTGCACCAAAATTCTTCGAATGTAACAAGGATAATCGGAAACAGTACTCAGTAGTAATTAAGAGTGCATATGTATGGATATGCATAAAGAAACATTATATAACAATATTGAAGTCGTAATAAATTACTTATAAAAACATCGATTAAAAGAACTTAAGTTTAAAAATGTGAGTTACTAGGGTACTACGAAGTTATTGAATATCTATAGTACATATAACTGTTTGAAAACAACTCTGTAAAGCTATGTCCCTCTTCCCGTTTGCAAATTCAGGATCACCAAACTTTTTTTTAAATAAAAACACAGCTGGCTGGCGGTTCGAAAATTAAATATTTTCTTTTGTATATTTAGAAGCTGGTTCGCGGCGGTCGGTCTCCGGAATTTATTGTCCATTGTTACATCAAAATCGCACGCAGTTAAAATGCAAAAAGGATAATGCGAATTATATAGTGTCACATTATATACAGTCAATTAGTTTTGTGGTCTTGAGTTTTAAACGATTTAGCCAATGAATAGGTGTTGGTTTATCATCACTCGTACCACGGTCATCAAACTGCGAATTCGTGTAGCTTGCGGCCCTCATTATTTTTAGAATTGCTCATGAACTGAGTTAAAAGGAAACCCTTATATGAAGTGATATATCTTGTGAGTCTATCTGTCAGTACGTGACTACTTATTTATAGCTACTTGATGATAGTTGGTTCTGTGGTAGGACTGTCGTTAACATATTTTTATGTGTAAGTATCTGTACTACATACGTTTGTTTAACAAAAAAAACTACTCTATGAACATAAAACACACCTTAGTTTTAATTGAAAAATTTCCATATTTTAGGCAGAAACCAAAAACGAATACGTTGATTATTTTAGTGTAAGAATATAAACATCGCTGGGTCCTCGAGTTCAATTGTATTGGATACTATGTAGGTACTTGTTAAATTTGTATTACAGTATGATTATTTTACTATATAAAGAATAAAAGAAAGTCTATATAGGCTTTTAAGCGCTTTTCTGAGAATCCAATGCTGGTTTTGTAATAAGTAAGTGTAAAATTTGTTTCATTCAACTTTAGAGTCATGTCAACGGTTAGTTATAAATAAACTTTATCTTAAGTTGTAGTTATGGTGTTGTATATGTTTACATGTGAGTTACATAAACACTTTTCCACACAAATAGATTAAACCAAGTTTGTTTTTTTAAGTATGGTGATTTGACAATAAGGAATGTGGTTCTTATTTCTCTCGTGCTAACCGTCGCTAAGAAACAACGTTGATCTATTTAAGTATAATAAAGTGACACTCAGAAATGAAGCGTAAATCAAAGAATGATCCCAGTTGGTAGGGAATGTCAAGTGGAACCTAAGAATTATATAAATAATATATCTCATAATTTTATCCACACCGTACATTGTAAAAGCATAGGTACATCGAGTAGGTGGTACGTTAATTTAGATTGTAAGATTTATTTTAGATAAAATTTGTAAAAAGAAATATTTAGTTTTCCTTCTGCCTTCCGTCTGTGGTTAGCGTAAGTTGTGCTTATTTTTTGTAGACTAGCAAAAACTGCTTGTTAGATTTCAAATAATGAGATGACGTAAGTTGTTTTGATAGTGCGACCGTCTGTATATAATAAAGAATAACATAAAGATGGGATGTCCGTTTTTTCAATTTAAAACCATGGATAATAACAACCTATTCATGGTTTGAATAATGAAGGTTAAAAACTAACCACAAGAAATGTAATGTTGCTTTTTACGAAGTATAACTTCATCTATATAATTTAGCTAAAAAAAGGTTGGTGTTTCGTATCTTCCCATTTTATTTTTACTCCATATAATCTAAGTTAATAATGGAATCATATTAGGTATGTGCGCAGATTTATGAATGAAAACCTGTTAACAATCAGTATGGAGTGTGTGTGTGAAAGAGCAGTACTAAACGTTACTAAATACTTTTTATAATATTTTACATTATTCCAAATTATTTTTATACTATTTGTAACTTGCAGCGGTAGCAGAAGTTGCAAGCAATCGAATGTGATTACAAATTCTCGTTTATGTGAGTTAGATATATATCAAAGATAAATTCACAAATCTATTGAAATAAAAAAATCGCATTATTTAAATAATACAACGTGTAGTACATCCTCTCATAGAAATATTAAAGATCACGTCCGAGACGAGACTGTGAGATCTCAAGACACAGTGAGTGCAGTCTGCGTGCATCCGGAGTAATACGCGAGACAATTAAAAATCATGGGCAGTAGATGACAAATCACGCAACAACCTTACAGGCAATCTTTATGCTATCTTACTGTGTTATAAAATATATATATATATATATATATATATATATATATATATGTTATCAAAACATTATAAATTCTTATACTTCTTTTAATAATAAAATGTTCTTTAGAATTATTTTTATTAGGTACACTTAGTAATAATTTAGTTATAATGATAAAGAAAATTTAATTGAAATAAAATATATGATATTTGTGTGATGAGAGTTAAAAAAATATAATAAGTCAACGAAAACTGTTTAATATTAGAGTGTTGATATCTTTAAAATCTGACTAACATTAACATGCATGGGGGAGGGAAGATACTCGATTCAGTAGAAAATACCATCTATTCTAGATCTACCCTACACCTCGCCCCTGGGTGGTGCCAAAGGAGTAATAACGCCGGAATCCGGACCGAGATACGTTAACCCGACTCAACTTGTAAAAATAAAAAAGAATTGACAACAAAAATACAAAATTAAAGATGTACCAAAACAAAATCACAATAGAGCTTAAACTGATAAACCTATTAAAAACAGCTGAAGATATAGAAATTGCTATTAAGAGCCAAAGCGGTTACAATCTCCATAAAAATGCGAAAAAAGTTACCCCTAACCCCTAATCTATCAAAGACAAAATAATGGAATGACGCAATCTAAGAAAGCAATGGCACAGAACTAGATATTCCGCAGACAAAACACTGTCCAACAGATCGTCAAACGAACTAAAGTAACTCATCAAAAGTTTTACTAACGACAATTTCCAAGCATTTTCCTCTAAGTTGACTCAAAGTACGGACACGAATTACTCTCTATGGAAGGCAACAAAAAAAAACAAACGTAGTAATCACCAGGTCCCTCCCCCCTCCCCCATTAAGAAAAACAGTAGAGACTGTGCCATATCAGACAAAGAGATGGCTTTAATATTCGCTGGACACTTAAAGAAAGTATTTCAACCATTTCCCGAGTTGAAACCTGAACATACCGCTAATATAAAAAAAATCTAGGAAGTGCAGAACAAACGTGTCTTCCGGTAAAATATAAGACCCTTTCCGAAGTATCTAGGGAAATAAAACTTCTCAAGGATGGAAAATCACCTATACGATAGTATAGATAGCATACTTTTGAAAAATTTGCCAAAAAGGGGGTGGTAGCAGTTGGCATCATTATCAATTCTTGTCTTTTACTTAACCACTTTCCAGGACAATTGGAGATAATGTTACCCAAACCTAATAAACCATGTAATGAAGTTACTTTACACCGACCTATAAGCATTTTACGTCTAATTGGCAAACTATTCGAGGAGATATTAAATAGAATGAAGCCATACCTCGACGACGTCACTCCCGACCATCAATTTAGTTTTCGAGAAAATCACGGAGCGATTGAGCAAGTTCACCGCATCGTGGACGTTATAGGTTTATCTTTGGAGGAAAAAAAATGCTCTACAGTCTTTTTAGATATCAGCCAGGCCTTTGATAAAGTATGGCATGACGGTATATAAGGTCAGAAAAATGCTTCCTCATTCAAGTTTCGATATTATGAAGACCTATCTCAGTGAACGATGTTTTAAAGTAAAATTGACGAACTTTCCTTCTAGTACGAAATCAAATCAGGCGTATGGCAGAGAAGGATACTTGACCCGGTTCTATACCACATTTACTGCTAACCTACCAAGAACAGATAAGACTACGGTAGCATCGTATGCAGATGACACAGCACTGTTTTATTGTTATGCTAACTCATAAACCCTGTAACTTTATCAGAAAACCTTTAAATTCATCTCAAAAAAATAGAAGAATGTCTTGAAATTTGTAGAATCCATGCCCATCAGAGCAAAATTAACACACATAACCTTTGCTCTCAGGAGAGATACATATGTACGTATATATGTACGTATATTCCACAAGTGTCTCTTCACAATGAAGAACTCCCGAAAGTTGAAAATGCCTAATACTTGGGCATGCATTTACATAGAAGGCAGATTTGGCGAAAGTATATATGGACAAAGGTTAAACAATTGCATTTGAAATTACGCAGCATCTACTGGTTAATAAGACGCCACTCACAAATGGGGAAACACAGTAAATTGACAGTATAGAAAGTCATCCTAAAACCTATATGGACATACGGTGTCTAGCTCTCGGGTGCAACCAGCAGCAGTAACATAGAGATTCTGGTAAGTTTTCAAACAAAACACTGAAAGCTATTCTTAATATTCCATTTTACAAAAGTAATAAACTCATATACCATGACTTAAAAATACCAACCGTCAAATAGGAGACAAAATACAGCAACGACTATCAAAAGAGGCTCTCTGGACATAAAAATGAGCTTGCCTTCAGATTGAGTGGAGATCAAGGCCTTCAATACAGGAGATTGAAAAGACACAGTATTTCAACTCTACAAAGTAGATTTAGAAGGATGAAATAAGTCTTATTTCATCATTCTAAATCTACCCAACTGAGCAGTGTCTCTCCAAGCTAAAAACCATAAGCAGATAAATAATATATATCGAACAAACTAGTGGCTTATTGTTTGGTACAATAGATTGCCGTGAAGAAGGAAAGTTAAAGAAAATTAATTCATTAATATCAATAAATTTGGCTTTAGATTCAAGCACTTTTTTAGCTACAAAACTAGTTGCATTATAAATATATTATAATTATAGATAAATATATTCTTAACCAATTTTCGAATTGTTTCGATAAAAATACAAATGAGTTAAAAAAATTAAACAGGTTTCTGTTAAATATAAACTACAATTAATTGATTATTTCATGTAAACTAATTACGATGTATTTGGATTAATGGTTGACTTGCACTGTATAAGTTATACCTACATAATAAACAAAATAAGCATTTTATTTTTCGTAACGGAACATAACATAATATTTTTAATTTATTTATATATCCTCTATGAATTGTAAATATTTTATTTCATGTTATTTTTAATTTCCAGGTAAAAAATATAAAATTCGGTGAATGTTAGTAAAACAATAATGAAAGAAACTATGAATTTACCTTCTACTGTTACTGAAACATCTAAAAGTTACTACAAAACTGTTTTTACTTAATTATGAGTTTGTTAAAAAGCTAAATGTATAAAAAAATACAATTTCTTTAAAGAGTTAAAGGTATACAAATAATGATTTACTTATTTAGGGAATACACTTTAAAAATATTAATACACATAAATTAATACAATTACAGTGTAAACTCCATATAACGTCACTCGATTTAACGACAAACTCTCTAAAGCGTCGAAATCAATTGACTTTGTTTGGTTTAGCTTATCTACCATACAATGATACACTCCACATAGCATCACGCCCACTCAATAACGACAAGAATTAAGTTATAAAAAGTACCTTTTAGGTTGCTAAAATTAGTAAAAACTTTAGCAGTGTACGTTATTTTGTCACTTTGTTATCCTAACCCGCAAAAAACTCTTAATTATTTCCTTTATTACCGAGATGCCTCAATATAACAAGATATGAATAAAATAAGTAAAAAAATACAATAACATTAGTGATGCAGCCAAAGACGTCAAACAAAAATAACAGAGTATACGCAATAGCGTTCAAATAACATTCTTTTTAATGTACATACACTATGAAATACACTTTTACTTTTTCTAATCATGATTTTTCTTCTCTCTATATAACGACAACTCTTTATAACGCCATAAAATGCACAGTCCCTTCAGTGTCGTTATGTAGAGTTTACACTGTATTTATAAATTATAAAATATGTTTTGTCTAATTACAACTCGTAGCAACTATCAAAGATCTATCGTTAAGAAAATAGTTTTAGACACGTAACAAAGAATCAATAATAAAGATTCCAAAGGCTCAAACGAAAGTTAAAAAAGAGATTAATTATTCGCTTTCGATGACTGACAACAAAAGTTACATTGGATCATATAGAGTATCAAGACAATTATAGTTAAATTCACTTCCGAATATTTAGAAACTGTCTTTTAAAACACGAGATATAGGTAAGATAGTTGAAAATAGTGAAGGGAAAAGCCCTATGACCAATAATAGCTAATATATGAAACTTAAAGTTTGTCATCAAAAACTAAAGATACTTTATACATACAAGATAGAAAAACTACACTCAATATCTCATTAAAAGGGACAGAGAGAATCAGATCATCATGAAAAGATATATATATGTATAATATGAATACTTTATATTTTGGCCCTACTTTTTCCAATTAGGGAAATGATGCCGGGCGATCCAATGGCACCAAAACTTTTTATAAAAATCATGAAATGATTTATAAACATACTGGACTGGTTCTGAAACAATGAAAAGCTAAAATCTGAATCAATTCAGAGCTGCAGACGACCGGTTTTTCTTTTTCAGTTAGACATCAAAAAATTTTAACAAAATCAGCTAAACGTAAGCCAGTAGAAGAAATGTCCAAGAAAAGATTGAAATTAAACCTGAAAAGATAAATAAGATATTGCTACTTTCAGCTATATTTAAAACACTTGATAGATGAGAAATTGCTTTAAAAAATCTAAAAAAAAAAATAATTACTATGATTCAAAGGAACCGAAAAATGGATACCGAAGCATGAGCACAATATAATTTATAAAAATTTCAAGATACTGAAGTTACAAATATAAGTTGTTTAGTTAATACTTAGACATAAGATCTTATATTCAAGTCATATAGCGAGCTAATAGCAAATTCATTCATACTAATCAAAGTGACGCCTCCATGAAACGTAATATTAAGGTACAAAATATACTTAATCTCACAAAAATCTCGTCATGTCATATTACTAGAAAAAGAAACAAATAGAAGAGGATCACATCTGCTTCATTAAAATATATAAAATGTAATAACTAATTTTAATTATCTGACTCAGATAGCTTGTTAAGTAAAAGATTTGCACTTTGTTTTCATTGTATCTTTTTTAATTTTAAGGTAGCACAATAAAGGATATTATTTAATAGTAATCATCTCTCATAATAAATTTTAATCAGGACATGCCAGTAATCAAGATATATTGTTAGACTAAATTATTTACAAATAACTGATGTGATGTATAAAAATATATATATTGTTAGATAACCCGTTAAGCGTAAAGTGTAAGAGTGATGTATGAATAAAAACTTTGCAAAAAGTGCCACTGGTTTTAAAATATTGGTAATATCAAAAATCTACCTACAAAATGGATAGTAAATTACTGTTATATATATATATACAGTTCTATTCTTATAGATAGCCTGATTTATCGCGGGGTACCAATATCCTTACCATAGTTAGCATCTCTAGACGAAACGCAAACTGTTTAAGCATTTTCATTCATGGAAATGGCATACATTAATGAAACACTGGAACTGTCAATCTATAGTTTCACTATGTTAAACACGTGGTAAGGGGACAACAGACGTATATACATCAATTTTAGAAATTTATTTCATTTCTAGGAGGAAGAAGTCCCGGACGAAAATCAATAAGTTAATATATTATGCTCTAAACAAGAATTAATAAGTATTGAGGAAGAGTCTATCGTTTTGTATTAAATTAATTCTGTTCGTCTTTAATTGTTTAATGTTATTTTAATTGGATTATAATTTTAAATTGAACAAATTGGTGGTGCAAGGAATTTTGTGACCTATATTGTTCGTGTTAAGGATGACTTTTTTAAAGAGACATTCAATTATAAATAATGTTATCAATTTCAAATGTATTAATGAGTTAATTTGAAATTCCTTATAATTTATTTGTATAAAGTTTCAATTCACATAGAAAAAGAATTCAATTACCTAGTTATAGTTTTTTTTTTATTTATAACTATCTAGTAGAAGATTTAAGATTGAATTCCAATGAAGTGTTATAATATAATGATGGATACGTATCAGAAACAATAGAAAATCCCAGAGGATATGTGTACGTCGGCCTTCAAACCAGACATATTATTATATTCGCGAATTTTAAAGCGCGTTGTGTTAATACAACTTACGATTCCTTGGAAACTAACATCCCCAAAGACCGTGCCATGAAGGTCAACAAGTATTACAAGCTCACTAACGAAATCACTAGGAATATTTACTCAAAGACTTGGGCTTGTCCAGAATTAATATTAATTCATTTTTAGAAAGTACATCGAAGGCAGCCCTAGTAGGTTCGTTTCAAATTTGTATAGGTAGAGAGAGGAGCTCGGACGGTGGAGGTGAGCGTTTAAAGTGCGATAGATAGGGTCCCCTTGTACCCACACTTGGGTCGGAAGGCTCAGGCACTGTTAAAGCTCCTCTCGATGCGAAGAGATAGAACCGCATCCACGCGGTGAATCTATGGAATGCATGCTGAGAAGTTTTACACAGTTCTTAAATTATTAAATCTAATGCGAACCGAGGTAAAGGAATAATTTTATAGCTTAGAACATTCTTTTGGCTAATACTCCAGAGAATTTTTTTTCTAGTTTCTAGAAGAATTAATGGAACTGTCTGCTTGAACCACCGATAAATAAAAGATTGTCCTTCATTTTTATTCTATCCCACCTTAAATAAAACCTAAATTCAAGCTAAATAACATCATTATTAAACAACTTTAACAGCACCAATACAGACAAGTTAAGTAAGTACCTACTTATTAAAAGAAATTAGTAAAGAGTGATGGAATTCAAACAAACTAGATGAGCAAAATATTCTAAATTTAAATTAATAATAAAATATTTTATGTAACTTCTACTCAACCAATACTATATTAGGTATAAGAATTTGGCTCGATAAAATTTTCTTTTTAATGTAAGGCCCACGCGAAAATAACAAAGTAATAGGTAACAATTTAACATATAATTTATTAAATAACGTAAATTATTATGTAATTTCCTTTTTTATTTAATTGCTTTAATGCGCTGTTTGAATTAAATGCAATCGTAAAATGTCGCATGGTGAATGCACATTTTGGCGCGAATGAAGGTCATGTTTGAAAAACTAAACTGAATAGAAATAAATAGTTTGTTAGACATATTATTATAATAATAATATATAATGAAAGTAGGCACAATTTTTATGGATTATTCATTAAATTGTATACTCATTTTATATTTAAGATCACAGTTTAAAAATTCATTTATGGTTCATAAAATCTATCTTTTTTAAAGTTTAATTAAAGCTAATGAGAACTTTGTAACGGACTATTTTTAATTAGACAAACAAATATTTTAATAGGGAATCTAAGCTCTCGACCGAAACTCTCGAACTTATGAAGGAAAGGCGAGAAACGCCAGACGCCCAGATGACATCGTCAGATAGGTGGTCCCTAAATCTTAAAATAAAGAAATTAACGCGACGTGACCTCCGACGCAACAGCACTCGTAATATCGAGGCTGCAATCGAGCGAAACCATACCGGATGTCAACCCGGGCGAGGTTGAGGCAGCTCTCAGACAGCTTAAGAACAACAATTACAAGCGAGCTCCTTAAGGCCGGTAGGACTCCAGTCCTTAAAAAGCTGGCGAGTCTCTTTAATTCCATCATCCACCAAAGCTTGACGCCACAATCGTGGAGCCGGAGTGTGGTGGTTCTGTTCTTCAAGAAAGGCGACAAAACCTTACTGAAGAATTACAGACCTATCTCACTCCTGAGCCACATATACAAGATGTTTTCAAGAGTAGTCACAAACCACCTCACTAGAAAACTCGACGAGTTCCAGCCATTAGAACAAGCCGGGTTTCGAAAAGGCTTCAGCACCGTAGACCACATCCATACTGTTCGGCAGATTATACAGAAAACTGAAGAGTACAATCAGCCGCTGTGTCTGGCTTTTGTGGATTACGAGAAAGCCTTCGACTCCATCGAAACTTGGGCGGTTCTAGATGCTCTGCAACGATGTGGTATAGACTGGCGATACATCGAGGTGCTGAGAAGCCTATATGACATCGCCACCATGACCATCCAGCTCCAGGACCATAAGACCAACTCCATCGAGTTGCGTCGGGGGGTGAGACAAGGGGATGTTATATCCCCGAAGCTATTCACCAACGCACTTGAGGACGTCTTTAAGACTCTAGACTGGTCTGGACATGGTATAAACGTAAATGGTGAGCATATCTCGCACCTTCGGTTTGCCGACGACATCGTCATAGTAGTAGAGTCGCTGGAACAGTTAAGCAGGATGCTGCGTAGCCTTAATTAAGGCTCACGACGGGTCGGTCTTGGCATGAATCCTGATAAAACCAAAGTCATGTTCAATGAACATATTCTGCCAGGTCCGATATATGTCGAAGGATCGATGCTTGAAGTTGTTCAGGAGTATATCTACCTAGGACAAGTAATCAAGCTCGGTAGAAACAACT